>JBBYHL010000014.1:5410710-5429000 GCA_038381835.1 Adansonia madagascariensis | reverse complement strand
GGTAAAAGGAAAAACAGTGTTTTTTTTTTTCTTTTGGGTGTGTTTGACAGTTTGAGCGACAAAAATGCTGAGGAAGCTGCTGCTTAAACGAACTCCAATAGGTTGCCGATTCCTGTCTGCTCAATCAACACTTCCTTTACTCAACAAATGTTCTGTTTTCTCTTATTGTTCATCTTCACAACCCGAAATCCCTCAGAGTAATTCAATCGAACAGCTTGAAGACCAAACCACTAACACCATTTCCATTGACCGTTCTGGACTCTATAATCCCCCAGGTAACTTTATCGGCTTCTCTCTATCTCTGTATTCCTATCATCTCATTTTTTGTATTAATTCCTTTTTTTTTTTTTGTGGTGGGGGATGTTTTAGAGCATTCTCATGGACCTACCTCAGACTCTGAACTTGTTAAGCATCTCAAAGGCATTATTAAGGTTAGTGAATCGGTCTCTTTTGATGTAATAATTTATGGGTTCTGTTACTCTTGTAGTTAAAGTAATATCTTCAGTTCAATGCTTTGAAAATCATCAAGATTACCTGTCAACTGCTGCATTTAAGAGGTATCATTAGGACACTCGTTAGCGGAAACCCATGAACTTATACTCTTAATGTCTCTTTGTAGTACTTGAAAATGTGGCTTTTGTGCTTTGAAGTATTGACCCTTACTGCTTTTGAATTTTGTCAGTTTCGTGGTGGGCCGATATCTGTGGCAGAATATATGGAAGAAGTCTTAACAAATCCCAAGGCTGGGTTCTATATTAACCGTGATGTCTTTGGAGCTGAAGGTGATTTCATAACATCTCCCGAAGTAAGCCAGATATTTGGAGAGGTAATTCAGTTTCTACTGAATTTTGTGGATGTGAAGGAATATTCAAGGAGGCAGTTAATTTATTTTTTCCTACTGGCATAATTTCAGATGGTCGGTGTTTGGGCTATGTGTTTATGGGAACAAATGGGACAACCAAAGAGGGTGAACCTAGTTGAGCTTGGCCCTGGCCGAGGAACTCTGATGGCTGATCTTCTTCGTGTATGATAATCACTTGTATTTCTCTGTCAAATTTCCTTCTAATTAGTGCTTTTAAGGTTTTTTTTTTGTTAGTTTTATAAGGACTCAATTTAGCTTGTTGTTAAATAAGTGTTGCTTTTTTTTTTTTTCTCCTATAGGGTGCATCAAAATTTAAAAATTTCACGGATTCATTGCATATACACATGGTAGAATGTAGCCCAGCACTGCAAAAGCTTCAGCACCGAAGCTTGAAATGTATGGATGAAGATAATACCAGTGAAGGTGTTGAGAGAAGGTCTCTAAGCGCTCTGGCTGGAACACCTGTATCGTGGCATACTGCACTGGAACAGGTCCCATCAGGATGTATGGCATTAACTTCTAGATTTTTTTTTCTCTGAAAACAAGTAGATGCATACAACTTTAGCTTATGACAACAGTTCAATTTATCCTATAGTTTATGGATTGAGTTAAACAATAACTTACTCTGTTCTTCCCTTGATGTTTTTTATTTACTTGCTCATGTTGCAGTGCCCACCATAATTATTGCCCATGAGTTCTATGATGCACTGCCAATTCATCAATTTCAGGTGTGTCTGGTTCATTCTGATGCTGTTCCTTGCATCATGAATATTAAATCCATAAAAAGGTTGACGTATAGATTTAGAGAGCCTTTTTTTTTCTGGGTTAGTGTCGTTATACTAAGTTTCTGCTATGATTTGCAGCTTACTTGATTAGAAAGAGCCAGATTTTTGTTTTTGCGTTCATTGTTGCCATTTAAATCGTCTGCTATCATGTTTATGAAAATTGTAAGAGACAATTGTCTTATTGCTGATAATATGGGATCATGATTAATTCCATGGTAGTATGAAGATTATACAACATAATGTACATATAGTCATGTAGGACGTGGGCTGAGTTAATGATTTATGCTTTGAACAATATGAAAGCTGGGTGTATAAATTGTCAAATTGTTACCTAGTCATGAGTTGTTGTCTTCCTCTTTAAGTGAGACAAGTTTGAAATCTTGTACTTTTAAAGTTTCTGATTTATAATAGAGCTTGTAATCTGCTATTTCATTTGGATTTATCTAATCGAGTTGTTTGCAGAGGGGTTCTCGTGGCTGGTGTGAGAAAATGATAGATGTCACGGAAGATTCATCGTAAGAATTTGGCATCTACTCTCACCACATTCGGTCACTTTTCTACTTTAAAGAGTTTAGTTATTTGATACCTTTTTTTATATATCTGGTTAGGTTCCGTTTTGTTCTATCTCCGCAGCCTACTCCTGCAATTCTTTACCTAATGAAGCGCTGCAAGTGGGCTGTGCCTGAAGAAGTAGAGAAACTTAATCACATTGAGGTTTGCCCCAGAGCAATCGACTTAACTAATACACTTGCGAAGAGAATAGGTGCTGATGGAGGTGGAGCTCTTATTATTGATTATGGCCTGAATGGAGTAGTGTCAGATAGTCTGCAGGTCTAGTGCCTTAACATTCATCAATGATTCGATCAAAATTTGGACAATTAACTGTTCTATCTTTTTGCCACTTTTAACAGTTATAAAATCAGTTTTCTTTCTTTTCTTCCGTCACTAACTCATTATTTGCATAACCACTAAAGTGCAGGCAATTCGGAAGCACAAGTTCGTTGACATACTAGACAAACCTGGGACTGCTGATCTTAGTGCATATGTTGATTTTGCATCCATCAGGCACTCTGCTGAGGAAGCTTCAGGTTTGCTTCCCCCTGGTGTCTGGTTGTATTATTATATTTCATTTTGTGAAAGAAAACAATAACAACTAATTTCATGATTCCAACGTTTATTTTCAGATGATGTGTCTGTTCATGGCCCTATTACTCAGTCCCAGTTCCTTGGTTCCCTCGGAATAAATTTCCGAGTCGAAGCTTTGCTACAAAACTGCACTGATGAACAAGCTGAATCTCTAAGGACCGGATACTGGCGTCTGGTGGGTGAAGGTGAAGCCCCCTTTTGGGAGGGACCAGAGGAACAGGTACCTATCGGAATGGGAACCCGTTACATGGCAATGGCCATTGTTAACAAGAAGCAAGGCATCCCAATTCCATTTCAATGAAGTTTTAAACAGTATTGTTACATTAACTTTTACTGTTACAATTGAATAAAGCAAGGTTTTCTTTTGTCTGAATCTCCATTCAAAGTTCCAGCTATGATATGATAGAATGCATTTATATTATTGTGTTTAGTACTATCGATTCCTTATTCTTCTCTGTAAGAACCAGCTTGAATTGCTGTCAACTTTCTTCTGCAAGTTTGGCACAACATTTCTTTTGTCGGATACGGGTATGTTTAACATACTCATGTTTAAATATATGTCGGACGTAAGTATCGGACATGAATGCTTAAAAAAAATAACAGTCAGAGCATCACAGTTCTATATTGATTGGTAGTCCCTACTAACCTAAGTTTCAGAAAGTTCACTAGCATTATTACCGCATTTTAATGCAAGAGTCCTTAGACTACTGCAACATCCCAAAAAGGCAGATACTGCTGTAATGTTCAAGTCATTTAACACGACAATGTTACTCCCAAATGTTCCAAATGTTTGACTGTTATATTTGGCAGTTGACCCTCTGCCTGTGGCGATAAAGCCGGCATATCGAAAACTTGTTCAATTCTGTGTAGGCTGTATTTACAATGCTTAGACTTAAGTGTAAGTATCAAATACTGGTATGTATTTAATACAAGAATGTTAAATTTTTTCGAAGTTCTTTTTAATATATTTGGATGGTCTTTGGAGGCTTATATCTCTATATACCCATATCCAAAAATATGTAAGATATGAGTGTCGAGTATGGGTACTTAAGAAAAAATGAAGTGTCTGAGCAATATCGGGTTGTTTATCATATAAGAACTCAGGAGCAGATATGTCAATGGAGTTGTCGGACATTTTACAAGACAGATAACGAGCACAAAGATGTAAGAATCCCCACTTATCTCAATAATCTGAAAGTTCAATTTTAGAATTTTGGCATATCATACACTGTGATAAAGTCAACTAACGCATTACTGTTGCAAGACTAAAAGCTGTCGGACAAGGTACAAGATTAAGGGTGGCATTGCTTAGAAAACAGCAAGTTGTCTGAATAGAGTCTACATCTGCCCAAAGAGGCTTCTGGGTCACAAAAACTTTAATTGCATAGTCAAAAACAATGTTTGAAGTTTGCTCAGCTGAGATACTACTATCAAAAGTGGCTATAAGTTTTAGCAGTCAGAGATTTGTAGATCCTTGAGAGATGGTGCATTGACATTGATATAAAGTTGTCAAACTCACATTTAGAAATTGCTAAGTTCTCGAGGCAGGATGGAAATGTTGCCTCCTCATCTTTATCAACATTGCAACTAAATACTGTCAAGACCTTTGAGAGATAAAATGCTAATGATGAGATTTTTAATGCCATTAACGTTTCCGAGGTTCAAATTCTTAAAAGGGATTTGCAGGAATGGCTTAACCATTCCCCGAATTCCAAGCCAGGAACCGATACAGAAGTTAGTGACAAGGCCTCAAGGGAACCAAAAACTGAAAGTTGGAACTTCAATTTCAACACCCTCAGTAATTCAATGCCAGCAGGCAATTTAAAAGGCTTTACCAGCTGTTGGAGGGACCCCCAATATCCAGCTCTAGGACCTTATTCCTGATAGCCTTTTGAACCCATTTCCCAAGTCTACCATTTATGTCAGATTAGAAACTGGACCAAACTTTCTCTTTCAAATGAACTGACAATTGAAAATTCATCATTGGCAAGCAATAATTACAGTATTACGCATGAAGGGAATAAATTTTTCGTAGGTTCCTTATTTCTCCAATTCTCTCTTTTTTTTTTTTTTTCCTCTTTGTAATATAATTTTTTTTCAAAGGATGGGGCTGGAAGTTGAAGAAAATTAAGCAATCTTTCCTTTGATTATGGAGCCATGGAGAGCAAGGATGAGAAACCTGCTAATAATTTATCTGATTATTATAAGCTTGATGAAGCTATCGACTATAAAGGAATTAAAGTCATGCCTTTCGTCATTGGTAAGAATCCAAATGAAATTAGAATTGGCATTTCAGCCAGGTTCCATGCGAGGCCTGGCAAGTTACTTGCACATAGTCATAGATATTGATCGATTGAGTACTTTACAATTAATTAAGTTAGGGAAGGTACCAGAAAAACCATCACCATTGCACCGTTACGCAAATCTCAAACATGACGTTGCCAACAATGTCACGATAAATCATTATTGTTCAATTTTTCAAGAACAAATCTTAGAGAGAGAAAAAAGACAAAAAGGGAAAGTAACTAATGCATGTGTTAGATTCAAAGATTCAAACCTTTCCATTAATGGATACTATCCTCCCTATAACTATATTTTCTTTAATCTCTTGCGCGAGAAACAATCTCTAGCAGTAGCAAAAGAGACAGAAATAAACAATGGGATCGATTTCTGATGAAGCTGAGATAAAATTACAGCCATGAGCTTTCTTGAAACCAGTGCGACCTTTTTGACACATAGGTTGAGATGATGCCAAGAAAATATAAATTGCTTTTGTAATAGTACCATAGCCAGCAAGCTTAGCTCCGAGTCATGCAAAAACCATCTCAATGAATGGGTTAAGCTATAAAGGACCTCTCCAACATTAGATTGATGTTTGATCGTAAAAAGTCAGCCTTCGCACAAGCAACTTCATAACTAGTTATTGGTTATGGTACTATTACAAAAGCAACTTATATTTTTCTGGCACTAACTCAACCAAATTGTTAAAGAAGGTCGCATTGGTTTTTAGAAAGCTCATGGCTGTAAGATTTGGGACTATGCCTCGCAAAATGTTAAATTCAATACATTGTTTAATAAGGCAATGGTATATGATAGTATAATCATTTTAGAGGCAACTATCTCTAAGTACAAAGATGGGTTCAACGAGATAGGATCATTGGTTGATGTTGCAAGAAGAACTAGAGAAATGACAGCTTATATTGTCAAATCTTATCTGCACATCAAAGCTATCAACTATGATTTGCCACATGTAATCACGACCACACCTCCTTATGGAGTTTCATATCTTGAAGGTGATATGTTTAAGTTAATTCTCAATGCTGATGCAGTTTTTTGGAAAGTAAATAAAATAATCAAATCTAACTTGTCACACATTCTAGATTCATATTATCATTCATATAGATATATTTAATTTTTCTAAATTTTTTATGTAGTTGAAGAATTCTTAGACGATCATATTCCCATAATAATATCTAAAAATATATTGGACAAGGGTATTTTAAGATAGGTATGAAGCCAAGTTATCTGAAGTCCAGATTCTTTATTTTTTTTAAAGTATTCATGTTTGATATCTTTGTTCGAAACATAATTAGGACATGGGTATGGGTATAATCCTCCAAATACACCAATATCTAACATAAACTCACATTAGACAATCATGTCTAATCTGAATAACATAAGCTTGAAGTCAAAGATTTAAATTTTTGGTATTTTTTCCAAATGGATACTGCATGTTTGGTTGTATCAAGATCTTGAAGAAGTGCAAAAAAGCAATGCTTGAGAAAACAGGAAAGCTTATTATTGTTGATGTTGTTCTATCCTGATGGAAAGGGTGGATTTGATGACACAGGCTGGGTGTTTGATTTGGTAATGCTTGTAAATCTAGGTGGAAAGGAGAGGACTAAGCTTGAACGGAAGAAACTGTTAGGGGAAAGAGGCTTCCTTACCTACAAAATCATCCAAATTCCAACTTTGCAATCTATCATTGAGGGCTATCCATACTAGTGCAATTCTTCGGTTGTTGTCAGTTACAAAGTCAAAATCACACGTAAAGTCTATGTTACTTGAACTCGAATACAATTATCGAATATAAGTATATGTTTGATATAGGTATTTTAATTTTTTTATATTTTCTGTGTATTTAAAAAGAGTCAAAGCATCATAGCATAATTTTGTATTAAATCATGATTTGGCATGTTAATTTTTTTTTTATTTCTTAAAATTTTGTTTTTCTCTTAATTGCTAAGACTTCAGGTCCAATTTTACAATAAAATATATTGCATACTTTTCTCTGGATTTGATTCGATTTCGATTCCAACCTTCTTCAACAGTGCCCCTTCAACTAATCTCCTATGACTCTTGCACGTTTCAAACTCTTGAACTCAACAAAAATTGCCATAACACCAATGAGATGAGAAACGAGTTTCCTTCCAACAATTGTATACCCTCATTAGATATGACAATTTGTGTCGTGTCATATTCATAAATTTTATCGAATTATAATCGTGTTTAAAGTTTTTTTATATTTATATCAATTTTGATACATTTATAATTCGTAAAATGTATTCATGTCGTGGCGTGCATGTTTTTTTGACTTAGGCATGTCATATTCATGTAATCATATTAAATATTGCTAGGTCTAAACTTCATGAAGGTAAAATGATATTATAATCATTATTTTGTAATTTTTTTTTATTGTCAATATTAACTATTGATATTCACTGTAATTGATCATTATAGCAATTATTGCACAATCATGATAAACAAGATGTGACTAAAAATACATTCATGATTGCAATTTAAATTCCTATTTTAACATTCCTATAATGGAGTTATAATTATATCAAAAGAAACAAAAAAGTTTTATCAAGTTAATAAAATCATATCAAATATTATAAAAAATTATATTAAATTTTATCAAAATACTATAATGTTATTTAAATTATATGAAATATTACCAAAATTGTATAAATATACTAATAATTTCAACTAGTATCAATAATGAAGATAATATGCCAAAATTTTTTGAGGACAAAATTGGATATGCATCATGGAATATTTGCTAGGATCAAATATGCAATCCTCTAAGAATAATTGGACTTAGTAACTCATGTATGTGTATTTTGTTTTATATTTTTTTGTGTAAGTTGTATAAATATAAATATGAATCAAATTTAATTCAAATTTCTAAACACGAATGTGATACATATATTGAACATGTCATATCATTTTTATTAAACGTTTTGTATTTGCATCGAATTTTCATATTGTTTATAAAATTATCAAGTTTAAAAAAGTCATTTGAAGTGGCAAATACGAATTAGCCAAAATTCTAATCAAAAAAGGACAAACATAAATTGTTAACGCTTGACTAGCAAGCTCAGCCCTTAGTCTTTGGATAAGGTTTTTGTAAATTCAAATCAACTTAGTCCGATTTAAATTATTATTCAATAATAAAAATATTAATTTTTTATTTAAATTTAATTATAAAATATATAAATATTAATATAAAAATAATATCTTAATAATATAATGTATAATGAAATAAACTTTCAGAGTGCAGCTTAACTCAACTTGACTATGAATAAGACTAGTGATGATGACAAATAAAAGATGTAAAACATTCCAAATATGAACCACATACTTTTTTCAAGTATGGTCCAATCTTTTTTGTCTTATAATGTCTTATCAAAACAAAGCCAAATCAAAAGTCATGTATGTGTATTGTGTTTTGTATTTTTTTGTGTAAGTTGTATAAATATAAATATGAATCAAATTTAATTCAAAATTCTAAACACGAATGTGATCATATATTGAACATGTCATATCATATTTATTAAACGTTTTGTATTTGTGTCGAATTTTCATATTGTTTATAAAATTATCAAGTTTAAGAAAGTCATTTGAAGTGGCAATTACTAAATAGCCAAAATTCTAATAAAAAAAGGACAAAGATAAATTGTTAACCCTTAACTAGCAAGCTCGACCCTTAGTCTTTGGACAAGGTTTTTGTAAATTTAGATCAACTTAGTCCGATTTAAATTATTATTTAATAATAAAAATATTAATTTTTTTATTTAAATTTAATTATAAAATATATAAATATTAATATAAAAATAATATCTTAATAATATAATATACCATGAAATAAACTTTTAGAGTGCAGCTCAACTCGACTTGACCATGAATAAGACTAGTGATGATGACAAATAAAAGATGTAAAACATTCCAAATATGAACCACATACTTTTTTAAAGTATGGTCCAATCTTTTTTGCCTTGTAATGTCTTGATCAAAACAAAGCCAAATCAAAAGTCATGTATGTGTATTGTGTTTTGTATTTTTTTGTGTAAGTTGTATAAATATAAATATGAATCAAATTTAATTCAAAATTCTAAACACGAATGTGATCATATATTGAACATGTCATATCATATTTATTAAACGTTTTGTATTTGTGTCGAATTTTCATATTGTTTATAAAATTATCAAGTTTAAGAAAGTCATTTGAAGTGGCAATGATAAATTGTTAACCCTTGACTAGCAAGCTCGACCCTTAGTCTTTAGACAAGGTTTTTATAAATTCAGATCAACTTAGTCCGATTTAAATTATTATTCAATAATAAAAATATTAATTTTTTTATTTAAATTTAATTATAAAATATATAAATATTAATATAAAAATAAAATCTTAATAATATAATATACAATGAAATAAACTTTTAAAGTGCAACTCAACTCAACTTGACCATGAATAAGACTAGTGATGATGACAAATAAAAGATATAAAACATTCCAAATATGAACCACATACTTTTTTCAAGTATGGTCCAATCTTTTTTGTCTTGTAAAGTATTGGTTAAAACAAAGCCAAATCAAAAGCCCTTTCCTTTACTTATGGAGATCCTTCATTCTTGATTTTTTCTGGCACATATGTGCTCCTTGACACTAACTTCATACCAGAAAGCTTGGCCAGTTTTGCACGCCTCCTTTTTCTTTAGTGGGTCAGTTTTAATTTATTGGAGGATAGCAAAATCAAATTTGTCAAGACTTGTTATTAATCAAGTGAGTTGCTTAATATTCAACCTAAAAACTTGTTGGGAACTCCATATGTTTAGTTTCAAATTGACTGGCTATTTCTCCCAAACTAGCATGAAATAATAGTGATTTTAGCTGTTGAAGACACTTTTTTTTAGGACATGATTCCCAAATTGTTGGAGAAAATTGTTAAATATTGGACTTAAAATCAATTGGTAATAGGTGGAGAGACTTAATTTGATTAATATAAGATCACAGGTTATTCAAGATTTAATAGATATAGGATAAAATCACTATAACATAATTCTGTTACGTTTAAGCGAAGGCAAAAAAAGCTTATTATGTGACAAATTTGAAAGTGATAATTAGCAAAACTAATATGTAAGAACAGCAGAATACAACTTAAACTCTGATACCATATTAAGCATCCAACCTAAAACTGAATGGTATTAGGAGGCTCAACTTGAATGTAAAATTACTGATATTTCAATATATAACCGATGGAAAATAACATCCGAATAATAGCAATAAAAGAGTGATAAGTAAAGGAAAGCCTAAAAACATTTCCATCTGTTCAACAAAAGATGTTTTATTTTTGTTTCAGGGTTAAGCCACTATTGAAAAAATTAGATGGGATCGGTAAGTCAAATTGAACAAACCAAAAATCAGTCTTAGTTCAGTATGAATATGTTATAGAATTGGAAGTTAAGAGCAGGTTGAATGGGTAAAAAAATGAAAAAAAAAATTGAGTTTAATCTTGTTTAGTTATTTTTAATTTTTTAAAAATTTATGTTAAATAATGAGATTTGAACCTTCAGCGATTGGATCTACATTAAAGATTATACAATTTAGCTAAATGTATATATTTTTAAGTATTTACAATATTTAATACTTATTTAATATTTAATATTTAAATTATTTAATTAAATAATTCAATTCAATTGATCTTCTAGTGAAACCGATAAAATTGATGACTCGAAGATAACATTAGTTTAACTTCAAATCTAATTTTTTAAACACTGGATTAAACAGAGGTTTGAGATTAAAAAGCTAGAGCCACAAATATAAATGACATAATATGAATAGTACATTAAAAATTTAATATTAATAATATTTAAATATGTGATATCATATTTATTATATTATTTTCATGTTCAAAATTATTAAGTTTATCTTCTCAAGCCATGATATTTAGAGACATGAGTACTACTGTTTTAGAAGTCATGTGTGCCTAACCAAGTGATTACTCTCCATCCTTTCACCCCATTGTCATGGAGACAAACACAACGCATGCACATGCAAGAAATTTCTGACAACGCTAGGCAAATTGACAAATACAAGTCTACCAGTCATGTCGCACAGAAACTGGACGAAACTTTCTCTTTCAAATGAACTAACAAGTGATGCTTAGTCAATGGCAAGCAATAATTACCGGTGAAAGGAATCAAATATTTCGTAGGTTCTATCCCTTATATTTAGAGCTTTGCCTTTTATTTCTCCAACTCTCCTTGCTCTCTTTGTAGTATACTTCTTTTCTTTTTTTTTTTTTCAACGGATAGGGAGCTGGAAGTTAAAGAAAATTAAGCAATCTTTTACTTTGATTATAGACCCATGGAGAACAAGGAAGAAAAAGCTACTAATTATTCATCTGATGATCATAAGCCTGATGAAGCTATCAACTATAGAGGAGTTAAAGCCATGCCTTTCATCATTGGTAAGATTCCAACCGAAACTACATGGATGTTTTATTCAAGTTAATGTTCTTTTCTTCAATCTCATATATATATATATATATTGATGCAAAAAATTATTGCAGGAAATGAGACCTTCGAGAAGATTGGAACGATGGGGACTATATCAAACTTGTTGGTGTACCTTACGACAGTGTTCGACATGAAGAGCATCACGGCTGCAACGTTTCTCAATATCTTCCAGGGTACCTCAAACATGGCTCCTTTGCTTGGTGCTTTCCTCTCTGACACTTACTTTGGACGTTACAAGACCCTGGCCTTTGCTTCCATAGCCTCTTTCTTGGTACTTTCACCACTACTCTTACCCTTAACCTAACCATGCATATCAAGAACATATTTACGTTTAGTTCATGTTTCCGAGCAACCCAGCTTGTTTTCTAGTTTAAAATTCTGTTAAAAATGAAGGGGAAAGTGATCTACTCTTTTGATTATTTGTTTGGGTTTGTTTTTATTTTTAAATGTTATTCAAGAAAAAATGCTTGTTTCCAAGTTTTTTTTCGGATAAATGCTTTTTTCCTTGTTAAGTTTCCATTGCAGTTGGAGCCTTTGCTCATAGTATATCATTGTCCCTTTTTGTTAGATCATTATCAAAGTAAGTAGGAGGACGCAGCCCAATCATCTTGCCTACTCCGTGTGAGTGCTTGGTATCACTAGTGATCTTAACTTAATCTTATCGGAGCATTTGATGTCGCAACACATCCAAAGTATTATCCTTTTTAAGCTTATAGCCATCAAAGTTTTGTCACCCAAAAACACGCCTCTCTAAATTCGAGCCAAGACCTAGCATGGTTGACAAAGGATATTTTTTAATGGGAGGTCATGGATTTGAACTTGGAGAGACGCTTTTTCGGTGACAAAATCTTTAGGAACGTGGGTTTAAATAATGAGGACAATATTTTGAATATTGTGTAACATTAAGCGATCTTGTAAAAATATATAAACAAGGTCACTGATAATACCAGGCGCTCATGCAAAGCAGGCAGAATCATTTGGTTTGACCCTCGCAACAAGATAACATATTTGAATTTTTCTATGAAGGGAATGGCTGTTTTAACCCTAACTGCGGCAATCTCCAAATTTCACCCTCCAAATTGTCCAACATCAGATGTTACCACATGTGTTGGACCTACAACATGGCAACTAGCCTTTCTAGTCAGTGGTTTCGGCTTCTTAGTCATTGGAGCTGGTGGCATCAGGCCTTGCAACTTAGCCTTCGGAGCTGACCAGTTTAATCCAGCCACCGAATCAGGTCAAAAGGGTATCAACAGCTTTTTCAATTGGTACTACTTCACCTTCACATTTGCTGTCATGATATCTGTAACTCTTGTTGTCTACATTCAATCAAATGTGAGTTGGGCATTGGGGTTAGGGATCCCTGCAGTTTTAATGTTCTTTTCGTGTGTACTTTTCTTTATGGGATCAAGAATCTATGTCAAAGTGAAACCTGAAGGTAGCCCTTTGACTAGCGTGGCTCAAGTTCTAGTTGCTGCCACAAAGAAGCGACAATTGAAGTTGCCTGATGAACCCTGCCTCTCCCTTTTTAACTATGTTCCGAACAATTCGATCAACTCCAAGCTTCCTCACACAGATCAATTCAGGTGAATAACTCAATTTTATATTGCTCAAACCCTTCATTTTTTTTTTGAATTATCTGTGTCTTATACCTGTTTTCGATGTTATCCAAATATAAGTATGGCAATATGACTCTCTCTACAAGTAACATTGACGAAGTTTGTTTGGACATGAATAAGTGTGTCCTAAAAAATGAAATTTTCACTCAATATCTATATTACTCAGATTCTGGTGGGTATGTTCCGACATAAATATGCTCAATTTTATTAATGTTTTCAATGTATTGAGAAGATGCTTGAAGAGTTAATTCCCTGTAACCATGTCTGCAAATTTGTCAAACATAAATGGTGGATAATACCTTATGAAAATGAAGAGTTAACATAGCCCAATATAATTGATCAATTCCAACCAGAACGCCTACTAATAGTAACATTAAACTATATGATAATGATACCAGGTTTCTAGACAAGTCAGCAATCATGACTTCTGAGGACCAAATAATTTCCACTGGATCAGCAGCCAATCCATGGAAACTTTGTAGCATTCAGCAAGTGGAAGAAGTAAAATGTTTAGTGAGAGTAATACCAATATGGGCATCATCCATTATCTTCCTCACTGCAATAGTCCAACAAGACACCTACGTAGTGTTCCAAGCACTTCAATCTGACAGAAAACTCGGCCATGGCAGATTCGAGGTGCCTGCTGCAACTTATTCAATCTTCGCAATGCTAAGCCTCACATTATGGATTCCTATATATGATCGTCTGATGGTTCCTTCTCTTCGGAAACTCACTGGAAAACAAGGTGGGATAACGTTGCTACAAAGAATGGGGATTGGGATCATTTTCTCACTGATCACAATGCTTGTTTCTGGTTTAGTTGAAGAACATAGACGAAATTTGGCTCTCAAAAAGCGAGCATTGGGGATTGCACCGAAAGGGGGAGCTATTTCATCCATGTCTGCAATGTGGCTAGTCCCTCAGCTGTTTCTCACTGGGATTTGTCAGGGTTTCGGTTGCATTGGCCAGATTGAATTTTACTACAAGCAATTCCCTGAGAACATGAGAAGCATAGCTGGTTCTTTCTTCTTCTTAGGCCTTGCTGCGTCTAGTTACTTAAGTGGCATCCTTATTTCCATAGTTCACCATATTAGTGCAAAAACCGAAGCTGGTGATTGGCTGCCTGAAGATCTTAACAAAGGGAAATTGGATTACTTCTATTTCTTGATTGCTGGTTTGGGGTTCATTAACTTTGTTTACTTCTTAATCTGTGCTAAATGGTATAGATATAAAGCTGGTGGTCAAAACATTGAATTGAGCGACGATGGAAAAAACCAAGCAAAAAAGGTTAATATTCTATGATAAGACAAGAATCCACTAGTTTGTCTAAGCTACTCGAATGTGGGTGGGAGTATCAAGTACATGTTTAATGGGTATGCTTAAATTTTTTAGATACTTCTATGTATTTAGAGGTTTCTATTATCATATTTATATTTAAATACGTATTAAATATAAGTGTCGAATGTAAATATTTAAAAAAGTAAAAGGTTGAAGTAATCAAAATTTAGGTTAATAATTTACTGGTTTACTGTTTGCAGTGTAATATCCTTGTATTTTGGAATATATCAAATCTAAGAATTTATGTCAACTTTATGTAACGTAGTAGATTATGGGCAAATTGATCAAATAAATGTTGTTTTTAAATTTAATTATCAAAATAATGTTGTTTTGAAACGTATGACCAAAATAATGTTGTTTTTGCCATTTAAACTTTTTTTATAGTCGACGATTAAAAATAACAACAACAAGGTGCTGGGCAACATCCAGTTGGAGGCATCAACTATGTTGGTGCTTTTGACTGTTAACAAAAAAAATTTATATTGCAAAATCAATAATATTTTGATAATATATTTTAAAATAATATTATTTTAATAATTAATTTCAAAAACAACGTTAGTTTGATCAATGTACAACGGAATCTGGTATTTACATCAATTTCTACTTTCTTGAAACTCAATTTTCTGGTGATTTAGATTTTCCAAATTCTTAATTCTAATAAGCAATAACTTATTTTTTTGTTTTATTCTCATGAAAAGGAATTTTAGCATTGTTTATTTTCATTCATGTTTAGACTAGTGATTCTCCGAACAAAATTAAATCCCCTGACCCCCTAATATGATTATACTTATAAAAACTCTCATTATTATCAAATGCTTAATGAGGCAAAATCGGACTTACCAAACATATCGTGAAAGTTCAATTGGTTCTCTTTCGGTAAGCACAACAAGTAATTACTATACCATAATAGTATAATAATAATTTTCAACAATACAAAATCAGCCTAAAGCAAGCAAAAATAATCAATCACATGAGATACGAAAATTTTATGTGAAAAATCACTTTAAAAATAAAGGGTAAAACCATGGGACTTGAGAGTTTTCACTAACACGAAAAAGTTGGCCACATGATTGCAATATTTGACTACTACAATGAGTGCACAACTCTACTTCTAACTATTAACAAGTGATCATCAAATACAAAGAGATAAATTTGAAACATATCACCAAAACGAAGGAACTATTTACATAGCAGATCCGGAAGCTACATTGCTTTGGTGACAAATCTAATTATCCAAAATGAAGATCAGTGAGTCTCCAAGACACTAACAAATTTTCAACCCAATTGGACCACGAATGTCGCTCCGATTGTTCACTTGATCAAAACTGCTCAAAGGTTCAAAAGTTCTGCTCACAGTTTTTAACTCTCTACTAGTTTTTCCCCTAACCTTTTTTTTTCGAAAAGCTCATAACTTGATATTAAACCACCAAATTAGGATTACAAATACTATCAAGCAGACAACCTATCCATGACAAATGGGACATTGACTGACAATCCAACTTTCTTAGCTCATGTGCTAACTTATTACAAGTTCTACCAAAGAATTTAAAGGTAATCTCCTGACATGCTATAGCTTTCTCCTTAATATTTAAAATTATACCACCCCATTCCTGTAAAGTTTCCCTCCCTCGATCAATCTACTTCACAGCTAGTTTAGAGTCTGTCTCCACAACCAAATTAGAGAAGCCTAATTTGAAAGCAAGATAACTTCTTTTGATAGCTAGAACTTTTGCATCAAAAGGATTAAAAACATCGACCATTTTTAAGACTGCCGAATCCAGCACACTTCCTCATGACTCTCTCATCACAACACCAACACCTGCCAGCCTATTCCTACTGGAGAATGAAGCATCCACATTAACTTTAACAGAACCCTCTGTTGGCACTTCTCATACACTCAGGTGATGATTTCTGTTGACATGAAATGTCTCGATTTACGACTTTCCTTGAGCATCCTGCCTATCTGCACTATCTTTAACAGTGTCGAACACTAACCCTTATGGAGGCATCTATTACAATTTTTCCATAATAACCATAATATGTTCAGACAGATTTCCAATGAGCCATCATTGTTGACCTGTCTTAAGAGCTCGAACCATAAATCTAGACCCAACCTATATGCATCTGCCAGTTGTAACACATTAGGACACTCTTCACAGCAGATCTGTTTACTAAAATGGTATCCATCCGAAAAAAACATGCATCCAGTCTTCCGACCTTACACCATAGACAGAGCATAACCTATCAACCTGTACATTCTTACTATGTAACAGCTGTTGAAAGAATACCTTTGATCACTTTCCACATGAACACCTTGAACTTGGAAAGCCAAATAAGCTTCCATTTCTCCAGTCTTTAGCCCTAGTAACTTATTTCTTTACCCAATGTCTGTCTCGCAACATGATAAGCTGATCGCATTGTGAACTGCCCTGTAACTAAATCAATCCAAAACAACTTATCTTCTGTTTCCTGCCGGCTCAATGGTATACTAAAAATATTTTCTGCATCTTCAACTGTAAATATATCTTTGACTATCTCTTCCTTCCAGCTCCTTTTTTCCGGCTTAATTAACCTTGCTACCTTTAGAGAGGTGCAGTAAGTGTCATGTACCTTGCTAACGGTGCAATCTAGAATCTTATTGATCCACTTGTCCTTCCACACATCGATCTATTGACCATTTCCCACCCAACGTGTACCACTAAGTGAAACTGCTCTCCCTTCCATCAAGCTTCTCCAAATTAAAGATTAGTTAATTCCATTATTAGCCTCTAACAGACTTTTGTCTGGGAAATAACGTGCTTTCAAGACTTTGTAGCATAATGAGCCTTCATTTTGAATTAATCGCCAACATTGTTTGGCTAGAAGGGCTAAATTAAAAGGGTCGAAGTCTCCAAGACCTAACCCCACTTCCAACTTGGACACACGCAAAGTGTCCTATTTCACCCAATGAATCTTCTTTTTTTTGCCAGTATCACCCCACCTAAACCCTGCAATCAGCATATTAAGGTCAGAAATAAAATTCTAGGGAGTTCAAAACATTACATTACATTATATATTGCGGTATAACTTGCGCAACTGTTTGAATTAAAATGGCTTTTCCAGCTTACGAAAGCAAGTTCCTATGCCACCCTTCCAGTCCAGCTTGGAGGCGATCCATAATCGAGGAGAAAGCGGTTTTCCTACATCTTCTGAACAGAAGCGGGGGCCCAAGGCATTCTATCATGCTGAGCAAACTATGTATCCCCAAATAATTCATAATTTTAACCTTTTCATGTGAAGAATGAAATTTAATTTTCGCATCTAAAATTAGACTTAAACCAATGGCATTTAAATGGGCCAAGACAAAGGGTTATGGGCTCCGCATAGGAGGGACCCATAAACCCAACAAATCTCTTCTCTCCAACTATGCGGAGGTGTGTTCCATTTCGACTATCAAGCAGCAAATTTCAAAATTCCCTTTTGGTAAGTCATTGGTTAACATATCAACAGCATTATCATCGGTATGAATTTTCTCAAGTTTTAAGAATTTAGCATTTAGAACATCATGTATCCAATGATACCCAACATCGATATGTTTATACCTACCACAAAAGGTTGAATTCTTACTAAAATGAATAGCACTTTGGCTATCACAATACAAGATATACCTCTCATGAGTAAAGCCAATTTATTGCATAAATTTCTTCATCCAAAGTAGCTCCTTGCATGCTTTGATAATTGTAATTAACTTTGACTCAAA
>JBBYHL010000014.1:5227989-5242176 GCA_038381835.1 Adansonia madagascariensis | reverse complement strand
AAGATTCAAAAAATTTCAAATCAATTATAAGAAAACTTAAATTAAACTTTATTTTTTTATATACAAAAGAGACGATAAACTGAGAATAATATAAAAAATTATAAACAATAAAATACGAATCTTACATTTGTAAAATATCAACTCTTAAATATAACAATATTTACTAATTGCCCTAAGCTTCAAATTTAAACAAAACTTCACTTTCACTTAAAAGACCACAAACAAAAAATGATTTAGAAAGGCATTGAAGTGTTCAACCATTTAAGGCATAGTTACTAAAGAAAATTAAATGCAGTTTTATTACCTTAGACTATTTGAACATGGAAAAAATGAAATGTTAATAGATGTTTAATTTTACTAATTAAGATGGTATTTATAAAAAAATATAATTAATTTTTATTTTTTAAATTTATTAAAAATAATATATCAAATATAATTGCTTAGAGACTCTATTACTGACTCATTGGTGATAATATTTTCTTTTATTATCATAGTATAAATCCAATAAATTATCAAATAATTTTAAATATAATATAATTATATAATAAAAATATAATATAATATAATATAAAAATATAAACATAATAAAATATATTTAATAAATTACTAATATATTTAAATTTATATAAATTTAAAATTTTACGACATAATTTATAATTTATAAAACTATACAAGCATGTTGCCAATACGAGAATTCCGGTCCTCCCACGCAGGCAGTTTTACAAGACAACCTGAAGTAGCAAAAGCTTGAATCGTCAGCCAACAGTGGAAACAAGCAGACAAAGGCCCAAAGCAAAGTTGAGATAGTGAAGAACAAACAAGGGACAGAACCGGCACTTCACAAAATTATATATTCAGTTTTAAGAAAGTTCAGTAAAGTTGAGACTGGTACTATAAGAACTTATCGAATACGAAGTCTCCTTTCTTTGTTATTGTCTTTGCTTTTTGTCTCCAAGATCTTACACTAAATCCAAGCTTTGTGTTCTTGCTCCGTTTTTACCTTTTCATTTCCTTCAGTAAGGTCTAAACCAGGTTCCCTTTCTCACTCTCTCTTTGTAAAGGAGTTTATTTTTTAGATTTTCCTTTCCTGGGTTTTAAATTTTTAAATGCATCATTAAATTGAATTAATAGATATTAATTAAAACATAGATTTCTTTTCTGGGTTTTAGTTGTTTCGTCTTAATCTTTTGCAAAAGCTTAGCATTATTCACAGTTTACCTTGATATGGATTATTTTTAATTGCCTGAAAAGTGAAAAACTGTGTAGAGTAATGAAGACTTTTCAATAGACAGTGCAAATGGAAAAAAAAAGGCAAAGCTTGTTTCATTAACCAAACGGACATGTTTAAAAGGTTTAAGAAGTTGTTTATTAAAGTTCTTGTCTTTTTAACAGTTTTGATCTTTGTTTCCTCTGCTAATCAGTTATGTTCTTGTTCACTTTCATGTTGGGGTTTTCGATTTTTGACATAATATTTCTAATTTTGAATATCAGGGAAATTCAGTTGGGGCATTCAATGACTGCAATTAAGTTGTTGGATTTGGTGATTTTATTATAGGGGGTGATATATCTCAGAGCTGCCTGTTTAGAGATGATTCTTTCAGCTCTTTTAACTTCTGTTGGGATCAATCTTGGTCTTTGCTTCTTGTTTTTTGCTTTATACTCGATATTGAGGAACCAGCCAGGTAATATCACCGTATATTCGCCTCGGTTGTTCGGTGAAAGAAAAACTCAGCAGGAGGAGGATGAGTTCAACTTGGAAAGATTGCTACCTTCTCCTGGTTGGGTGAAAAGGGCATGGCAACCATCTGAAGATGAATTATTGTCAATTACAGGCTTGGATGCCGTCGTTTTTATGCGCTTATTTATCTTCTGGTAATTCTAATGTTTTATGATGTTTCTTTAGTTGCTAAAATAGGAACAGAACAGGCAATTCACTGATAGGGTTTTTACGACATAGTGATCCATTTCTGTTAGCTGATCTGTAGCTTTGATGTCTGAGATTCTAGCCATTTATCGAGCCAATCTTTAGTACAGGATAGAATAAGTTACTGTCTGCAAGGTCAGTATTATAAATGTGCACCTTTTTTACCTCAGCTATTAAAGTTGTAATATAAGTTGTGACCGGGCTGGAGTTTCATTTAGCATAAATTAATAATAGTGAGATGACAAAATTCATTTGGATCTATATTAATTGTACTCAGTTGTGAGTGTCAGATATGGGTATGTTCAATTTTTTCCAAGTTTTTCTATGTATTTGGAGGGTCCTTGAAGGTTCATATCTTCATACACATCCAAAAACATGTCAGACATGAGTGTTGGACATGGATGCTTCAAGAAAAATGAAAAGTCGGAGCAACATACTTTTGATAGCAGGACTTATGTACAAGTTCAACTCCGCATTAACAACTGCTTTTAATGGACTACGGTCTCAACTTTGTTCTGCTTGGTTTGGTTATAATTGAGTCATCTGAACTTTGTTTTGGTGAGTCAATGTGTGGTAGACTGATATCCGAACCTGTAGTAATACCATTTTTGACACACTTCTTCATGTTCAAAATTAGATTTTTTTTTTTTTTTACTTTTATTTCTAGTTAAAAATCAATTATTTTTCCCAAAAACAGAACTTTTTATGCATTTTTCCTTGATTTGCTTGAGAGGATGAACTTGATATTTATGTGGCATATAAAAGCACATTATTTTACTAATACATTTCTTCTGGATCTGTCTTTCTGCATGTCATCTTCTACTAATCTGGGTGTTTTTTGTTTTTTTTAATGCAGTCTGAGAGTGTTTACCTTTGCCGGTGTCATTGGAATCTTTATTCTTCTCCCAATCAACTTTTTGGGCAACCAGTTAACGGACGATTTTTCTAATTTGCCAAAGAAATCTCTGGATTCATTCAGTATTTCAAATGTGGATGATGGTTCAAACAGGTAATTATTATGCGGTTGGTTAGCATAATTTCGGTTTCTGCTGCTAAAACTCCCTATAATTTTAGTTTTGTTGAAGTGGAAAGAATTTTTGCAGTGGAGACGTGACCAAAATTTTCTTTTCTTTTCATGTGTTATTACTTGGGCGTGAGTGTCGGAAATGGGGTATGTGTCTAACATGGGTATGATCAATTTTTTCTAAGATTTTCCATGTATTGAAGGGTCATATCCCCATACCTATGTCCGGAAGTGTGTTGGACACGGGTACTTCAAGAAAAATGAAGAGTCGGAGCAATATAGATTGAGTGTCAAGTATGATGATTCACCAGCTTTCAAGAATGCTTCCCTAGTGGTTTCTCCTTTTCAGCTACTTCAAAAGTCTGTGACTGACGGTTGTTCGATTTTAGAGTATATAAAATTTATCATTTCAAAACCAGTATTTAGATTCTTCACGCTGAGGGAATGCTGACGATAAGTTTTTTCTATTCTCAAGGTTATGGGTTCACTTTTGTGCCGCCTATGTTTTCACTGGATTTGTCTGCTATCTTCTGTATTATGTAAGTGATATTTTATGTGTGTTCTTCTGCTGATGCCAACAAGGTTATTGATTCATATAAAAAACAGCTGAAGCTTTAATTTCGGCTGTACTGCAATTTGCAGGAGTATAACTATATCTCATCAAAAAGAATTGCCTATTTCTATTTTTCCAAACCTCAGCCACATCAGTTTACAATATTAGTTCGTGGCATTCCTGCCTCATCTGGAAGCAGCTTAAGTCAAGTTGTGGAGAATTTTTTCGCGGAGTATCATCCTTCGACTTATCTTTCTCATACAGTGGTTCGCCGAACAAGCAAGATTCAAAGTCTTATGGTAAGCATCAGTGTTAATATTTGATTGATTCGGTCATCCTCTGGTTTCTTTTATTTTGGAAACATAATTTTATTTCTTGGACAACTCCTCTGATAAGGCTAAGTACATACATTTGAGGTGCTTAAATGGTTAAACAATCTACGCAATTGAAACTTTCTGAGTGGATAAATTATCATAAAGATGGCTCGTAAGAAGTTTTACTGAATTTTCAATGCTCTTTAGGATCAATGTAGTATGAGGGGTTTATGGCAAAAAAATGTTATCATAGATCTAAGATTAAAACTATGACTTTTGAGTTTTTTAACACCAAATTTATCCCTTTTCTCCCATTCTGTTTTGCTATTCTTTATCAGAGTTTTGACGATTACATTTGCATGTAGAATGATGCAGAGAAGCTATATAGAACGCTTGGTCGTTTAAAATCGAAAAACTCTCGCCAAAGGCATAAGCGTGACGGATTTTTGGGACTCTTTGGTCGAAAAGTTGATCTTGTAGATCACTATGAGAAGAAGTTGGAAGATATAGAAGATAATGTGAGACTAGAGCAATCATCATTGGCAGGAGAGGTTTGTGATGTTCTTGGCTCTATATATTGGTCTCTTAATCAGGAAACACTAACAACGATGCCTACCGAGTTCAAATTATGAAACAAATTTTAATTTGTTGATTTTTGCAGTGATAATGTCTGCTAATTGAGAACCGTGTTAGAATGTAGGCATTTGTGATCCGTGTCTATATCTTGATTACGAAAATTAATACTTGATGCACCTAATCTTCCTTATGCCTTTCAAAACTTGCTAGGAAGTTCCTGCTGCTTTTGTGTCATTTAAGTCAAGGTTCGGTGCTGCAATAGCTTTGCACATCCAACAAGGGATTAATCCCACGGAGTGGGTTACTGAGCGAGCTCCTGAGCCTAAAGATGTTTACTGGCCTTTCTTTTCTGCATCATTTTTGAAAAGATGGATCTTCAAGATAGTGGTTGTCGTTGCATATATTGCTCTTACAATTCTATTTCTTATTCCGGTCGTACTAGTGCAAGGTCTCACTCATCTGGAGCAGCTTGAGACTTGGCTTCCCTTTTTAAAAAGTGTACTGAACCTGTAAGTTCATATTCTTTCTCTGTTGCATATGAAATGTAAAATCGGTTCCATACTTTTCAATAAAAAGCAGTCCCTTTGTTTTTCAAGTTATCTTGGCATAGAGAAAAAGCTTATTTGCATGTAATCAACGGTATTGGATGCAGTCTCAGTTTTGTATAATGTTTGAAAAGTTTGTAGGTCAATAACCATAGCAGAAGTTTTATTTCCGGTCAACATAGGAATGGTTTCGACCTTTAAGAACAAGAAAGCAGAAAGTTAAAGAACTTAGAGAAACATACTAAAAGACCAAAGTACGATTTTTGTTAATAATGACAGTGACTGTCTAGATTTCAGGGCTATGCATAAGAAACGGTCATGTGATAATGCTATGGAAGTAATTACCAGCGGCATGCATTTGGAGCAAAAGTTCCATCTTATTAGTATTTGCTTTGGTATATGCTATTTGAAAAGTAACATCGTTGACTAATAATGCGAAAGCTGTCAAAAGTGTATTATGTTTGGAATGATGAGCTTCACCAATTATTAGATGAACGATAAATGATCGGATGAGTCACTTGTCGTGTTTGATAATTAATGGTGTTTTCTCTGCATATTTATTAGCTGTAAACAAATTAGCTATATCCACGTGATTTGGTAGATTTGAATGCGGATTTGTTGATTCACGATATACTAATGCATTGTGGTTCTTGAATTGCAGGACTTTCGTCGGTGACTTGATTACAGGATATCTACCGAGTCTTATTCTTCAATTGTTCCTAGCTATTGTGCCACCCATTATGATACTCTTTTCTTCCATGCAAGGATATGTTTCCCACAGTCAGATAGAGAAAAGTGCATGTACCAAACAGTTATGGTTTACTGTGTGGAACATTTTCTTTGCAAACGTACTCTCGGGATCCGCTCTCTCTATGGTCAATATCTTCCTTGAGCCCAAGAAAATTCCGGGCCTGTTAGGTGCAGTTGTTCCAGCACAGGTGAAAACAAAACTCTCTGATAATGCACATGTTAATTGTCATAATATAAGATGGATAATGCCGTAGAGTTTTCTTTTATATGTTTTTCAATTCCTTTTTCCTTTAAATTATTTGATGTTTCTATTCATAAACATGTGAATATTCATCCTTTTTAATTGTTAATAATATTGCCATATAAAGATGTTGGATTGAGATTTACATTAACATTTAGCTGAGTATGATATATATGAACATTATTTTTTTATTAGTTATCATTTACTTGTATTGATCCGTAATGCATTCTCAAATGTTTAATTCTTTGTTTTTGGATCCAATCATGTATAATGTATGTTCTTTATCTTTTGTGTAGGCATCATTCTTCATTGCCTATGTCGTGACATCCGGATGGACCAGTCTATCTTCTGAACTCTTTCGTCTGATTCCTCTTCTTTACAGTTTCGTGCGAAGACTATTTGTGGGGAAGGACGACAAGGACGATGATTTTGAAATTCCTTCAATCCCTTACCACAGTGAAATTCCCAGGGTTCTCTTCTTTGAACTTCTCGGTGTTACTTATTTCTTCCTCGCTCCACTAATTCTGCCATTCCTGTTGGTTTATTATTGCCTGGGATTCATTATCTATCGCAATCAGGTGAGTGGAATGCCCCTTTCACAGCTTGCATTGGATATTATATAGCAGAAAGTGAGGTTCACTTAATTCAATAAGGATTCAAGGCGGCCTTTCTAAAGCCACTATCTGCTTCGTTTATTAATATTTCTTATAGGTCTAAATATTGTATGTTGATGAAATTGAATTCAAGTTGCTCGTATTACATGCGGATTAATATGCTTGAAAGATTGAGATGCACGTGTCACAGTCTGGCAGTCTTAGGTACGGACTGACTCTCGGACCATGACTCATGCATCCAGCCAGTACTAGAATTATTGCTTGAGCTGTTTCTTCCTTTTTATTTGCTTGACTTAGAAAAGTTAAGGGTCACTCTCTTTTTAAACGCAAAATTCTCAAGAAAAAGAAAGGAAATGGAGATCCAAGTAATTATCCTTCCATGTATGATCATTGTAGGTCTATGTTACTCGGACTTTGGGGTCTATGTCAGACATGGGTATATGCCCTACATGAGTGTGCTCAATTTTTTTTTAAGTTTTTCCACGTATATGAAGGATCATACCCCATACCTATTTCCAAATATGTGTCAGATAAAGGAGTCAGACACAAGTATTTTAATGAAAATAAATAATCCAGGTAACATAGGATATATGTTAGTATTAGTGGATGAGCTGTAAGTCAAAAACATATTCGCTGGATGGTTATACTTTCTTCAGTGGATTGATGGGGCTTGAACAAGTGGGTTGATATTAGACCTATCCATAGGTCAAGCTACCCCAGCAGGCCTGGTCCGTATGGGTTGGGCCTTGGACAAAGTTTTGTAGGACAATTTGGCACTTAATCCTTGAAGAAATGTAGGTTTTTAATTTTAAACTTTTCCAATCTTTAAATCCTACCAACATTCTATAACTGAATTTGTGACACTTTATTATCATTTTCCTTTACCAGTTCTTGAATGTATATGCACCCAAATTCGAAACTGGTGGAAAGTTTTGGCCAATAGTGCACAATTCAACAATTTTTTCCTTGGTGCTAATGCATGTTATTGCGATTGGAATATTCGGGCTTAAGAAGCTTCCTTTAGCATCCAGTTTAACTATCCCTCTTCCGATTCTCACGCTTATATTCAATGAATACTGCCGAAAGAGGTTCCGGCCCATATTCAAAGCTTACCCTACTGAGGTACGATTACGAACTAAATTATCCATTTGGTTATTTACATTCCCTAGAACTCGGCAGCATTTGTTGTTTGCGGTAATGTTCAACTTATTCTTCATTTTGTTTTGCTATTTTCAGTTATATAATTAGTTGTGTCTTATATCTTACTATATACTGGGGATTTATGTTATTCTGACTCAAGAGTGAGTGTTAGGTGCAGGTATGTGTCCCACATAGGTGTGCAATTTTTTTTTTTTTTTTAATTTTTCCTTATGTTTGGAGGATCATATTCATAGCCCCTTATCCATGTCTAAACATGTGCCGAGCAAAGGTAATTCAGGAAAAATGAAGAGTTGGAGTTAGTGGAATTAGGCTCGTTAATAGTTGACATATTCATCGAGTCTTTCAGATACGAAGTTTAGATGTTAACTATTATTTGGTGCCTTTTTGTTAAGTCTGTTTGTTGTTGTGGACTCGTGGCAGCCCTAGTTGTCTTGGCCTGAATATTCCTTGTTTTGCAGTGTTTGATCAAGAAAGATAGAAAAGACCAGGATGATCCAACAATGACCGAATTTCTCGAAAAATTAGCCACTGCATATCAGGATCCGGCTATGATGCCAGTCCAATATTCCAGAAACGATGATGGCCGCAGCTCACCTCTTCTTCGTGCTGTTGAAGTTTAATAGCATGTAATTTTTCCTGTTTGCGGTGCTTGGATATTGGGAATGCTATAACCTTGATTGTTTGTAATGCTAACCAAATGAAATTCCTTCTGTCCATTTGCTGGTAAAGAGGTCTGGTCTGACAATTCGTGTATTTGTTTTGTATATTTTGCCATGCCATACTTGTGTTTAATGTATCTTGTACAAATATTGATGCGTTAATATTTCATAGTTTATAAATTTTGAGACATTTGTGCATTCTTGTTGTGTTTGAGTTACTTTTTGGTATCGTGTCGTACTTTTTGCATGTTTTATTTTTTTTTATCGTGTAATCATATCATATTTAATATTATCAGTACTACTGGTCTTTATGTTGGCTGTTTAAATCATGAGATTCCTCAAAATCTTCAGTAGGAGCATGAGGACATTGTATCACTGACCTAGATGTTTTTTCATTTCAGTATCACTACAGTAGTGGAATTTCTTCCCAATCAACCTTTTATATGTTGTTTTGGGTTCCGGCTAACTATGTTACTCAAATTGTTCATATTTTAAGGTATTTATATTCGAAACATATGCTTGATGCATATTATATGAATATACGATCTTTTAAATATACGAAAAATTTA
Organism: Adansonia madagascariensis; assembly: GCA_038381835.1. Classification (NCBI taxonomy): domain Eukaryota; kingdom Viridiplantae; phylum Streptophyta; class Magnoliopsida; order Malvales; family Malvaceae; genus Adansonia; species Adansonia madagascariensis. Next base: position 5,233,246 of record JBBYHL010000014.1, on the reverse strand, counting down.
AAAGAATAAGTATTTTATGTCAGACACGTGTTTATACTCAGACATTTACCTCGAGTTCGTTTAACATAAGCGGTTACTGCTACATTAATAGATGGCTTATTTTAAGCAGCAAATTTAGACAATTTTCATGCTTTTATAATTCTTCAATTGCATGTGCTAATGCATCATTTGATAAGCTGCAATGTTTAAAAAAACAAAACGAATTGAAGGTTGAATTGGTCAGACCTATGGTTCACAGTTTCACCGATTGAACCGGGCAGTTAAATTTTTTTATTTTTTATATTTAAACACTAATTTTAATGTAAAATAAATATCAAATGTAATTAATAATTAATTAAAAAATATATTTAGCTTAATGGTATGGATTTTAATCTAAAACAAAGAGGTTAAAGATTCAAATCTCAGTATTTATAAATAAAATTTTGAAAGAAAATAAAAAACTTTAAAACCAATTTTATCGGTTCAATTTTGTTTTTTTTAGCAATTTTTTCTCTGTTAATCCGATTTTTATTAGTTCAATTAATTTTTCATTTTAATACATATATCAGATTACCGATCAATTTTCAATTTAATTGGCTGGTCTGATTTTTTACTCACTGATAATCAGAAATGATAGTCTTGAAGGAACTGAAAGCTTTCCGAAGCACTTATTTCATCTTTTTTTTTTTGTCCTTAATAGAAGATCCCTGGATCTGATTAGACATTGTCTATTGGCATCCTTTTGATTCACATGCACCAGCCACTTATCTTCATAAATTAAGAGATAGCTGTAAGTATAACTTAGGTTGAACCACAAGCCTTGATATTTGCTTAATAAAATTACGATAAATTATCTTATCTATCGTTAATAAAATTTTTAGATTTCATAAGTTGAATTAATAGTGTGAAACATCATCATATTCTTTATAGTAAATAGAAAAATAATTTTAAAAAAATGAATATGCAATCAAAGTCAAAGATAATAATTTTATGTTTGGATTGAGATAAAAAGTGTCAAGTTATAAATTTATGGAGTCAAAATAAGTTTTGATCATTTTTTAAATTAAACAACTCTTAAAGAACGTGAAAGCTTTGAAGTGCTCAAAATGGGTCGAGATCCGTGTCAACCTTTTTTTAGATCTATCCTTGTACATGGTCATTTTTTAATTCATTAACTTTAAAACCAAAGTGCTATCAATCCAGAGTTCAATTCAATTAGCTCGTGCAGCCATCTTTAATAAATGTTATTTAAACAAATATAAAATTTAAATCTGCAACTCTTCTTCTATCCTTAAGCTGAGGTCATTGTAAAAAAAAAAAGCCGTCTTCTCTATAATCTTGAATTTTGAATATTACATGACATGAAAATTCCATTTTCTTTTTTTTTTCCTTTTTTTTTGCATTTTTAAATTTATACAAGAAATAAATTTTGGGCAATTTTATCTATACATTGATTTTAATTTTTTTTTAATTTTCACTAATCGTTTTTTAATTAAAAAAATTCAAGAAACACTATGGCCTATTCTCTCATATAATAATTTCTTTTTCCCTCACAAGAATGAGTTGTGAAATCCCACTAGTATCTATTTCTTCCCTTGACGTGCAATAGTCTTCACATACCTCCACCTAACATACAAGTCAAAGTTGGACATAATAATACAACACATTAAAAAATCATTAAAATATGATCTAATATAAAAATAAATAAATATATAATATAAATATATGAATATTTTTAAAATTTATATAATAAAAATTATTAACATATCAAATTTTATATAAATATAAAATATTTTGAGTATGATATGATTTAATAAAATAGATAAATAAACACAATACGAGTTGACAAAATTTTCCTTTATTATTATTATTATTTTTGAAAAAATGCTAAAATGCACCATAAAATTAATTATTTATAGTTGGCAACATAAACCCAAAACTATCTAAATTTAAATATTTAATTTAAAATAATTTGAATTTGAAATGATCTCAAACTTAAATGATTTGATCTAAAATGATGTAATCTTAATTTGATCCAACCTATCTAAGTGCATAATTCTAGATTTGATAATTTATATATTCGTATTATATTTATCAATTTGTATATTCTTTTGGTGTCATAATCATGTTTAAGAAGAACTAAAATTCTAAGCGCTCCCAGCTCAGAAACCACACAAAGACAAACACATGGAGGAACAGTCCAACTTATAAATCATAGACTAACCTAAAGAAAGAGGTTGGGCAAAAAAGTAAATTCATGGTAACCCGCTAAGGTGGTTGTTCATTAAATATTTATATAAATTTTGATACATTAATAATTGACATTATAAAGAATTTGAAATATTCATATATCCATATTATATTATATTTTTTTATTATATTAGTATAACTATTCCAAGTTGAAAAATAGGATTATTCTTCAAGTTATACTTTCTCTTTTATGATACCATGGTTGATGTATTATTAATTAAAATTTCTTTTCAATTAGCATTTTGAGATTTTTTTTGTTCGTTTTATCCCTTTGTTGCCTTCTCATTTTTGTAAACACTTAATCCATTCATAGAGATGTTATTTTCTTGAGAATGACACTTTTGGTGCGCAAAAATTTTATGCTTCAATTGCTTATAGTCATAACACTAGTTTTTGCTATTAGACCTATGCTGAGTTAAGTTGGATTGGTCGAGTTTGAATTGAGTTTAGGTACCAACATTAATAAGTATTAGAATTGAGCCTAAAAATATGGGAAAAAAAAAATTCTATCTACACTCTGTCCAGTCATATAAAAGAACTATCCAAATTCATATAAGCCTTTTCAAATTTGTAAGATCAATCACTCTTAAAAAATATCAATCAATTGGCCTTAAAGGGATTGATTTTTCTTAAAAAAAAAAAAAGATTAAGTCCTCTTAAAAAAATATATATATTAGTAATGGTAAAAAGGCTTGAATCGGACCTACTTTGAGCAAAAAATACCTTGCCTAAATCTCAAATTATTTTTCAACATATTTCTTACTCGTATCCACTTTCTAGACCGAGTGTTCTTATCTAAACCTGCTTAAATATAAGATGAATCTTTGAACTTAGATAAATAATCTTAATAGTTGATCTACACATCAAAATTAGAGTTAGAATAACAATAAATATTTAATGGGTTATCTTAATTTACAATTTAATATTATAACTTGAATTTGGTTTCCAATTGTGATATAGGAAAATTGATATTTATGAATAAAAAGAATTACCTCCAAATATATATATATATATTCTGGTAATTAACAATAGAGTTAACAATTTTGTTTCTAATTAAAAAAGATTCAGCATTTATTGGCTTCAAAATTTTTATTTATATAACTTTTATTTTGATTAAACTAGTCAAGGTCAATGTAATTAATCTAAAAGTGTTTTGATTTCACATTTGGGAGAATATTTAAATCATCATGGCCTACCTCAAACAGCCAATATTGTTTAATAAAATAAAATAATAAATGACTTGGGTCAATGTCTGCTTCATCAAGAACAAAGCTTGATTAAAAAGTAACCTTTTGAGGAGAATTGTTTGCTAGATTTTGAGAGTTTGCTCTTTGCAAGTTTGTTAAGCACCAAATTTCAATTATATTTCTTTAAACCAATATACATGCAACATACTTAATTTTGGCTATAAAATACTAAACTAAACCCAGTGGTTGAAGGTTGATGTAACAATTTATGTATTGATATATTTTACAATATCATAATCGTGTTTAAAATATTTCATATTTATATAAATTTTGATATATTATTTTAAAATTATTCGTATATTTATATCATCTTTTAATTATTTTTTTATTGTATTCATATTATATCTAATATTATTGTGTCTAACTGAAGGATATATATGCCTTGAACATGGCCTCATCAAACTTGTGATTACCTTGAATTATGGTTCCAATTCTTTCAAATTTCTTGATACTGAAATGCTTATAAATACATTATTAAAGAAGAAAATTTTTGGGTATTTTAAAAAATTTGGTTTTTACCTATTTTTGGGATAATTATTTTAGGGTTTCTTAGTTTAAATTGAAAATATTATATAGAACAGGGTTTAGTTGGAGTCACTCTTGGTTTGAACTTGTTAGGGTCTATGGACTTCCACTTTGATTGTGAATGATAGCAACTTTGTCTTTGTTTTGCTTGACTCTACTAAATTCATTTGAGTACCTTGCTCCTCAAGTCAATTTTAAATAATGAAAAGATTTATTTGTTTCTGCTCAATTCAATTTGACATTTTATTTTATTATTTAAAATATATTAAAAAATTATTTATATATATTTATAATTATATTTAAATAATTTTTTATTATATAAATAGTAACACAGTTAAGTTTGAAATGCAAAAACTAATCTAAATCCAATGGAACTCGAGCTCAAAAAAAAAAGTTGATTTTTGAAACATTGGATAAAAATATTCTTATAAGTAATAATCTTAAAAAATACTCTTAATGCATTTATTTACTAAATTTTTGAATTTTTTTTGCTCAAAAGAGTATGCAGCCTAAAAATATAAAAAAAATTATATATATTAAATTTTAAATTTTAAATTTATTAATTTTTATTTTTTAAAGATAAAAAGTATATATCGAATGAATTAAATTTTGAATTAAAAAAAAGTGAGAGAATAGAGTGAAATACATTGGACATTGTTTTATCATTAGTTATTTCTTCTAAAAAGGTGATTGGTATTTGGTGGTCCTCTTGTATAAAAAGACATTAAATGCCGGTCTTCGAGGGCAAGAAGTCAACGTCAATTCATAGACTTAAACCTTTTTCTTGCCCAAAACCCCCGTGCTTCAAATCATAAAGGTAGGTTTTGAGATTCTTCCACAACTTCCAATTGGGTACATCCAAGTGGACGATTCCTTTGCAATTCTCACCTTCTTCGTTCATGCATTTGATGCTATAGCTACCGACATTATAGGTCAGCTTAGATAGTAATTTAAAAAAATTTTAGATTTTTTATATAAGTTTAAATTTAATTTGATTAGTATAAATTATTTATATTTATTATTTATAATTAATAAAATATTATATTAATATTTATTTTATAATAAAATTTTAAAAAAATATAATTTTTAATTATTAAATATTATTTTGAATCGGCTTAAATTGATAAAAATGGTGTCAAAAATTTGACTTATAGATAGATTTATTTGATACTTTTATTCAAATTTATACATCCTATTTGCATAAACATAAATATGTGTATGGTAATTTTAGATATAATACAATAAATTAATTAAAA
>JBBYHL010000014.1:5199444-5210456 GCA_038381835.1 Adansonia madagascariensis | reverse complement strand
TAAAAAATATATATCAAAATCTTCAATGCGGAACTCCGTTTTCATGCAAAATTCCCACAATTTTTCCCTCTCTAAACCCATACAAACCCCCATGTCAATGCCTCTTAGATCCCCATCATGGTTCTCTACAAGGAGACTCTTTGAACAAAAACTTCAAGACCTCCATAAATGCAATAACTTAAGCCATGTTAAACAACTCCAAGCCCAAATAATCAAACAAAATCTTCACCAAGACCTTTATATAGCTCCCAAGTTAATCTCAGCTTTCTCTCTTTGCCGCCAACTGACATTAGCTCTTAACGTTTTTAACCAAATTCAAGACCCCAATGTTCATTTGTATAACACTTTGATAAGAGCCTGTGTGCAAAACTCACAGCCAAGCCAGGGTTTTTCATTTTTCTTTGAAATGCAATGGAATGGGATTTTGGCTGATAATTTCACTTACCCTTTTCTTTTAAAGGCTTGTAATAGTTTCAAAATGGTGGAAATGATCCATACCCAGATCGAAAAGAATGGTTTTTTGAGTGATATTTTTGTACCTAATGCTCTTATTGATAGTTATTCAAAATTTGGAGAAATGGGCATTAAAGCAGCTTCGAAGTTGTTTAGCGTAATGGAAGATAGAGATGTTGTTTCTTGGAATTCTATGGTGGCGGGGTTGTTGAAAGTTGGAGAGTTGAGGGAAGCTAGGAAGTTGTTTGATGAAATGCCTGAAAGAGATATAGTTAGTTGGAATACAATCTTGGATGGTTTTGTTAAAGCAGGAAAAATGGAGGAAGCTTTTGAATTGTTTCAAAGAATGCCTCAGAGAAATGTTGTGTCTTGGTCTACGATGGTTATGGGTTATAGTAAGGCTGGGGATATGGATATGGCTAGAGTTTTGTTTGATAAGATGCCGCTTAAGACAATGGTTCCTTGGACTATTATTATATCCGGGTATGCAGAAAAGGGGTTAGCAAAGGAGGCTGTTGGATTGTATGATCAAATGGAGCGACATGGATTGAATTTGGATGATGGATCCGTTATTAGTATATTGGCTGCTTGTGCAGAGTCTGGTTTGTTAGCAGTGGGTGTAAAAGTGCATGATTCGATAGAGAGGCTTAAGTTTCGATGCAGCATTGCAGTGTGTAATGCATTAGTGGATATGTATGCAAAGTGTGGTACTCTGGACAAGGCATGGAGTGTTTTTAATGGAATGGCAAAAAGAGATGTGGTTTCTTGGAATGCTATGCTGCATGGGTTTGCTATGCATGGGCGGGGCAGGGAAGCACTTCAGGTTTTCTCTAGAATGAAGAAGGAAGGATTTCAGCCGGATAGAGTTACTTTCGTTGGTGTCTTATGTGCCTGTACCCATGCAGGCTTTATTGATGAGGGTGTAGAATATTTCTATGCCATGGAAAAAGATTATGGGATTGTTCCTCAAATTGAGCATTACGGTTGCATGATTGACCTTTTAGGCCGTGGAGGGCGTTTGAAGGAAGCTTTTAGTCTTGTACAAAACATGCCTTTTGAGCCAAATGCCATTATTTGGGGTACTCTTTTGGGAGCTTGCCGATTGCACGATGCTGTGGAACTTGCAGAGAAGGTGCTTGATCACCTTCTTAAGTTGGATCCTTCTGATCCAGGAAATTATTCCATGTTAGCGAATATTTTTGCAGCTGCAGGGGATTGGGACAGTGTTGCAAGTATAAGGCTTCGGATGAGGAGCATAGGGGTTCAAAAACCATCAGGAGCAAGTTCTATTGAAATAGACAATGAAGTCCATGAGTTCACCATATTTGATAGATCGCACCCTAAGTTTGATCGAATATATCAAATGCTTCACAGGTTGGGTAAGGACCTTAAGCGAGTAGCACATCCCAAAGATACAACCCTACCAGTGGAAGTTGGTGGGTGATGATTTAGATAGATGCACTGCTACAAGATTGTTTAGTTACAATTTACAAGCAGCTTAACACTCGAAGTGGTAGGAGCACTTCCGTGAAAGCCTGTATTTTTCGAAAGTGTCAGTTTCTTTTCTCTACTATTTTAGTTGCAAAGTGAACCAGGAAAGAAGAGATTGACACTGGGCAAAAATGAAAGCAGGAGTAGATGGGTGTAGCTATGGTGGTCAAACTGAGGGGAGAGTGTTGGATAGGTACATGTCCAACACAGGTATGCTCAATTTTTTAAAGCTTTTCTATATATTTTAAGGATCATACCCCTGTATCTATGTCTAAATATGGGTCAGGCATGGATACTTCAGGAGAAGTGGAGAGTCAGAGTAACATAGGGGTATAGTATGGGGGGATTTGGAGGCGTGGTTTATTCGTTATCCATTATATGTGTAAGCTTAAACTTATTTTAATGCCAATGTACATTTGTTCAAATAGATGATGAGACTTGTTAGTTGATAATGCGAGATCTTCTTTGATGCTATTTTTCCTTTTACTGTTCCCATGTTATTAAATGGATTTCCTTTCCTTATTACCCTTTTTCACCAACTTTCACATACTTTCTATCTCAAGAGTTTCGATGCATCTATTTTTTCGTGCAGATCTTTCTTTTAAGTTGCAAAAATTTTATAAGGTTATCGGTAAGTTCACTTAATGGTTAGGGTCCAAGATGTGTGTTGGGGAGTGCTGGTTGTTATGGTTGGCTGATTGAGCAAAAGAAGCTATAGGCTTGTTCTTTCTCTTTTCTCTACTTGCTCTTTTCACCTTTCTTAGCATTTATCCGTTCCCCTTGTAAATGTCATGTAATCATTGCTCCTGCTACTGCTGGTGCAATCTATGTTACCTGGCTCTTCATTTTTCTTAAAATACCTGTCTGATGCTTAAGTCCGACACATATTCAGATCTGGGTGTAGGGTATGATTCTCTGACCATATGAAAAAAGCCTAGAAAAAATTGAGCATACTCATGTCGGATAAATACTAATATTTGATACTTACCTCGAGTTCGGGTAACATAGGGTGCAATGTCTATGTGCTGAAGACCTGCATTTTGTTTGATGTTTGAAATGCATCTCCAGAAAAGCTGACTAGTATCCTCAGCCAGCAAGTACTTACAACAGCTACGTTCTTAGCAGAAAAAATGAGCTGCACCAGCTCCATAATATGTTGCTCGGACTTGAGGTTGAGTGTTAGATACGGGTATGCATGCGACGTGGGTATGCTCAATTTTTTCTAACCTTTCCCATGTATTTGAAGGATCATATCCTCATATCCATATCTAAATCTATTCTGAAAGGAGTGTTGAATATGAATACTTTAAAAAAAATGAAGAGTCGGAGTAATATAAGCTTCACTAATGACACATTTATGCAGATTAATATCTATGCAATTCACTATTGATAGAATATGCAGGTTAATATCTGCTGTAATGGATAAGCTGAATGAGGGCATTCCAGCGGGTTAAGGTAAGAAGCATATTACATTTTTGTAGCAGAGGTAAGATTGTCTAATAGTTTCTTTTCTTTTCTTTTTTCTCCTTTTTCTTTGGGCCATGACTTTAGCTTTCCATATACATTTCTTTTATTAAATGAGGAACATTCATGCTTTGCTTGTCATTTATAAAGGGAGAATCAACTTTGTCTGCATTATTTTGCTAAATAGACAAGTAACCAATGTTTATAGCATTTGAGACTAAATCCATGTGCATCATTTCATTCCATGCATGACCACTTAACCATTGATCCTAACCTGCCTTCCATTAATTGTGATGATGCCTATCCTATGTGAACTCTTCAAAATTTTTAAAGTATTTTTATCTGACACATATTTGGACATGAGGTATCAGGTAATGATCCTCCGATATATGGAAAAATATAAAAAAATTGAGTACACTTATATCGGACACATACTCATATCTGACATTCATTTTGAGTTTTGATAAATAGGATGATGCTGCTGACTGAAATATTGCTCGGAGAGCGTGGTCAACTAAGTTGATGCCTGGAGACCCACAATCTAAGTTTTAGATTTGAAAATGATAAGACGATAAGATAATAAGCCCAAGTGGAAGGAGCACCAATAGCAAACTTTACTATTTTTTCCAAAGGCATTGGAAAAAAATGGAAACTTTTAGGATAAAAAGCATCATAGATGCTACTTCAAGAAAACTCTTATCTAATCCCTTATTTGATAAACAGAATAAACTTTTGGCACTAAGCTGAAGCTTAGCAAATATTAGACACATAGCACTTCCACTTTGGACTAAAGTTGGCAGCCATTAGTATTCTTTCGGTTGAGTAATATACCCCTTTACACAGTTGACTTTAACTTCTAATTTTGCAATACTTTTGTTTCAAATGCACCAGAAATTATTCAAATTATAACTGTTGGAATGAATTTTAGCGTGTTGTCAGGAAAGTCAACCTTTCTTGAGCAGAAGATAACACTTTCCTTCCAGCCTCTTGGCCCTTTCTTACATACATAGATTGGTAACAGTTTTTAAATTCGATTTGGATTAATTAAAAATTTATTTTATTATTTAAAATAATATTCACATTATTTATATTAATATTTATAATTAAATTTAAATAAAAATAATTTTTATTAAAATTATAATTAAAATCAAATTAAACTATCTTGAATTATAAAAATTCTTTATCCCAAAGTAGACCCAAGTGAGCAGTTCTTTTCGTTATCTTTTTATCTCCACGTGCAAGACAAAAAGGGGGTGACACGTCACAAAAAGTGTCGGCTGAGATAGTGCCTGTATAACAAATCAATGGCTAAGAACATGACACATCATCTTAAAAAGGTCCAAGTTTGAAGGTCCAAGTTTTAGTGACCACATGTTCTGCAATTCTGCCATGTTTGAAGTCTATCCACTGGCCCATACTAGTAGCAACGATAAAGCTAAAGAAAAAGCCTCCAACTTGGACTGAATGGATGGGAATGAAATCAGCTTGTGGTGCAAATTAACTCATTCATTCCAAGTATAAATTGCTTTAGTGTGATGAGCTCTCTTATCCTTTGATCTTCACTTTTTGCATTGGGTAGAACTAAGCAAAGAAGATAAAAGAGAAAAAAAAAATATGGAAGCTTGCTTGCTTTCATCAAATTCCTTCACTAAAAGTCTTGAGCTTGTGCCCTCCATCAAGGCTAGATCGCTCATCTTTCCTGAGAGAAACTCTTACCTTTTCCACTCAAGGAGAGTTGCTGCTTTCCCAACTTCTATAAAATGTAAGTTCCTAAATTTCCACATTTTGATTAACCTTTTTTTTTTTTTAAACTACAACGGTGGTCGTCATCAAAAAATTAAAAAAAATTATAAATATTAAAATTTAAAATTTAAATTTATTAAATATTATATCTTAAAAAAAGTAATTATATAAATTAATTAGATTAAGCTATGAATTTTGATTACATTAACTTTATAAATCGTGTTTTGAGTTTTTTTTTTGAAGCGAATCTTATTTTGGGTTTTATTTTTTTATTAGAGTAATTCTATTTTTATTAGAGAAATTTGATGTTAAACCTAAGTTTATTCTAATTGATCCATATGAAAAGATAATATTTAATAAATTTATAATTTAAATTTTAATATTTATAATTTTTTTTTATTTTTTAACTATAATTACACTTAATAATTTTTATCTGTGTATCGTATTTATATATTTTTATGTATTATATTATATCGTATCATATTTAATTATTTTTTTATATTAAGTAAAAAATTATCAAATTTAACTCTTTTAACTCTTTCTTATATGTAAAAAAAAAAAGAATATTCGTAATCTTAGGCATATTTGAATATATTTAAACTTTAGACTTTTACTAGATCGATAGACTTTCAGAATTTTGGGTCTCCGTCGTAGTGTTGTTGGAATTATTGAACTTGTTTTGTTGCAAAAGGTTTTTGACTAATTATCTAATGAGTTGCCAATGATAGGCTGCCATCTGGATTCATCTTCACCATTGGATGATGACAACAAACCAACCCTTGATTCCGATTGGCGTTCATTTAGAGCAAGACTGGTGGCCGCAGAGAAAATATCAAGGCCTGATGACTCTTCATCATGGGCCAATCCTGATACAGTAGTGGATCATCCTCTATCGGTTACAATTAGTGACAAATGGGCCCACACAATCCATGAGCCCGAAAAGGGTTGTCTGCTTATTGCGACCGAGAAGCTCGACGGGGTCCATATTTTTGAACGGACGGTGATTTTGCTCTTATCGACAGGGCCCATAGGCCCATCCGGGATCATACTCAATCGACCGTCCCTCATGTCGATCAAAGAAATGAGATCAACGATCCTAGATGCAGCCGGGACATTTGCGGACAGGCCATTGTTTTTCGGTGGGCCCTTGGAAGAAGGGTTATTTTTGGTGAGTCCAAGTAGAGATGACAATAGCGCGGAGAAGAGTGGGGTTTTCGAAGAAGTAATGAAAGGGTTGTATTATGGGACAAAAGAGAGTGTGGGCTGTGCAGCTGAGATGGTAAAGAGAAATGTTGTTGGGCCAGGGGATTTCAGGTTCTTTGATGGTTATTGTGGGTGGGAAAAAGAACAATTGCATGAAGAAATAAGGGCTGGGTATTGGACAGTAGCAGCTTGTAGCCCAAGTGTAATTGGTCTTGGTAATGTAGGAAGTGTAGGGCTTTGGGAAGAGATTCTTGGGCTTATGGGTCCTAGAAAGGTTTGGTAAAGGAAAAAAAATTCAGTCGTGGTTTTTTTTCTCACTCGACTCATGAGTATTTTTAATTTAAAGACGGATGATACCACCAAAATGTAGGACTTCAAAGTTTTATGTGCGTATATTCAAGCACTTAGAACATGATTTGGTTTTATGCAATGGAATAAAATGTAGCATCTCACATTTTGCAATTGCAACATGGATATTATATGCTCTATTATAAAGCTTTTAGCACCTTTGATTGCCAAGTTTTTCTGGCTAATTTATGGTTTTAATGTTTGATATGTTTTTAGAGATACAAGAATAAATTATGATAAATTATCTCATTCACAGTTTTTAAATTTTTTTAAATTCATAAGTATTGTTATTAGAATAACACATACCTCTTAGGTGGGTAAGTTAAATTTCCAGGTTTTTCAAAAACTGGTCAAGGATTCAACATATTCAACCATATGTAGTGTTAAAATCATATAATATATATAGACTATTAATTAGTAATTTTGTTCAAAGCATGTTGTTCAGACTCTTTGTTTTTAAAATACTTTATATATAAGAATTATATTTAATATATATTCAAATATGATAATAAAAATATGATTCATTAAATATATAAAAAAATTCATAAAATAAATGATCCAATTGTGAATCTAAATATTTCCTTCGTCACTTTAGGAAGTGTGGCTCCATAAATTCTTGCAACAAAATCATTGCTTTGTTTATTTAAAAAAAAAATTCATGCATTTATTTGGATGGATTAAGAAACATATCCATATAAGTAAAGTCCGATAACGATTCAAATATTCAATATTATTTTAATTAAAATAGTAAATTTGAATATCGAAATAGTCAATATTTTTATTTAAATCTGCTTCGAATCTATCTAAGATAATATCTCTTATATTTGAATCCAAAATTTATCCAAATTGACAAATATTAAATACTATTGATAGTCGACTCTTAGATTAGGCTGATTGTGGCCTAAAATCTTTAAACTTATTATTCAAGTTTGATCGGCTCAACAATTTATTTTGGTGTTTAAAAATTTTTTTAAAATTTTTTTTATATTAATATATATTTTTATAATTAAATTTAAATAAAAATATTTTTATTATTAAATAATAATTTACGTCGAACCTAAATTTATAAATTTCCTATCTAGACCAACTCAATGTAAAACGAGTCAATTGAGTCGGACGCTGGCCCGACCGGGTATATTTGTTACTGTTTGAATTAGAAGCCACCTTTCAACCTTCAACGGCAGATTCAAATTTTGGCTTCTGCGTTTCTAGGCCTAGTAAAGAAGTAACGTCGAACGAGTTGCAAATTTCAACTGCAAAAAGATCTAAAGCTTCAAGAATGACTTGATTTGATTTCCCATCTGGGTTTTTTTATTCGTTTCTAAAGATCAATCATTTCTAACTTATTCTACATATAAGCATGATCCTTTTCTTTCTTAAAATACCTTCATTTCTCCAAAAGAACAAGCCAGTTCCATCTTTTAATTCTCAAAGTTTATTCCTTTATCATTCAACTAGCCATAAAGTGGAAAAATTTGCTTCTTTGTTGGAGAACTGTAAAGATATTACTTCTTTGAGAAAGCTCCATGCTTGTATTTTCACCAATGGGCTTTGTCAAAGTTCTTATCTAGGCGCAAAGCTCTTAACTTGCTATCTAAAGTTTGGATTCTCAGTTGAATCAAGATTGGTATTTGATAGAATTATCAATAACAATATCCTTGTTTGGAATTCAATTCTTGTTGGGTATTTTAGAAGTGGTCAATATGGTGAAGTTCTTAGGCTGTATTTGAAATTGAAGCAAAAAAGGATTGGTATAGATACTTCATCTATTACTTTTACTTTGAAGAGTTGTGTTGAATTGGGTAGTTTTGAATTTGGAAAAGGAGTTCATCTTGATGCTTTTAAGTTTGGCTTAAGTAAAGATGGATTTGTGGGTTCTTCACTTATTGGTTTTTATTCAAAGTATGGAGATATTGCTGGTACTTCCAAAGTGTTTGATGAAATAGCTGAAAGAGATGTTGTTATTTACACTTCAATGATAACTGGATACGCACAAGTTGGCGGTCAGCTTACTTATAAGGCTTTTGAATTCGCTCGTCTCATGCAGAAGGAAGGGTTTGATCCCAACAGGGTGACAATGGTGAGTTTACTGCAGGTAGCAGCAGAGTTGGAAGCATTGGATGAAGGCCGGTCGATCCATGGATATGCAATTAGAAGAGGGTTTGGTTGTTTAGATGAAGTACTTGAGACAAGTCTCATGGACATGTATATTAAATGCAGGGTCCCATCAATGGCTGCTTGCATTTTTGGTAGAATGAAAATGAGAACAATTGGTTCTTGGAATGCAATGATAACTGGATATCTTAATATGGGGCATCCCTTGGAAGCTTTGGAACATTTTCATACGATGGTACATGAAAATGTTTTTCCAGATTTAATTAGCTTAGCCAATGGGATTTTGTGTTGTGCTGATTTGAAATATTTGCGAAACGGCAAGAGTATTCACGGTCACATTATTCGGATAGGTTACGAGCTTGATCTAGTAGCTACCACTGCTTTGGTTGATATGTACTCCAAGTGCAACAATTTGATCCAAGCTCAGAAATTATTCGATGTAATGGAGACAAGAGATGTGATTTTACACAATGTCATGATGGCAGGTTATCTCCAAAATGAATTTGCTATAGGAGCTGTGGACATTTTCGTTGAAATGGTTCGAATCGGTCTTAAACCGAACCTAGGTTCGATCCTGAGTGTACTTTTGGCATTGTCAGAGCTGAAGAACATAAGAGGAGGAAGGAGTGTTCATGGTTATGTTCTGAGACACGAGTTTCATTTGAATACTGAAGTTGCCAATCAAATTGTCTACATGTATGCAAGATGTGGTTGTATTTATGATGCAAGGCAAGTCTTTGATCTGATAAGATACAAGGATTTGATTTCATGGACTTCAATGATGATGGGCTATATCTACGACGGGCATCCTCATGAAGCCATCGTATTGTTCCGGATGATGAAAAGAGAAAGACTTGACCATGATTCCGTCACTCTGATAAGTTTACTCCAGGCATTCTCGCAGCTTGGACATCTAAGTCTAGCAAAGGAAGTTCACTGTCATTTGTATCGAGCTCTACTGGATAGAGAAACACTGGTAATAAATTCCTTGATTACTACGTATGCCAAGTTGGGAAAACTAAACATGGCAAGAAATCTATTCGAGCAAACCAATAGAAGGTGTCCGACATCATGGAACACAATGATTGCTGCATATGGGATGCATGGCAACTGCATAGAAGTTCTCCGACTGTTAGATCGTATGAAAAACGAGATGATCAAACCCGATGACATGACCTTTACATCGATACTTACTGCTTGCAGTCACTCTGGCATGGTGGAAGAGGGTCTGCGAGTATTCAACTGCATGAGAGAAGAATATCGTCTAATACCGTGTGCAGTGCATTATGCATGCCTTGTCGATTTATTAAGCCGAGCAGGACGCCTTGATGAAGCATGCGACTTGCTTAAATTGTTTCCAGTTAAACAAAGTGCGTCAGCCATGGGTGCTCTGCTTGCTGCTTGCAGAATTCATGGAAATACAGAACTGGGGGAGGTTATAGGAAATTGGCTTTTGGATTTAGAACCCGACAATCCAAGTGTATATAATTTAGTATCGAACTTCTATGCAGAAAGTGGAAAATGGGATGAAGCAGGCAAAACAAGGAACATGGCGAAGAAGAGGGGTTTGAAGAAGGCTGCTGGATATAGTCTGATTGTCTAAATCAGGGCGCATCGAAGAAGTTAATATCTCGGAGACCGTGGTTCCTGATTGTTTTTGATTCATTCATTAGAAACAAGGGTCGGTACTAGATTTGGCTATGGGTAGGGTTATCTCTACGACTTAATAGTTCCGGTTCATACGAATTAGACTTTAAACAAATTTTTTAAAATTTTATGATGATATTAATAAAATATATAAATTTTTTTAAATTTAATTATAAAATATATAAATATTTATGTAAAAATAATATTTTAATATTTTTTAAATAATGAATGGAGTCGAACTAAGCTTGGACAAAGGGATTATAAAAATTCAAATCATGGTAGGTATATGGAATATACATTAGAGATGATTTGACATTTTTTCTAATTCTAAGGTATAGAAAATAAAGTTTGGTTAATGGATATCTATAAGTATCTTAAAATTTTTTTACTTTTTTTTAAGCTTTTTAATACTTAATTAATCATTTTTATGAAATTTAACGACAAGTATCACAATTTAACTTAAGCAGCCTAAGCACTGGTTAAGCTTTCCCTAAAAAACAAGAAACATAGTGTACAAAGGAGGGAGAGAAAATCATTTATAGAATTTG
>JBBYHL010000014.1:5155026-5168157 GCA_038381835.1 Adansonia madagascariensis | reverse complement strand
ATAGTTATGTAAAGTCTTTTAGAAAGCTTAACTACTTATCTACTTGTACTTAGGCAGTTAAGACTGTTGTTATTAGATCTATGTAATAAATACGTGTTCTTTTTTCTACATACGCTTGTTCTTAAAGATTGCAAATGCTGGGATCTGAATCCTGTACGTGTTAAATGTCAGCTCTTAAGGTTGGTAGTTGGTAGCCGAATGCTTGTTTTCAAGGGTTGCAAATGTTGGGATTCAAAGATTAGACCCACTAGATGTCTCTTTTTAAAGGTAATTATATAAGTTAATTGAGTTAATTTGGCTTTAATAATTTGATATGTGTGTATATATATTTTGTATTCTTGTATAGCTTGTCTGTTTGAGTGCTCAAGATGTTGTAGAAACTGATGTAAGCGATTTGCAATTTTGGGCTTTCAACACAGATGGATTTGCTTTTCGAAACTCTGCTGTCACTAGATACATTTGTGGACACTGTTACTTTGAGCATTGTTTGTCACTGCATATTGACAGTTGTTAAACGTTCTGTCTGCCAACATGATAACCAGTCGGTTTTAGTTACTATTGTATGGTTGAAAAATTAGTGAGATCCTTCGGCTAAGGATGTAAAAAAGACACATGTATTTGTAAGATATTGGGCTTCAAAAAATTACAATATGACTTGATCATGATTGAGGGGAGCTTGAGTTGTTAAGTGAGTCGAAATCGAGTGTTTTAATATTTAACTTCGATAGCTTGTAATTTAATTAATTTTTTTAAAATTTTATTTTTTAATTAGTATCGAAAAATTTTCATTCGAACTCAAGTTCGAGTTCAAGCATAAATAATCAAATTGTAGTCAAATATGGAAATCAAGCTAATTGCGTAAACTTAAGGAATTTAATTTTTATCTCAAATCGATTTATGGTTTAAAAGTGAAACCTAATGAAGCTCAAAGATTTTGAAGTCTCAAATTTCAAGTCGAGTTCTAGGTTCTTACCACTTGAGCTCAACGTAGTTTGATTAAACCTAGTATCAACCATGATAATAATTATTCCATTACTTAGTTTGAAAAAATACCAAAATTTTAAAAAAAATTATAGATCATAGTATTTAGATAAAACATTCTATTTCTAAATTTCTAATTGTAATCGATTTAATTGTTCCATGAACTTCAAATTTAGACATATTCAAGGGTGGCTTATTTTTCCAAATTCAAGAGCTTGTCTGGTACAAGAAGATTTAGACAAAGATATTAAGTTTGTTTAAAAAATGGGTTTGACTTCAATTCCAACAGTCAAAGCTAGAACTTGGCCAGACCCCTTTTTATATTATTTTTATTTATATATATATTATGTAATTTATATCATGAAAAGATTAAATATATAATATAGTGTAAATATTAAAAAATATATGTTATGTTATTCCTGTATAAAAACTTAATAAAAATATAAAAATTACTAAAAGTTGAATAAAAATAATATATATTTTTAAAATTCTTTAAAAAATTAATTAAAAATCTAATCGTATTTAAATTATTTATTTACAAATATAA
This sequence comes from Adansonia madagascariensis, assembly GCA_038381835.1. Classification (NCBI taxonomy): domain Eukaryota; kingdom Viridiplantae; phylum Streptophyta; class Magnoliopsida; order Malvales; family Malvaceae; genus Adansonia; species Adansonia madagascariensis. The sequence goes on along the minus strand of JBBYHL010000014.1, from coordinate 5,166,629 downwards.
AAAAATTTAAATAAAATTTAAAATTAAATTAAATTAAATATAAATAACATTAATATCGTACATAAAAATAATTTAAACTTGATCTAATACAAGGAACGACTAACTTCAACGGGTTCGACTAATATTTTTTTTCCCCCTCTTTATATTTTCATTATTTTTTCCCACTTTCGCCCAGAATCCAAGTAGGACACTCCAGAATCAAACTCGAACCTCCACGTGTCAGAACCATGTCCTGGAATTGCAACCTCAGGATCTCGTCTTGTCCCCCCGTTGCACTAACTTTCTGGCTGTTATTTTAAGTAAAAATTGCCAAATTAACAAAGCAAATATTCCAACCAAAAAAAAAAAAAATGGTGGCAGTCATTGCTGTTTCTTCTCCAAAATCAACTGTTTTTCAGAGTCCAATCTCTTCAAGAGATTCCAATTCAAGTTTTCTTGGTGGTTCCTTGAAGCGTTTTTCTTTACAGCTGAAACCAAGAAGCCAGAAAAAAGATTGTAATTTGAGCTTGGTGGTTGCTTCAGCTGGTGCTACTACAACCACCGCAGCTGGAAGCGATAGCGGTGGCTCGGCCAACAGATTTTACTTTAACATCACTGGCTTTCCTTTTCCCCTTGGCCCTTTTCTTAACCGGCGCACTACTAGGACTGAGGTCAGTTTTCTTCATTAACTCAATGTTATAGCCTAGCCTTAGTTTGATTTTGGAGTTTAATTAATTGATAATTGAGTTTTGGTGATTAGAGAATGATTCTTTAATTTTATTTTTATTTGTTCTTTGGTTACTCAGACTTTTCACTTTTTTCTTAAAGTATTCGTATCCGATACTTTTGTCGAACATATATTTAGGTACAAGATTATAATCTTTTAGATATACGAAAAATTTTAAAAAAATTGAGTATACCAATATTGCATATATATATCTATATCCAATACTTAGATAGTCCATCTGAACTGCAAATAGCAAGAGTCTATTATGGTCAGGGTGAGTGAGGCTCTTAATATGTTAGTCGGACTTAGACGTGAGTGTTAGATATGAGTACGTATGTAATACAGATACGTTCAATTTTATTTTTATGTTTTTTTTCATATATTTGAAGGATTGCACCTATATCCAAATATGCATTAATCACAAATTCTTCAAGAAATGAAGTGTTGGAGCAACTTAGGCAGGCCCTGCTATCCAACTAGCTAGCATTAAAAGGGGAATCAGCATCCGCTTGCCTCCAAAATCTTATCAATTCCTTTCGTCTTGTCTTTTGATGAATCAATGTGTAGTTAAGCAAAGAAAAACAATAGATATGCAAATATGCACCAAATTTCTTGTTTTTGTAATTTGAATTCTGATATAGTGCACCTACCAACAATTATGTTTTTCTTATACTGACTCTTCCTCAATCTCTCATATTGATGTCTTTGTTAGGCTGTTAAAGGCTCTATATGGCTATTCGAACAAGAGCAAGCCTTAGGCTTCAGCAGCGTCTCGACAAACATTCGGATGACTGTTATCAAACTCAAATCTGGGGGACTATGGGTCCATGCACCTGTTGCCCCAACCAAAGAGTGCATCAAGGTTCAGTTTTTCCTCCCTAATTCTAAATATTGAAGTATATGTATTTGTGTAGTCTATCATCTTGGGCCTTAGCCTTTATCCTTTTACAACTTGAACAAGGTCTAATTGGCAATTATCAACTTCCCTATTATATGGTGATCCCGAAACCAGATTTTGTTTTAGCCTTTCATGCATTTTAGTCTTGTTATGTCATTTGAATTGGCGCCATTTTGAACTCTTAGGGGCTATCTTGGTGTTTTACACTTTGTGCATGATGATGACAAAGAAAAACCTGTATTTTAAAGCCATGCCCCCATATGACTGGGAAAAAGCCTTTCAAGATTCAGCAGCCTTAAGCAATGTCGATTAGTTCAATTTTGAAAGGCTTGGTTCAAATCATTGATTTGTTTTTGGTCTTTGAATGGTTTATGAGAATCATTGATTGTTTGCTTCATCATTTTTCTTATCTTTTTATTGCGCAAATTTCGTAGTTTGAGAATAGAAGAAGGGGTCGTCAATTCTAGAATTCAAACCGGGACCTACTAAATGCCACTTCTTAAGGGTAGCTTCATTGTATGAGCCAATTAGGCTAAGCATTGGGTTCAAACCTAAGACCATTTTTATATTTTTGCCATTGGCCTTCTACAAGTTTTGCTCTTTAATGAACTTGTAATTAATGCATTTTCTAACAAGGGATTTGCCTGTTGTCTTCCAGCTTGTGAAGGAATTAGGAGCTCCTGTAGAATACATTGTCCTGCCTACATTTGCTTACGAGCATAAAATTTTCGTGGGCCCATTTTCGAGAAAATTTCCGAAGGCTCAAGTTTGGGTGGCACCAAGGCAATGGAGTTGGCCCTTGAACTTACCCCTCGAATTTTTCGGGATTTTTCGTGCCAAAACTTTGAAAGACACGGATTCTTCAACTCCATGGGCTGATGAGATTGAACAAAAAGTTCTAAGCTCACCAGAAGTTGGTAAATAAAGTCGAATATAAGCTATACTTCTAGTTCTAACCATCTAAAGATGTCGACAGTCTGAACTTGTCTTTTGCTTCAACTATTTCAGGAATTGGTCCGTATGTAGAGGTGGCTTTCTATCATAAACGTTCAAGAACGCTTCTGGTTACGGATGCTGTCATATATGTCCCCAAAAAGCCGCCAGAGTGTATTAACAAAGAATACCTCTTAGCATCAGCAAAAAATGGCTTAGCAGTGAGACTTCTTAGCAAAGGAAAGAAAGTTCCTGATGAACCAGTCGTCGACAATGAAACAAACCGTCAGAAAGGTCAGATCAAAATGTTTTGAAATTAGATAAGCCAAAATTTAGCACCATGCTGCTGATGTAACTTGGATGTGTTCACGCATGTGGCACACAGGGTGGGAAAGAATGGTTCTACAGATACTGTTCCTCGGTCCATCGAATCTTTTGGAACCAAAGGCTAGTTTTGCTCAGATGTCTCAAAAGCTAATTGTTTCTCCAATCATAAAGACATTAGTCTTCAGCAAAGTTCCAGACAAGGTAAGAACTAAGAACCCTTATTGATGTAACCTTCCTTTGCTGACTCAATCACATAAAATATACAAGGGTGAGTAAATATCTGTTGAAACTGACCGAAATTGATGCAAGTAGGTTCCTTCGGTTCAGTTAGATCGATCTCGGTTTATGTCGGTTTAGTGTGTGGTTTAATTGGTTAAGTCGGTCGGTTCGTAGTTCGTAAAATCTGAAACTGAATTGACTTGACTTAATCGGCTTATATATATTATATTAATATATTATAATATTTATTATTTATATATTTATAAATATAATACAAAATTCATACCCACTACCCCAAAGCCATATCCAGTTAACTACCCAAGACCCAACTCACAACCCAACTGAGATAAACATCCTAAATGACATAACCAACCGAAATGACCGTTCTATATTGGTTCAGTTATTTTTGCTTATGTAGCTAAGGTTGGTTGGTTTCAGTTATTTTCCTTACTGAAGTCACCTTTTGTGTTTTGCAGATCGAACTGATCGATTGCGCAATCCTAAAAACATACATATTTCAGCTTAAACCTTTAAAATAACAACTCACTGATTTTCTTACTGGATAAACCAGAAGAGATCATTTTCATTTATGAAGTATCCCTAGCCTAGATTTGTAGTCTTTATTTCCATCAAGTCATTGATTTGGGGTCTCAAAAAATTCAGGTCCGGGATTGGATTGATGGCATTGCAAGGGACTGGAAATTCAAGAGGATAATTCCGGCACACTTTGCAGGTCCAATCAAAGCAGGCCGAGCTGAACTATTGGCTGCATTTGCATTTCTTGATGACTTTTTAGGTGAGCGTTACGTTACTCGGCGACCTTCACTTTCACTTCTCTTCACATCACTAATGGGAAAGGCAGCCAGTTACTTCCCACCAGATGATATGAAGACCTTATCATCCCTCGATGAATTTTTAGTGTCCGTCGGAGCTGTCAAGAAGACGGTATCCGGCCGGAAACGATGATTATCGAACATCCTTAATCAGCAGAAAATGTAGATATCTAAGCTATACACCACCATATACCATTCACAATTGTTCAAGATGTTTCAGTTTTAAAGACAAAAGTAGACCTTTGATAACCCTTCCTTTCGAGTCTTTTTTACTGTTAAATTGAAATAAAATGCAAAACTATGATGAACTGAAGTCAAATAGGAGATATGCTCAACTGCATTTTTACAATGTTGCATGTGCTAGAAATTACATCTCTTTTAGCCCTAGTTTTCTTCATAGTTTACTTAGCAATGAAGCAAAGAGATAAAAGCTACAAAAACCCTACATGAGTTACAGATGAGGCCCTTCTTTCAAATACAATTTTCATGGAATATATATATATATATATATATATATATATATATTTATATCATTCAGCCACCACCAAAAAAGACAATAAAAAAAAAAGACTTTGTACAACGTTAGAGTTGGGACTTAAGGACGTGCTCTAACGTTTAACTCAATTAGATCCAAGGAGCAAAGGATGAAAAGAGACCAACAGTGGGAGAGAATAAAATTGTCGGAGTATTAGAATGTGACTCAAATTTATTGCACTTCTCTTTTTTTTTGTCCCTTAAAATTTTGCGTGACTAGCCTGTTTTATATATAAGTGTCCATCAGTTGGTTGAGCCAAGGCTTAAAATTTTTTTTATTTTCTTATCCAAGCTTGGATTGGGCAACCTTCATGGCTTATTTCACTATTTAAAAAATATTACAATATTAAAAATATTTTAATATTAATATTAATATTTATATATTTATATAATTAAATATAAATAAAATATTTTATTATTAAATAATAATCTAGACAAGATTGGCTTGAATTTATAAAAGCTTTGTTAAGGTTCGATTCATGGGCGAGTCTAATCGTATCAACGATCCTCACTTACCCATTTACTTTTTATTTTTTGCATATGATTTGTAGTTACAAAATTAAAAGCATCTCTTTTTAATTTATACAAAAAAATAAAAATAAAAAAACACTCTTTTCCATCCATTATTATTATTTTTTTCTTCATTTTGAAGTTCAAACTTGAAATCTATTTTAGATTACAAATTATAACCATCAAGAGAAATATGTTATATATTTTGAAGTGTACTTAACTATAATTTTTTTAAAAAAATAATCTTAAAGATATATTCTTTCACAAACTCTAGCTGATAAAGAAAATTTCTCTTTTTATCCTTTGGACTTACTCTTGTAAGATATATATATATAGAGAGAGAGAGAGAGAGAGACACACACACACACACATAATTCACTTATATTAATATAAAATTAAATTAATTTTACAAACTTTAATAACTTTTTATATGGTTTATATTTATTTAATTCGATCGTTGTATTTCGTATTCTATTCTTGTAAATCATGCACATCAAATTTTGAGTAAATTAAAAATGTCTAAGTATTTATTTGGTATAAAAAATTTTCAAACATTAAATATATATTAAAAAAATAAAATTCTTGATCGATATGATAGACATATTTGATCGATTCAAAACTTTATGAACGCAACAAGTATAATTATATTGCTAAATTTACCAATCAATTTATTAAAATATTTACGATATAAAAAGTTATTGAAACGTGTAAAACTAATTTAGTTTTATATTAATATAATTGAATCCCTTCTCATATACATGTATATATGTAATAAATAATCATTAAGAAACTCTTAAGAAAGAGAATGAATAATTTCATTAATATAAGCTAATTAACATCTAACAAGAATATCTTTAGATAACCATTGACAAAGTCTTTAAGGAAAAAATATATTAATTGAAGGATAATTATCTTAAATATTAATAGTGGAACGAAAAATTTTACAAGCGAAGTTAATGAGTGACAAATGTTCCTTTGAGTATATTTAAAATAATAATAAATAAATTATCACATGTCATTTCATTAACTCTGCTTGTGGAATTTTATTTTCCACTTCTAGTAAATGAGATAATCATACTTAATTAAAATATAATAAAGGCTAAATCCTTTTATAATAATCATAATTGTTACTATATAAACAAATTACATCTAGCAAATATGAAATAAACAATATAAAGTTTTATATTATATTACTAAAATAAAAATATGTAATGAACCTAAAGTTTATTCCAGTTAGCTCATTAGTAATTTCTAAAAAGTGATATCCAACAAGTTTAAAGCTCAAATCTTAATATTTGTAACTCATAGCTTTTCCTATCTATAGGCTATGATGGAAGTAATTCTTAGTATCTACTTTCAATTCGAAAAGGTTTAAATTTAAATATGAATTTTAAGTTAATCATTATTTTAGTTTTTCATTATTATGTAATTTTTGAAAATAAACAAATAAAAGAAAGGATTATTATTGTATGTATTTTTTTAAATTATGGATGAAAAATGGCTTTCAAAAAATATTTTTGTCTATTTTCCGATGTTTGTTTCGTGGAGAATAACTTGGTCAATGGAAAATAAAGTATATATTTTTTTAAACCGTCTTTCCCTTTTCAAGAGGGAAAGACAATGTTTAAAAATTGGCTCCTTATAAATAACATGATTTTTGAATTAAAACTTAACTCTACTTGAACTAAATATTATTATTATTACTAATGATTTAATTTCTAATTTTAAAAATATTTAAAAAATATTCATATAAAATTATTTTAATAGTATAGTTTTCAATATTTATATTTTAAATATTATTAAACATGCAAATTTATTTTTTAATAATATAATCATATTTATTTTAACTATAATTAATAAACTATTAATATAATTTATTATTTTAATAAAAAATATTTAATATTACGATACTATTATTTTAATGCTCCCTATGTCCCAATTAAATTCTCGTAATTTACTTATTTTGGGTCAACTTTTTTAAACTTTGATCTTTATTATTTCAAATATTTTAATTAACTAAATTTTTATAAAATATATATTTAAAAACTACTTCGTTCAAAGTATTTAAAATATATTTTTTTACGATTTTAGCAATAATAAATATAAAATAACAAGAGGTCAAAATTTAAAATTCTTGCCAACAAAAGTCAAAATATGACATTTTAATTGAGATAGGTAGTAATAAATTATAACATTTTAATAAAATATTTTTTAAAATTACAATAATATTACTATTTATTAAAAAATAATATTTTAAAAGCTATATTAATTGAAATAATTATTATAATATTTTAAATATTAATATAATTAATATTTTAATAATAAATAGTATTATATTTAATATTAATATTAATATTAATATTTTAATATTAAATATTATTATTAAAATATTACTATTATAAATATTAATATTTTAATAACAAATAATTTTTAATATTTTAATAATCAATTCTTTAATATTTATTTCAATATTGCTATTTAAAAAAATAACATTTTCAAAAAATAACTAATTACAAAACATGTTACATTAAATCATTCAATCTTCACATTTTTTTTCTAAAATTAATTTCACATTTTCGAAGTTGAGCTAAAAACTATCAAAATTTTTTTTAAAAGAAACTCGATGGAGCTCAAAAAATGAAGAAATAAAATAGCCAATCAGAAGATACCATCCAAGCAAATTCATAAATCAACTATTTTCCCCCCAAAAAAATACATTTTCCATGTGGCAAGTAATGATTGGTTAAGAATCTTTCTATGTAACTGTAGACTACTCTGTCATTTTTTTATGTAAAATTTTACTGCTTTAATTTTTTAGGGCTGGATTTTAAGAAAACCCTAATCTTTTTGTTCAATTACTTTTTTTTAGAGTTGATTTTTTTGAAGGTCTAAAGACTGTTAAAGGAAGCTTTTTCCAAGGTAAAGGTGAGAGCTTTGGCTTTGATCTAGTATTTTTCTGGCCCTATTTCTTTTTGTTTAATTTTTAGTTTATGTTGCAATAGGTTGAGTTCCTTTTATTTTTAATATGTAGTGGGATAACTTAGTGAAGAAGTGAAGTGGGTTTTGTTTGGATTAACCCTTTGATTTGAATTTGTAAAATCGGTTTCTTTTAAAAGTGTTTTCTTTTAAATCTGAGCTTTAATAAATTAATGACATTGGTACAATCAATTAAGTTGTTTTTTTTTTTTTTTTTTTTTTTTTTTTTTTTTGTCTAAAACTCCAAGTTAAAGTTTCATTGAACAAGTTTTTTTTTACTAGGATGGAAAGATATGTAAAGGTTGTGATTTGTGGGGTTATGAAATATGGAGATTTTTAAAGTTGAAATTGGAATTTTCTAATGAAAGTATGAATCTTCATTGCAATTCATTACCCAAAAATTCATTTTCACTTTTTACATGGCAAATTATTTTTAGGTTCTAGGTCCTTTCCCCACTCGTCTTCTTTGATAAGACCTCAAGCTAGCACCTTATGTTAGTTTTATGCTGTTATTACGGCATCCAATCGGTTTAGAGTTGCATTTGACATGTTATTAAGGTAAGAGTTATATTCCTTTTTTGTTTAAATCATGGTCCTAGTTCTTTCGGCGTTGTTGCTATGGTATCATTATCTTTGTCTCCCTTTCTATGCTCACTCCTCCTTTGTACATAGACAAAAAATGAAGAACTTGTAGTTAAAAAGTGATTTATGGATTAAATTGCACGTTATAAGGATTATATAAAGATCTTTATGTTTTTAGCTGAGAAACCATAATGTGGATTCTAAATTTACGATTGGAAGCCAGCAACATGTATACTCTCTTCAGTTTCTTGGGAATTTCTTCCTGGAAGCTTGGCTAGAATATGTCTTAAGGCTTGAGTTTGCAATGAAGTCATTGCTTTTCTTTGCTTGATTTTATCCCAAGAAAGTAATTTAGACTTTATGTTGTTAGTTTTCGAGTTATTTATGATGACACTTTTTTTTCCTTTCGTTCTTTCCTTTATCAGAGAAGAAAAATGGTTTTTGAGCTTCTAAGCCATTGTATTAAGGAATCTTAGTTTGTACTCACCCTTTAGCTTATTTTGAGCTTTTGGGTTAAAAAACTTGATGCAAGCTACTAAAATTTTGTTACTAATTATGATATTTTGTCAGCTTGTACAACCATGACATATGGTCATCATTTTTTTTGCTCTCTTGAGTGGAAGTAATGATTCTAACAAAGCAGTATCATTGATACTCATCTAGTTGTCAATGCACGAATGGTCAACTAAGTGAAGATGTGATTTTCCTAGTGTTTCAACATAAAAAATTACAATCCTAAGTTGATTGCCACTCTTTCAATTGTATGTAAATGGTTTGATGATCTTGCTAAGACAGTACTATGGAAGGAGTTCTGTAAAAGAAGGGCTCCAAAGATGATGCTTGATGCAGTCTGGTGGAAGTCACAGTGTTGATGGGAACTGGAGAGCAATTAGGAAACTGGTTATTTATTTTTCAAGATGTAACGGTGGTCGCTTTTTCAATAACATTCAAATCCTTGGCCATTGTGTTAACAAGACTGCATTGTTTAGGACCTCAGGCAAGAGCTTACTTTTGCCATAATGCAGAACAGATGTTTTTATATGTGTCTTACCCTTACGAACATTTTGACCAAGAGGAAGAGGGGAATATGGGGGTTTTTTTGAGGAGTTTTCAAGTCATTCTTGGTTTCGAAGGTTCGAAAGATGTTGATTGACTAGGGTGCCCAGCTTCATCCAACAACAGTATGCCCTTATTGTAAAGTTATGGAACATGCTACAAGCTAAAATGGTACCACAGAGTGCAAGCTGTAGATTGGAAGCTTATGAGGATTACATCGAGTATTATGTCTGTCTAAATAGACATATGCTTGGTGTCTGCACCCTTTTACCTTTTCCTGATTCTAAAGACACTTATGAATCAGAGTGATCCGTTGAATGCAAACTAGGTAATCTCTTGCAGGCTTGCAGCAAGCATTCATATAAAAAATGGGGGTTAAAGGGAAACTCCTTTCTTGGGTGCTAACATTGAGGCAAGTCTTTTCATTCCCTTTTAGGCAGAGAGGTCTTACATAATTATTAATGTATGTCACCCTTCGTACTACTTGCATGGTCACATCTTTTGTTCTTTGATCATAAGAATGACAAATAGAGAGAGTTTGGAGCAAATAAAAAATGGACAATTTATTATTACTGTTAGGCAAGAACCATTATGGCCTTTTCTTTCTCTAGCCAATCATGATGTAAAATTTGTTTACTTATGAACACCATTGTTTCCATGGTGTAAATTTACATTCATGGTGAGCTACCTTGATTGCTAAAATTATTTGGCTGAAGATAGAAGTAACCTCTCTGACATAATGGACATGCATATGATGTAAGGCAATTAGGTTTTGTTGGGAGTTTCTTTTAGTTATTTGGCGAAAAAAATCCCTACTTGGCTATATATGACAATATGTGTCTTATTCTTTGCAGCTTGTTTATCATCTCGTGTATGTAATTATCTCTTTCTGGATCAGATTGGGTTGTACCAACTTTGTTTCTTTGTATTTGAAATCAACCATCATAACTTGGCATCTACTCTTTAGTGTTTTGCTGCTTTGTCTAGCCCTCACCCAGTGTTTTCTAGAAGGTTTGAGAAGCTATTTGTTAACCATTTGCTTTTAAAATTATTCATTGGTTAACAGTTGTCATAGTGAGCATGTTGTAAAATCGTGTGCTTTGTACATTTATGTATGGATCATATATGTTTCAATAGTTAATTGGTATCTGCAATAATTCATGAAGCTGTTTTAGGTATGTTAGCTCAAAAAAATGATTGAACCAAGATAGGTGAATTGGTTCTTTGAAAAATTTGATCATAAATTGACCTTTTACAAAAAATTAAAGTAAATTGAGATTGAAAAGGGAGTTAAGGTTAAGAGAAAAAAATAATCGATATATAGAGGTGTCGTAACATGCCCCGGGGTGGATCCTCGCGGGTTTATGGCTGCACATAACTTAAAATATTTTTCTGACTTGAAAATGTCTTCTTGACCGAGACTTTTCCTTCGCGACATGATGAGAAAGAGAAAGTACAGATTCTCGACTTGTGATGCAGTGAAGAGGACCATAAGACGAATCGTTCATCTTATTGGTCTCGGATGACCATCACGAAATGGCCAACGCTTGGAGTCGCCATCGATCATTTTGGGCTAGGCATGATCGGATTCCTATTAAAACCCAAGTCTTGAGTTACAAAACTTGAAACATCGATCCCGCGGTCTACGTAGTACAAAGATTTGCCGTTTAGGTTTGGGAGTTGGTTATGCATGATGAGGTACGAACCTCTTCGCGATGCCCGAAATTGGTACCTCACTAGCTATGTCTTATCTCAATTTCGATTCTTTCGATCTTAACTCGTCACTATTTCGATATAACCCCCTCTTAATGCATGAATTTTATAGAAATACAAATTCAGGTTTTGATGAAAAGATTTAATCTCATACACACCTCGGAGAGATGAGGAATATAGAGATTTTCAATAAAAATAACCTCTAGATTTTACTTTGAAAAATGGAATGTTTCACTTTAGGCACTGGAGAGATACCCACGTGGAACATTACCTTTAATTTTATTTGAAATGATTGGAAAACATGAATGCAAATAAT
>JBBYHL010000014.1:5115552-5137191 GCA_038381835.1 Adansonia madagascariensis | reverse complement strand
AAATAAGTAATTTATCATTTTAAAAGTTTGAACAAAACCTTTTTGGCACCACTTTTACTTATTAAAAGTAAATAAATTGAAAAAATGGTTAATATATAAATCGCTACCTAAACTATACTACTTTTCACAATTTGATAATTAAAAAAAAAATTTATAATTAGGTACCTAAATTTTGCTTTCATTATCCATTTTAGTACACGAGTTAACTGTTGATGACGTGAAATTTTATGACTAGTAAAAAATGGACACATGGCATTGCTCACATTTTAAATTTTTTATTTATTTTTTAATAAAAAGAATTTTAAATTATAAAAAAAATTATTTTTAAATTTTATTTAATTTTAAAAATTTTAAAAATATATTGATGGCATTGTTGACATATTAGCAATGTCACTTGTCACTTTTTATTGGTAAAAAATGACATATCATTACCTATTAATTCATGGGCTAATATGGTTAACATAAGTAAAGTTTAGATACCTAATTGTGATTTTTTTCTTTAGATACCAAATTGTAAAAAGGGTGTAGTTCGGTACCAATTTATATATTAACTCTTGAAAAAAAAAAAAAGTGGGGCCAAACACACACTTACTAATTAGGATTATATTTTATATTAAATGCAATATTGAATAGTTAATTTTTTCATGAATTTTTTTTTGTTCAACTAATTTTTTCATGAATTCAATATATTGAAAATAATAACTTATATAGTAACTTTTAAAAATGTTTTTATGACACCCATTAATAAAACTTGTTGATGGTCTGTAAAGGAAGATGACCTAGTCTAAGTCACAAAGAGATCTACAAGGTAAAGAAAGTCAAAAAGGAGTCGAAGTTAATACTCTGAGTCATGCTCTTATGCTTAAATCAACAAGAAATTTAGAGAAAGTAAGAAGCAATATAATAATGAGTCTTAGATTTTAAGCAAGCTCCATATCCTTATACATATGTATGTGAATGACCCAAGGCTACTTGAGGCCCTTCACTAAAGTAAATTGGGCCTAGGATATAGTTGTTTTAGCTTTGAGACTCACTCATTTGGTATAACAAAATTCGTTAATTAAAATTGAAAAAACATCATACAAGGTTATTTTGCATAAAGTGACTCAAAGAAAGAGTTTAATCTTTGATTTTATAACTTATATGTCTTTAGTTGTGAAATATTTCACTAATTTTTAAACTATAGCAACATATAAAATAAATTAAAAGCTATCCCTCAATTAATTTCCCTTCTGAATGGATTATTCACTCAAACTTAAATGTTCATTTAATATTTAGGAGAGTTCAGATAAAAATTTTAGATCCAAAAAATAGCTTTGAAGCAATTGTAAGTTTTTTTTTTTAAGGTTTGTTTAAATAATTACCATATGTTGTACTATGTTATTTTTTCATATCATAATTGTATTTAGGATATTTTGACACATTGTATAAGATTTGAAACATTTATGCATTCATTATATGTTACCATTTGAGTTGTATTATATTTTTAGTTATTTTTTTGTCTATGTCTTGTATTAAAATTACTAAGTCTAATTGACATTATTCAAATAACTCACAATTGTGTTACGTTATTTTTTTTGTATTGTATTTTAATTATTTTTCCCCTCATAGATTTTGACATGTTCATCAATTTATGTCGTATTCATATTATTTCTACATAATATCATATTTTAATTATTTTTCAATTTTGTATTCATACAGTATAATCATATTACATTCGAAATTGTCAAATCTAATTGATATTATTCAAATAACTTCAAGTTTTATGTATCCTATTGCATAATTATTTAGAGTTATTGTGTGTCTATATTAATTTCATGATTTTAAATATCTAAATCTTACTTTAAAAAGTATCTTCAAACGAAATAGTTTGCATAACTTATCATAGTGACTCAACTTAAACTCTAAATTAGTGTTAATGTTTCGTATCATAATTATATTCAATTTGTCATCAAAAACAATGAAACCAAAGCAATGTGAAAATTCAAACACTAGTTTCATGCAATAACTATAACTAGTGGAGAAAGACTCATGTAATTAATTTGTATTTAGTACATTAATAAAAAAACCTTTTAATTTCATAATCGAGTTAAAAATTTACCACATACTCACTTATTTTTTTAATTATTATTAATTTTTTTATATAACCTTAGAAATGCTCACTTTTTACAATTATTTTTAATTACTGAGTTTAAAAACTCTATTCACAATGGATCAAATAATTTGGTTCTATGAATAATGGATAATCTTGTGCTAATATTGTTGGTTGAGGAATTGTAATTCCATTGCCAAATAGTTTTTCTTCTACACTTAATCAAGTTTAGGATCAAGATCATTAGCCTTAATTATGTCAAACTATTACCATCTAAATCTATTTTCATTAGATTCAATCAAAAGCCAGGATAATCCAGAGTGGAAATGGGGCCATAAAGCAGGAATCCTGGCTGTCAGAAATCAACATGATCAAACATATGCAGGAACAACTTCATGATTAAGCAATAGTTAAAGCATAGTGTGTTTTTTTTTTTTTTTTTAACAAAAGGATCTGTCGCAACAGCAACATAAGGATAAGAGAAGTGTTGCAGACTATATTAATCGGGTTCGGGTGTTGGATATGGGTATATTCAATTTTTTTTTAAGTTTTTCATGTATTTGAAGGATTTTTAGAGGGTCATATCCCATACCTCAGTATTAATATGAGTCTGATACAAGTGTTAGACATAGGTACTTCAAGAAAAATAAAGAGTTGTAGCAACATAAGTTGCAGATGCTGAGATTAAAATTCCGGATCTGTTGAATGTCACCTTTTAATGGTGGATATGAACTAACTGGGCTAAACCAGGGTTCTACGAATAGTATCATGTAATGTGTAATGCTAGTGATATTCCAACAAACTTCTTGATTACTTACAGACAGAACATTTTGTAGACCCATTAACTTGTAAAAATGACAGATTTCAGGTGATTTTTCTAGGAAACATTAGGTTATGGAAACATTATATTATTCAAAAATCTAGAAACTGTAACATGAACTCTAAGCCACGATGAATCTTTCTTCAAGAAGACCAGTATGCAGAAAGGAACATTGCTATTCCTAAGTTACCAACTATATCTGTAGCTCTCAGAATGAGTTCGAGTACCAGGTCGAATTAAAAGATAAAAAATGATAGTATACAAGGGAAGACGAATTCAAAACATCAAAAACATGGAAAAATGCGTTCAGTGAGAGGTATTTGGAGATAAAATATGAGATTTAATTGCTTGATAGCAAAGTCTAATTAATGTGAAAAGAACAAGATGAACAAAATGGATGGACAATCACCAACTACACGAATTAGGCGTAGACAAACAGAAAAAAAAGAACATGATCTATATAATAAACGCACATGATACCAACCGGATTCATTGATCAGAAAGTCCGCAACTTCATTTTCTATATCGGTTCCAGCACTCTTTCATCTGCAGAAAATTTTGTGAATGCATAACTTAAGTTTAAAGCCAAAGGATTAGATTAGCAGCAGAGAAACAGTAAATTAACTAAAATCACCTGAAAATGATGGTATCCCCCTCTTCAAGCTGTTGATTATAATATGACACAAACACATTTGTTCTGCTTCGGTTCGTTTGTTGCTTTCTTTTCTGCACCTTAATGAAAGATACAAATATGAGTCAGGAAAAGCGAAAAGGACAACACGTTGGTAGCCGGAAAATATATAGTCGGCTTTAATCTGGTGCTTTACAACTATTAACAAGTGGCCAAAATCTAAATGCCTGACAACCGAGTTAAACTTCTCTTAAACTAGAGCAATTCAAACATCACCTAACGTTTTCCATTATCCTACGGATTTCCGAACAGAAGTTTTTTCCTCTTCCTTTTTTGGTTTAAAGAAAAGATAAATCTAAAATTGCTACTGCAAATAAAAGGACAATGGTGTATTATTGATCTTTATGAGAAACTTTGAATTACAATTTTCAGAATCCCACAGATAATAATTGTACCTTTCTCCAAAGGCGGAGGTTGAACAACGACATGCATAGTCGTTACTCCACCGGGAATATCGCAAAGAGGGCTCTGACACTCTCCCAGTGTTTTGTTGTTCTCCAATATTTTTCCTGCACTAATTAACTTGACATCTTTCACTGTCCTCGGACCATTCTCCTTCTCTGCCCGAAATTAAAAAGAGTATAATTACACATTTCAAACAATTTTTAATCAGAAAACTTATAAGACAACTGAAAGAAAAAAAAAAAAAAAAAAAAAAAAAAGCAGAGAGGTCCCGTCATATACAGCAACCACAAATGAAGATAAAGAGAAATCCAATGCCATTCAATCAGAGACAAAAATTGAGACTTCCCCTCAACTGCAGTCCGAAACTAAACACAAGCAATCCATTCCTTACTATCTTGTATGACATTTTCTATCTATACAACCGTTTCTTTTCTCCTTTTTCTTTTGTTTACTAAAAAGTAGGCCACTGCATTTGCTGGTTTTCCTCTTACGTGAAATGCACAGTGAAGGAAGAGCTAGATGGCAGAACCTAGATGAAACCATGGTTTTAGTTGAACAGAAAAACTCTAATTTATAATTAAAACTAATTGCAAAATTCCCACATGCTGACCGAGTATATAAAAAACGAAAAACACCTAGGTTCAATTTTTTAAAGTTTTTGCATGTATTTGGAGGGACATATCCTTATACCAATGTCTGAAAAAGTGTCGGACATGGGTTCTTTTAGAAAAATGAAGAGTCAGAGCAACATAGAGTCAAACTAACAACAGCAATATACTAGCATAAATCTTAAAACTTCAGTCTCAATCATCGCAGTTTGGAATTCAATTATAAGCTGTTTAACAAAAGTGCCTCAAATGCGCCTTACTCAACTTAGTTTGAACCTGCATTCAACACAAACACCTATTGCCAATAGAAAAACCTATTATGCAATGAAGCAAACCAAAACCTTTATAGTATGATGGCTTAAATGGACTAGGCTCGGATACTTCTTTGGATGAATACAAATATCATTTATCCGGAAAAAAAGATAATAAAGAGCAGTAGTTCATGATACTCTTCAAATGATACAAGCTTGTACAAAGAAACATTTGACAGCTATTCATCTCATGCCGCAAAAAGGCCTGAACCGTTTCTTATTCATATTTTCATAGTTTAGTTACCTAGGAAATATTCGAGCATTTCATAGAGCGACGGTAATCAAGCATTTCTAATCCATTTACCGCTCAAAGCACATATTCTGGTGACTTTTTGTCCCAACTCTGAAGGAAGTAAAGCATAATATAATGATTCTATTGTTCTTGCATAGTTTCACTTATCTGAGAATTAAACCAGCAATATGAACAAATCGCATAAATATCGAAAAGCAATTACATGAACATGATGCCATCCTTCCAGTTCAAACCATATGGAACAATAAAATGGTAAAAAAAGGAAAAAAGCTGAAAGTTTGCCTGCATAACTATGCTGATTCGACTCTTCAAGAAACCCTTTTTTTTTTTCTTAAATACTTATGTCCTACAAATAGTCAGACATAAGGATAGGGACATTACCCTCCAAATACATGGAAAACTTAAAAATTATTAAATATGCCCGTGTTCGATACATACATGTATGTGTCTCACATCTGAGTCCGAATAATATAGTTGCACAAATAATTTTGTATTTAATCAAACAAACTAACCTTTAGGCCATTCAGCAAGAACACTTTCCTTCAAGGTTGCAACACTAGTAGCAGCAGGAAACGATTTTGGACCGATATCCGATCCATCAATCAATCTAAACTTGATCTCCAACTGATCTTGGACAGCAGCCATCTCCAGAAAAATTAAAAAAAAAAAAAAAACTTACAGACTCGAAAAATCTAAAACCCTCCCCAAGATCTTAGTTGGACCTTCTCCCTCAACTGTATGTAAAAAGAAAAGTAGAAAACCTCAATCTAGATTTTGCTGCAAAGATGCCTAGAATCCTCTCAAGTGCCTGCTTTTCTATATTTGCAATGATCAAAATCCTGGAAAATCTGCAGAATTAAAATACCAAAAAAGGAAGAAAAAGCAAATTTGAATTACTTAACTCATAGATATATTAGAAACAGATACGCAGGCAATCAATTTTAGGGGAAAAAGTGTATAAAAGGTAAGAAATTTAAGAATATAGATTTGAATAACTATTTCCAAGTAACCCAAATTGGGAAAATCCAAAAATAGAATACAATCCATTCCTAAAAATCAAAACCAAAAACCAGTTGCAGACATATAAAAAACAATAAAATCAACAAATAAGCAATGATCTAACAATTAAAAAAAAAAACCAGAAAATCTCCAAATTATAGACTTTAAGATCACAAAATCTACTAAAAATCCAAAACTTGGTTAACACCAAAAACAAATGAAATACATGAAAGAAGTTTAAAACAAAAAAAAAAAGCTTGATGGGTTATCTTACTTGAGTCCAAAACTGATCTGGGTTGCTTCTCCTTTGGCTGAAAAATCTAAGCTTTGAAGAAGAAGAAGAAGAAGAAGAAGAAGAAGAAGATAAAAAAGAAACTGAAATATCAAATCAATAACAAAAAAGAAAAAGAGAGGACGTAGAGAAAGAAGAAGAAATCAAATGAGAACTCTCTATAGAAGAGGCTGTTTTGGAGTTTTCAAAGTCTTCTAAATCTATGGTCAATGCTTCCATTCTTGCCTTCTTTCCATCTCCTAACCTATGGAAATTTACGCATTTCTTTCTTTCTCTCTCTTAAAAAAAAAAATACCTTTTCTTTTTAACTCCCAATGTTATTACAACTTATTACAACAAGTCTTCGTAGAAATTACTATGATTTTGCATGCAACACCGTAGCCGTTGGATCTTCATTTGGACCATCCTATTTATTTATTTATTAGTACAAAGATGGTCAGCTTGAAATAAAGAAAAGGGTTATAAATGATCAGATTCGATCGAAAATTTATCAAATATTATTTCATAAAGGCATTGTTACAAAACCGGATAGAACCAAATGGTTGGACCATCTCAACGGGAGTCGATGATTTGTCCAATCTGATACATATAAAAGAATCAAGAGTCCATTTAACGAATAAAAATAGGTTTGACCAATAAAAATTAATAAAAATCAATTTTTTTTGGTTAATTTTATTAATTTTTTATTAAAGATGGAATCTAAACTTTTAACTTTTAGTTATATATTAAATATTATAATATTAAGTTAAATACATATTTTTATTAACTAATTATTATATTTAATACTTATTTAATATCAATTTTATATATTTAATTTTTTATTTTTAATTAAATAATCTAATCAAGTTGATTGAACCGATGACCAATAGATCTCATCGATTTAACCGTAAATTTGATTTTTATAAGGGTGTCACATAAAATAACTTGATTAAATCTACTATTCAATTTATTTATTTTCACATGATAATTTTTTAGTTTTCTTAAGTGTACAATAATAAAAAATCTAATTTACGTAAATAATAATTAATTTTTAAATCATTGAATATAAGATATTTATTTATTTATAAATTCAATGAATAATAATAATAATAATAACATAAAATTTAGTGATTTATTATTATTGAAAATGTTCATTTTTAGAACTCAACATATCTTTTGTTGTTATAGTTCAAAACCTAAAGAAACCCATTTGTATTAAAAAATAAATAAATAATGATCATATACTTTTTTTTACCCGCAATATTTTTTTGAATAAAGACAAAATATTAAATAAATCTCCTTAGAAGTGATAAAAAATGGTTTAAACGGGAAATATTTTTTTCAAATTATAAAATATTTAAAATATTATTTATTTAAATTTTAATATATTAATATTTATATTATATTTTAATTATTTTTACATACTATATATTACAACTATAATTATCGAAATCATCACCATATGGCCTAAAATGTTTGAAGTATGTAAGTAGGCATTTAGGGTCATCCTTGACGTGCTACGAAAACCAAAGAAATATGATGGTACAATCGGCGGTAACATTTTGGAATTGTCAAACTCTTTATTTACCAATTAGATAAGGAAAAAAAAAAAAAAAATATATATATATATATATATATATATATATATATATAGAAAGACTTTGTTTCGAATCATTTGGAAAGTACAGTTGCAGTGGCTATTATTTTATGATTAAAATTTTACAATTAAAATTTTAAAAATTTAATTATAAAATTATATTTTCAATGCAATAAGTGTTTTTCATCACGCTTTTAATTTAAGTACGAATTAACTAAGGAGAAAATAGCATATCCGAACATCAAGTTAGTTCAATTAATTTATATTATCGTTTTTAAAAAATAGCACATAATAAGTTTGAAGTTCGAATCTTAGTATCGTAAGATTGTAATGATTCTCCTATATAATAAAAAAATAAAAGATAATAAAAAATTCAAATTTTACTTCAATTTTTTTTACAAAAATATCTTTAAAAATTATTAAAATTGTGATTCGTATAAATAAAATTTTTGTTTTATAAAAGAAATACACTCAAAAACTCATCAATAAAATTTATTTTTTTATTTATTGTTAAAATGACAAGAAAAGATTTTCAATTTCTTCCATACAAAAGGCTGTTTGGAATAATAATAATAATAAATTAATCATCAATGGGATGAGGCTAATCAAGTCTTAATCATTTGGTTAAATTAATAAATCAAAATGACAATTATTCTAAATTGGTTTTCTTGTAATCATATTCATAAGCTTAACAAATTCCACAAATAAAGTCCTTTTCATTTGAGTTTTTTTTTTTTTTTTTTTTTTTTTTTCTAATAAAAGTTTCTTGCTTATTAATATCATCATAGACAAAACTAGATTTTTAGATAGGTTAAGCTATCCGCCGGGCTCAATCTTTACGGATCTAGTTTGAAATAAAATTTTTATAAATTAAATAAATTTATTACTATTTTAATAATAAAATTTTTTTATTTAAATTTAATTATAAAATATATAAATATTAATATAAAATAATATTTTAATATTATTATAATCAATAAAATGAGCTTTCATATTGGTCCGCCTTGAGCTTCGACAAAGGAAATTCAAAAAATTTGAATCTTGACTCAACTCAACCAATGAACAAGCCTAAACAAAACAACAATCAATTTTATTTGTGCACATTAGGTAAGTTCAAAACTAGACTTTTCAAAGAGTCCGATATTCATTTGGTTTGACAAATTTGGTTCAAATCGATTATTTTAAATTTGTATTGATTTGATTCACCTAAATTATCATTTAATAATTTACAAAAATTATTTAAATTTAATTATAAAAATATAAAAATAAATTTATATATTTTAAATAATATGGACTACTTTGAACAAACAGAATTTTTTTTATTTTCCGAGTCAAGCACAACCTCACTCGACCCATGAAGAAGTCTAATCACAACAAAAGTTAAAAAGGGAAAAAAAAAAAAAAAAAAAAAGAACCCGGACCAGAAACCAAACCAATATGACCTCCTATTACCGGTCCAACCAATGTCTATCTTCCCTTCTAATTCCTCTAACCACTTTTAACTACAATTCCAAAATGTGGCAGCTCCTAACAAAATCATTGGAGTAGTTTACATACTTGGTCCAAAATGGCCGAAGATGCTCAAAGCCAATCTGCAACCATGGTTTTGACTGGCCATTGTAATGAATAACGGCAGCTCTTTTCACGTTCTCGATGTTGGTCTTGCTCTGATAGCCCAAGCCAAGCATATGCCATGATGGGTCGATCGGATGAACATGGCCTTTAAACGCGATCAAAGCCGGTGGCAGGGTTCCAAGCTTCCACATTGTTAGGTTCGACTTCAGGTTCTGCAACAATAAGAAACCAGCAATCGAAGTAAATAATGCATTACGGTCCGAGTTTTACATCCATGGTGAAGTTTTATTTTGCATCAATGTTGTTTAATACAACCAAAGATGGGGCAGAAATTTGTATTTAATTCCGACTCGAAAATGAAACACAAACAGCACAGTTCCCTTACACGAAATATATAAAAGATCAGAGCCCATCCGGGTAGAGATCAGTAAAATAGCAGATAACTTACCTCTTTCAGCCAGGAATGATATGTTTCTCGTATATTTGTCTTTCTCCATGCACGGAGATCGAATATATTCATCCCATAAGCCCATGCACATTCTTCGGGATCCAAATGCTTAGCTATAAGGGGATGGGAAAAATTGAAGTAGTTTCTGAAATGTTTGGACATCACCCACTCATCATCGCCTTTACACGTTTCTACAGCTCCGTTAACTTTTCCCCGTAGATCAATCTCCCAAAGAGGAGACAAATCTCGCTGAATTACAATATCATCATCCAGAAAGACCACTTTGTCAAGGTTTGGAAAGAGCTGTTCAAAACACACAATCAGAACTCATATTTTGCAAGGAAAGGCGATGCGTGTAAGAGAAGAAACTGTCATAGCCACATCTAATTACCTCTGGTAAATATATCCGAAGATGGTTGAGTAAGGATATGTACTTCGGACTTCTAGCCTGCAATTTTGAAGCAAATGTTCGAGGAGTAGTATCAGAGAGATTTGCCCCTGCAATATGATTGCCATGATAGTAATTTCTGATGCCGTGATGGTTCTCTACGGCTTCAAGCACGGGAACATTCTCTCTAGTTAACCAATCAAACTGGTGAACACCTTTCACTTCAACTATTGCAGGGGAAACAGGATTTAGCGCAAACCAGGAATGCATACCCGCAAAAGTCTTCTTGTCCGTGATGACATGGAAGACAATCTTTTCAGGTTCAAGAGATGACTGGACAGCAGAAGTAACAACAACTGATGCAGCCAATATATTGTCCGTCGACAGGACAAAGTGGTGGTAAGAGTTGTTAGAAAGCACAGGGAGTAGCTCAGGAGAAGGCAGTTGTCTGCGTGCATGAGCATTGGAAGAATATTCATCAGTTAAACGCAGAGAAAGACAATATATGCCTTTCGGAATGGAACTTGCAGCAAAATGTTTGTTCATCAGCTCGGAAAATTTAGATTCCCTAATTTCTCTTTCAAGTTTCTCCATCTGTGCAGAGAAGATAATCACTAATTAGGAAGTTCACCAAACTTGCAGAATATGAGAAAAATCAGAATTCATACCGAATATATACAGACACTTGAATTTCCGAACACTTTCTTAAATTTTTCAGGATGCAAATATACCAAAAAAAACAAAAGAAAGAAGTTTAATTAAAAAAGAGTCATGCTTAGTAATAGAATCTACAACAGAAAAACTGGCATATATAAGCCAAAGCTAGCATGAAAAAGACATCTTAGAACACCTCAAGGTCAAGAACTCAAGATAACCTTCTTGCAAAAATAATAACAGCAGCAAGATGATTGATCAATCTATTCTAGGCAGATAATACTTTGCAGCCTGATGATATATTCTTCGAAAAATATCGGATCTGTCAAAAGTAAAAACCCACCACAGCATGAAATCTTATAAAGCCCCTGCCTTTAGCCTTCTTAAGGCCACAACATGAGGCATTTATGTCACCAACACTAAAATTTATCCATACTAGCAACACAATAGTTTTAGTTGAGGCCCCACAAACAAATCATAATGTACCCGGACTGCACTTCAAATATACATCAAAGGCCAAGAATCAGGTTATTACCTAGTATCAGTTCAGCAGAAAATAAGCATCGTACGGATGTGAAATGGTTACAGTTACAGCCCTAACTTTCAGCATTTTTAATTCAAAAGCAGCCAATCCCTAGACTCTTTAGGTTTCTTCCCTATAATTCATTAACACCACCACAAATGATCATAGGCTGCAACTTCCAGGAACTATGCAGTGCTCGTGAATTATAACTTCGACAACAGAATATTGAACCAAGTTAGAAATTCAAATGTTATATTTAAAATAAGTACATCATCCTTTTGGCTTCAATAACAGACTTGATCTCTTCCAAAAAACTTGGGTTTGAGGCTCAGGCAAGTCTAACTGAGTTGAACGACGCTACAATAGATATAATTGTTAAATTATTTGGGTGAAGAATCGCAGATTTATATTTGAAAAGACAAAGGAATCGAAAAAGGGGGCAAGGGGAAGAGAATGAGGGGGAGAGAGAGATAACAATCTAACCAGATCATCTTATAGACATTAACAAATTAACAACTTGAAACTTTTGCCGTAATAATTGCATTTTTGTCTTCATGTATTGTGATTATATCCAAGTTGATGTACCTAAAAAGAAGTTATCTCCAAGTACATTAGAACATCAAATGTGCGCGAATACTGGCTTGCTTTTTCATAGAGAAACTTAAGAGTTTGTTTGTAACTCTTTCGACATCCAAAAACTAAAACCTGATAATCATGCTTAAGTGTCATATAGAAGCTGAGGTTCTTAATCTTCTTTAGTTCATTTTCTGACTGTCTCATCTATTATCCTGTTTGTTTTTGAAGCCCAAA
This sequence comes from Adansonia madagascariensis, assembly GCA_038381835.1. Taxonomy (NCBI): domain Eukaryota; kingdom Viridiplantae; phylum Streptophyta; class Magnoliopsida; order Malvales; family Malvaceae; genus Adansonia; species Adansonia madagascariensis. The sequence goes on along the minus strand of JBBYHL010000014.1, from coordinate 5,124,746 downwards.
ATGCAGGGAAACACAGTACAATGCAAAATACCAATGTTACTCCGACTCTTCCTCTTCCCTAAAGTACCTATGTTTGACACATATTTGGACATGGATATGGATTTACGATGCTCCAAATATATTAACAAAACTTAGAAAAATTTGAGCATGCTAGTGTCAGACACATACCTATATCTGAAATTCACCCGAGTCTGAGTAACATAGCAAAATAACATTATGTTAGTCTTCCATCCAGACTATGCACACTTCCATTATATACAGCCAAAGGTCCATAAAACCTCATAAGTAAAATAAGCATTTAAACTAAGAACTTCTAGGTCTAACGTAATGACAAGAAAATATTCCAAAACCTATTCAACAATGAACCCAAGGTGCTTAATATATTAATTGATGCAATGAAAAGAATTAAATATCAACCTTAGTTCTAACAACCCTCAACCATGTTAAAAAAGGAAACAGCAAATAGCAATAAAATAAATTAAAAGTTATAATTTACATAATGCAACCGTACCATTGCTCTTAACATGAATGCAAAGGTCTTTGCATCATATTGGTTGTTCTTCATTTCAGAAATGAGTTCAGTAAATGAATCTGGAAGCTTTACACCATCTGGGATTTCCTCAGTGTTCACTTGATTGAGGATCTTATAAAAGTCCTTAACTAGTCTCTGCTGCACCATCAGCATCACCCAAAAAAAAAAAAAAAAAAAAAACAACTCAAGTAAAAATCATAAATAAATTGTTGACCACAAGACAAATCCTAAAATTGTTTCCCGTACGGAGAGAATGGATACTTACCCCTGAATCATCAACTCTACCAAGAAGCCTCGGTCCTAACCGCCTACCTAAACAATCTGGGAATAGTAGAACAATAAGAAGGAAAGTCATCGACCCAATGACAGTGTTATATAAAAAGATACAAGGGTACACCAATCCAGTTTGTTAACTTGGAATGCAAAATGAAAAACAGACCCAGTTCTTAAATGACCATTGCCAAATTTATCGATATAAACATTGAAATGAACCAGAAGAACCAAAGAACAAGATTAAGAATTAGGATTACAAGCAATCAATTTCAAGCACCAAGGAGGGCATCATTATATGAGTTTGGCTTAACCAGTTCTAATCAATTCCCATGGTATTCCCGTCAGGAAAGTAAGTGCTCAAAATCAGATTACATGCATAATTAAAATTTTGAAAACAGAAAGATCTGGTTCCAAGGTGAGCAATTACACAAAAGTATAAGTTCTTTAAAACCTAGAATTTCACTAAAGCTACTTTGTGTAAATCAACTGGAAACAAATTCATATGGTGATAAATAAAAGAACAACAAATAAGAATAGAACAAGAGCATGACTATAAATCCGTAAACCCGGAATTAAAGTTCAATTGAAATAGAATCAGAAAGTGGAAAATTTGTACAAACAGAGACCAAGGATCAGCAAAAAGTGCTTTAAACTTTGAATTTTTATCACTATCTCCATAATCTATCTAGTTCAGTTAATCTGATATCTAAAGCATTTACTGATTAACAAATCAACTATACTAACTTAAGATTCAGATTCAACCAGCAAAATTAAGTCAAAGAAACCCATTCACAAATCCATTTTTGTTATACTTGGATCTTTATAAGACTGCAAATAACTTTTTCAACTTTCAGCGTGACAAACAAAAATTTGCCATCAACATAGACTACAAAATAGAGATTTACGGACCAAAGCATTCATGCCACATAACAACCACATATCCTAATCCATCTGCAATGCGAATCATGGCAACATATTAACCAACGAGCTTCATCCAGGCACCAAATCAGATCAACATGAATCCCAAAAATCGGAGCATCATCATATCAACCAAATGAAATAAAATCGCAAGCGCCCCCTACCCCCCAGTCAAGTGCACAAGCAAATGAGAATTGGGATAAACTAAGATTCAAAGAAAAAAGGTCAGGTATATAAATACTAACATTATATTAAGATAATAAAAGAACCAAAATATTGTCCAATTAGCTCCATCTGCAAACTGATTGAAATGAATCCAGAAAATATAGGCATTATAATATCAACCAAATCAAATGCATAACCAAATAAACATGAACAAAGTATGAATCAGGATAATTAAGATTTCAAGAAAAGCCTAACAGATAATGAAACTAACATCAAAACCCATATCAGTTGCCACCCCATCAAATGCATATATGAAAAAAGACCCACATCAAATCCAATCAAGATCTATTTATAAAACAATAAAAACAAAACCAAAATTTTAGAAATTCAAAGGAAGGTACCAAATGAGGAGCACTTGTTGACACCTTCAAGGGTAACAAGAGCTGTAAGAATGAAGACGAAAGGCAACAAGAAAGCGAGGATGAGAATGGTATGGAAAAGGGTCCTATACGAAATATGTCTAGCTGCCACCTTGATCTTCATCAAATCAATAAACCCATTGTTGCTTGATATCGTTATACTTCTCATGCTAGGCGAGACGTGAAGCTGCATCCTTCTCTATGCAGCTCCACCACACCTAAACAACTCTTCTCCACTCTCTCCGAAAGCACGCCACCCTTGCAAATTTTTTGTTTATCAAAGCCAGCTGGAGTTAGCTCCTACACAATCTCTCGGCACCCAATCCTACCCCTACCACCATCAGATCCAACCACCCTTTTCTCTTATTTTCCTGATTCAATCTTTAATTTCTTGATCTGGGTTTTCCTTCAAAACTCTCCCCTTTTCTTTTTGTTGGTCTTTCTAAACAAAGACCTTCACATCATTGAAATTTTTAACACCCACGAAAAAAAAAATTGGGTTTTTCTTCCTCTTAATCTTCCCCCCCTTTTCTTGGATTTTTTGGATCAAAAGAATTAAACTTGGGGGTTTTTTCAGATCTGATATTGATAAATGAAGCTTTAGCTTTGTAATTTTTTGCTCCCCATGGATCAAGAAAAAAAAGAACAGAGAAAAAAAAAAAAAAAGAAAACAGAGAGGTACCGGGGTCTTTTCTCTAATCGAGCTCCCTCATTGGCTCAACTCATGTAATTTGCTTTTTTTTTTTTTAGAAAAAAATAAATCAAATTAAATTAATTATTTTTAAGAAATTAAAAAAAAAAAGAGAGAATAATTTTTTTTAAAAAAAAAGAATAAACAAATAAAAATGATAACTATGATTTTGATGAGTCAATAACGTGTTGGGCGTAGAGAGAGAAAGGTGGGAGATGGAGTTTGACCTTTGAGAGAGAGAGAGAGAAGGAGCAAAGCAAAACAATGATCTTTTAAACTAAATTTAGATGTTTTATCCTAAGTTGATGGGCAAGCATTTGCTTTTATTTGTGGATGTAATTTTCTTAATTAAAAAAAAATACTTTTTGAGTTTTATCTCATTACAATTATAAAAATAGATAATAATTTCTCTTATTATGATTATGTTTTTTAGTTAGAGTGATTTAATTATTTTTTTATTTTAATATTTATAATTTTTATTTTTATAATTATGCATGGTTCAAGATTAATTTTCGAAATATTTATATTTTTTTATATAAAAAATCATTTTAGAATTAATCTTAAACTATACAAAAAATAAAAATACATATATAAATATTAAAATAAAAACCCCTTATTTAATTAACATCATTGGTTACAAACTTATCTAAGGGTAGCGTTATTCATTTAATTTGGCAAGTCTAATATGTGAGGATCACGTTTTAGATAAAATTTTTATAAATTATTATTTAATAATAAAAAATATTTTTTATTTAGATTTAATTATAAAAATATATAAATATTACTTTAAAAATAATATTTTAATAATATAATAAATAATGAAATAAGTTTTGAACTTACCCAGATTCAAGTTTAGATAAAAAATTTTTAAAAAATTTCTGACCGTGGCCCACTTTATATTCAGGTCTATTGGGTTATTATATTTGGTCATAATTGAAAATTTTACATGATATTGATATTAGATTAGAGGTGTTCATTGGCCTGCCCAGATATAAGTTTGGCATTAATATAAAAAATGTTTGTCCAAGCTCGACTCAGCCCCAAATATAAGCTTTAAATTTTGTCAAGCTCGTCTATATTTGTAAATAAATAATTTAAGTTCGTTTAGGCACACATATATTATATTTTTAAATTTATTTGTAAAAATATATAATTTTTAAAAATAAATACTTTTAAAAATTTAATCTTTATTAATTTAATATTTTTCTTTTATTAAGTTTCAAAATATAAATAATTTAACCAAGTTTTTAATATTTACATTATAATATTACAAATATATATTTTTTATATGATAAAAATTATATAATATATAAAATATAAAATTAATATATATTATGTAATAATAAAATAGGTCGGGCAAGGCCAGGTTTAGGCTTTGAACATTGTAGCTAAGGCCTGGCTCATTTTTTAATCAAGCTTAATTTTTTGTATAAGCTCATTTTTCTGACTTAATATTTTTATCTAAATCCTCTCAAATATTGATTAGGCCTTCGGGCTTAGATAGGTAGCCCAATCCGTAAACAGATTCATATCAGGTCATCAAAAATGATTAAAAAATTTTTCACATGCGAATGATTTTCAAAACAATTTTAGGATAAATTTATGCTCTGTGTCAAACAAAATATGTTTGTCTTATGTTTTTAGTTTTTTTAGAAATAATTTTTAACTTTTTAATCATTTTATGCGAAATAATTTATTTGACCATGTAGTAACTTCAAAATCAAACTCATAAAAATTTGTTAATATCTTACAATTTTTTTTTTATAAAATAATGAATTCTTATTTTATAAAATTTTCACTCAATAAAAATTGAATTGTTGCTTTTTTTTATAAAAATTTATTATTAATAATAAGATTATTTTAGGTGTTTTATATTCAATGATAACCTTTTTATACAATACCAAGCCATGATAACTAAATTACCATAATAAAATATATAATTTATAAAAATTGAAGGGTTGAAAAGTGATTTACACATAAAAAAAAAAACTACTATTTGCCATTATAAGTAAAAATGTAAACAGTTTAGATTTATGGGCAAATTAGATTATTCAGCTTTTTTTTATATATAAAGCAAAGAAAAAGTTTTAAATCCATTTTTTAGAAAACTTTTAAATTAATGGATTAATGGGCTTTTTTTAAAATTAATTTAGCAGTTTACTTTGATTAAACATAAGTTGTAAGTTGTTAATAGCTTGTTAATTGTTATTTTTCAATTCAACTGCCAAAAATTTAAAAGGTTTACATTTCTGATGTTCATATTTCATAATAATAATAATAATAATAATAATAATAATAATAGTAATAACAACAACATTGTTGTACGTTTTTAAGTATTGTGAGTATTTATTGCAAAATAAATCTGTCCATGATCAGATCAAGTAGGGTCAGAATATTTTTCAAATCCCTTATCTAGGTTTGATTATGATTTGTCTCGTAAGCTCATTTTATTGTTTAAAAAATATTAAATATTATTTTTATATTAATATTTATATATTTTTTATAATTAAATTTAAATAAAAATTTATTTTTAATTGGATTAATAGTGATTCATGTCAGACCAAGGCGAGCTTATCCAAATCACTACATCTCATATCCAAAACTGGCTTAATACAAACCGAACTTATAAGACTGGACGAATTGCCCAACCCTTGAATAGACCTGTTGCGAAGTTAAAAGTTTGTAAATAAGTTTTAGAATTCTACCAATTTTGGTGCCAATAATAATATCAAAAAAAAAATATTATATGACCCATATAAATAAATAATTTTCAAATGTTTAATTGGAATTTACAAGTTTTTGCCTATTCAATTATGGCATGCTCTTTTGTTTTGTTCTTATGGAGAAACTATTATTAATTTATTTATTTTTTCTCCAATTTTCTTTAGACTTGACGTTTTATTTTATAAAAAAAAAAATTCAAAACCAAATGTTTAAACATGACATATATATTTACAATTTTTACAAATATATAATATAAAATTTATGCCATTGCTTAAAGGCAAAAATATGTCTTAATCATATAATAAGTTTGGTATAATAAAACATTATAATGACACAATAAGTCTTGATCCGATTGCTTTATTCTTTATTATGAATTGAGATATACATGTTTTGGCTATTAAATGTTCAATTTTAAAAAAATAAAGAAAAAATAGGAAAAAAATGAATTATATGAATAAGAAATGATATATTTATAGGAAGATAAATTATTTCATTCACCGTCAATTCATCAATAAAGTTTTTAAACTTCACAAATAAAATTAGAAAGGTGACATGTACCATTTAAAATATATTAAAAAATTAATAAAAAATGAAACATATAATAATATCTCAATCCTATTTGTGAAATACATATAAAAACAAGTTCATATTAGACTTTTTACGGACTGAACTAAGTTATGGCTGAATATCCTATTCAAGTATCTTTTTCAAGGCCAACCCTAGATAAGCCCGTGAGCTCATTTTACTATTTTTAAAATTAAATAATTATTTTTATTTTAATATTAATACATTTTATAATTAAATTTAGATAAAAATTTATTTTTATTAGACGAATAGTGATTTGAATATGGCTAGATTGATTGCGTGATTCTTTTTGAGGTCTAGCTCATATTGAATCTTTGATGTTTGAGGTTGGATACCATCCGACGACAATAAATCTTATTTTTTAAGTCTCAATTACACTTAATTTCTCAATAGAATTAAAACATTATTTTATATGAATATTAATATTTTATAATTAAATTTAAATAAAATTTTATTAAATAAATAATAATTCAAATTAAATTTAATGAATCGTCTGACTTTTTAATAGATCTAATTCATATTGAACCTTTAATGTCTTGGATCAAGTACCATCCAATAACCTATTTCTTAATCATTACACCTAATAGCATCCTAATGATCACTTTTTCTTTCTTCAATTAAAATTAAAAAAACAAAGGAGAATGTTGCACCTAATACTAATAGCCAATGTAATTTCTTTTAGTAGTAAATTAACTCTTAAATCTTAATATTGTGTAAAGCCGGCTACCATGAATAAAACCAACCCATTTTTGACCAACGTTACTTTGCCAAATGTTGAAAACTCCCCCAACATTAATTGTTTTAGACTAAATAAGACGTGCCTTTGAGGCTTTGACAACAAACTAAAACCTTGACACTGAGCCAGAAGTCAGCAAAACTGGGTTTAAAAATACTAATTATTACACTTTACTATTTCTAGCATCCTTCCAGAGTTAGGTGACTTTAGGACAATTAAATAACCAAAGTTTTTAAGACATGCTTTGCGTTAAACATGTGATTAACATAGTATTTTATACGGGCAAAAAAGCCTTCTAAATCAGGTTTTATTAGCCTCATGTCCCTTAAATTGATGGCAGAATTTGGGAACAAGACCATCAGGGATGAAAGTAACTTCATTGGGGTTTACTTCAGCCTGAACCGTTTTCTTTGAAAAGTGAAACAACAATCTCTACCCTTAAAGAATTAACATTTAACAGATTTAAAGTTTAAATTTTAATATTTGTAACCTTTTTTTATTCAAGCTAGAGACCTTTTTGTACAGGAAACAATGGCAAAAAGAAACCGCAATCTGACCATGCTCATGTGCTTTATGACCTGCTATTATCTTTTAGTGCAAAGAAAGATGGAATCTGAGAATAAGAGAAAGGTGGTTGCACAGGTTGGGATTAGAACTCAGACCTGCTGGATACAGCCTTTTAAAAATAGCTGTATGAACTAAATGAGCTAAGCTCCAGTTTCTATAACCAGCCATTATCACATTCCACATATAAATGTCCTTGATCTCGTTGGGTATCCTACTAAAGATCTTGTGAGCAGATTTTAAACCAACGGAGAAGCAATTTCATTGTTTGAAAATAATCCATACCTTATCAGGTAAGAATGCATGTTCATTGCTTGCTGCAAATCTGCATGGATGGCATATGCAGGTAGAAAAATCTTCAAGGTAGCCCTATCAGATTTTACTTCCATCAGCATTTCTTTAAACAGTTTCATTGCTTCATTTCCAAGTCTATATTATGAATGCATCCAGCGAGAATCACATTCCATGGATCCATGGAACCATTTTGTTTTTGGAAGCAAAGATCAACACGATCACATTTAGCATGCATATTGCCCAATGGAGTTTCCACCATATCATTGTCCTCAAGTTTTTGCTTTACTGCCCAACCATGCAAACACCTACCGTCCATTAGATTCTTCGACTCACCAGCAAGCCAAAAGAAGTGGTGCTAGCATAAACGAATCATGTCTCACACCGTCAAGTACCATCGACAATCATAGTCTCAATGCCGCTCTCAACATCATTTACAATACTCACATCGAATCATTGATCAAAGAAGTCTTAAGTCACTATATCCCTTTAAACCATCCCATCAAAAACCAACCTTGCTTCCTCCGTACTCCAGAACTTTGCAAACATTTCCACCAATGCATTCCTCACTACCATTTCCTTTAACCAACCCTTCCCTTTCACCGACTCATAGACCCTTCACCATGCCTCCAATTCCTTCATAAATCAGCAAACCGGCGAAACCGAAACCACAATAGCACAATCCATTTCCGCATCATCATCCACCATCTTATTAAAAATCCCCAAAGCTTCCTTGGCACATCCATTTTTAAAAGTACCCACTAATCATTGAATTCCATTAAACCACATTAGGCTTCCACATAAATCAAAACCTTTTCGTCCTTCCTCTTTCTTCCCACAATGCATCAACAATGAATTCATCGTGAAACTATCCTTTTCAAAACTACCCAGCAAAACTCTCCCATGAACAATCCTACCAAAACCAACCAACTTTTCTTATCCAATAGCCTTAACAAAAGGGTAATCATATTTATCTACTTCAGATATAACAATTTTAATTATCTTTTATTTAGTGTTTCCTATAAAACACACATTTTGTATATCAAGGTTGGCTGACGCATTTCATCAAACATTATGCAAGCATTCTGGATGGGACCCTTTTTTTCTGCTAGTACCAGATTTTTGGGCTGAAAAATTAATTTTCAAATTGGGAAATTTACGTTTCTAATATATATACATACATACATATATATATATATATATATATATATATATATATATATATATCTTATGTCAATGGCTTGACTATCTATCTATCCTGTTTGATGAAGACCAATATAACTGAAACAAAGAATA
>JBBYHL010000014.1:5075356-5106182 GCA_038381835.1 Adansonia madagascariensis | reverse complement strand
TTCGAGGCCCATATTTCGGGCCGGGCCGGGCTTGGACAAACATATTTAATGTTAATACCATACTCAAGCCCGGCCCGGCCCGGCCCACGAGCAGGTCTACTCCTAATATTTAAATTTAAGATAAAACTTCCAATAATTATGCATATATATATATATATATATATATATATATTAGTATTACAAGTAGACCTATTCATGGATGTATTAAGTTTGATCTTAATTCGAAATTTTAAAATTTTTTATGTAGACACGGATGAACCATGCTCGAAAATGTTAAAGAGTCATTTTTATTCTTTATTATATTATTAAAATACTATTTTTATATTAATATTTATATATTTTTATAATTAAGTTTAAATAAAATATTATTTTTATTATTAAATAATAATTTAAGCAGAGCCCCTGAATTTTAAAAAAATATTATTTTAAAGACCAACAAATACGAACTAGATAGATAAGTTGACTCTTAGACAAGTCTAATTACAAGTTGCATTTTTACTTTGAAAATAAAAAATAATCGATTAAACGACATCCATATCAATAACATTCAGGAAAATTACAAATTTGAAATAAATTAAATATATGGAGTTTAGGGCTAAACCATTAAATATGAAAAAAAAATAGTAATATATATATATATATATATATATCTTAAAATTTAAAGTGGCATTTGTATATCTAAGATCAAAAGTACAAATTTGTTTTTGTGCAAGACAATATGCTTATAATTGGTGTTGCAATTTAGATTCATTGCTTGGGGATGTTAGGGGTTGATCAAACCTTATAATTGGATTTAAGTTTTTAAAGTAGAACAATATTTTAATAAAATGGCATCAAAAATTCAAAGGAAAAAGATTATGCTCTTTGATTACATCATCAAAAACATATGTGGGCTTAACGAATTTTTATTTTGATTAATTCAAGTTTGGCTCAAGATAAGTTTGAAAGCTTATAATATTATTTTTAAAAAAATTAAATTTTTTATATTAATATTTATATATTTTATAATTAAATTTAAATAAAAATATTTTTATTAAATAAATAATAATTTAGATTAAACCTGAATCAAATTAACTTAGATTACAAAAATCTTATCCAAGTCCTTTCTAATTCAAATAGAACCATCTAGATAAATAAATAATCTAATCCATGAATAAATCTATCTTAAAATAGAAGTATTCATTAGTCGAGCTTCAACCCAAAACTTTTAAAATTTTTTACCTAAGCTTAAATCAAGTTAGATTAGTTCGAAAATCAGTTTCACTATTAATTATATTATTATAATATTTTTATATTTATATTAATATATTTTTATAATTAAATTTATATAAAAATATTATTTTAATTATTAAATAATAATTTAAGTAAAGTATGCTTCAAAAACCTTATTCAAAATAAATGGGTAACCCAATCTATGTAGTGATCTAATTTGAAATCAAAGTGCAATTTTTTTTTCCCAGAAAATACCCATTTTATATCAACTACTGCACCCATTGTTTTTCAAGGGAACTTCAATTTCTAGTAAACAATAAAAAGAGTTCATAAGAAAAAAACTGTATTATTTTTTTAATTGAGTATTTGAAATTTGATTTATAATTATGTTAAATACATAAATATTTTATAATAATATCGTAAAATAAATATTATGTTACATTTAATATTTAATTTAATTATGATTTATGATATTTTTAAATATAATAGTATGATATTTTATTATGTATTATGATGATATTTAATTTTACGTAAATATTTATTTTATGATATTAACACTAAATTTTTGTGTTAGATAAAATTATAATATAAATATTTATTTAAATTAATTTTTTCAAATATTTAATAAAAAAAATAGTATAATATATGGACCATTTCTCAAATTAACCCAAAAAACCAAACCCAAACCTTCACAACTCCAATGTCCAATCCAATCCCAGCAACTTGATTAGTCTTCCACTTGCTTTCCTTTTGCCTAAAGCCCCAAGGCCCCATAGCCTCTCAATCAAGACCCTCGAAAAGCCATGGCCTCTCACTGCCACCACCATCCGCACCACCACCACCGCACCACCAGCTGCTGTTCCACCTGCTCTTGCAGCCAGTGCTGCCAACCACCAGCACCGGCACCCCAACAATCTGACCCTCTTCTACAAGCTCTTGCCTCTCTCCTCCTCCAGTCCCAATCCCAACCTCAAGAAAATTATTATCTAAATGAAACCCATTTCCTCAAAACATTCGAAGATCAAAACTTTGTCTGTAAAAAACATCACTTTAATCAGAGACAACAACAGCGGCACCATGAAGAACCCAACTTTCTCATCATCTCTTCACTTGTCAGCCGCATCAATGCTCTTGAATCATCACTCCAACACTTCTCCAAGACTTCAAATTCTCACTCTTACCCTTCATTTTCTCTTAAAGATGCAGCTGCACGTGTCATCCAAACCCATTTCAGAGCCTTCCTTGTTCATAGATCAAGAACACTAAGACAGCTCAAAGATCTTGCCTTTATCAAATCAAGTCTCAATTCTCTCAAGCTCTCAATTTCGAGTAAAACCCATTTTGATTATGTAGCTGTTTCTCAAAAAGCCATGGACTTGCTTCTTAAACTTGACTCTTTCCAGGTATATTTTTATTGGGTACTTAAAATCTTGGTTGTCTTTATTTTTTTTTTTGTTTTGAATTTTAAAATGTCTTTTTTGGTAGGGTGGTGATCCACTGATTAAAGATGGAAGAAGGTCAGTTACTAGAGATTTGCATCAGTTTTTAGAATATATTGATGGGTTAGCTTTAAAGAGGCACAAGCACTTGTATAAGAATGCCAAAAATGTGAGGGTTTTAAGCAATGGTGATAAAGCTAGGATTTTGAGGTCTAATTCTGAAGAAATAATGGAGAAATTGCGAGAAAAAGTTGAAAATCTTGTGAGGTTTTCTAGAAATGAAGAGGTAGATGATAATGATGTGGAGCTTGAAGGGTTTCATCAAATTATAGGTGAAAGAGAGAAGAATCCTCGGATTTCCATTGCTGGAAAAGCTGGTGTTTCTGCAACTCAAAGTAGAAATGGTGGGGTTTTGGTGAAACGGCAAGGGAGTCAGCCAAGAGTGAAGAAAACTGTGAGCTTTGCTGAGAATGGGAATGTTTATAAGATTATTAGTAGTGGAAATGAGGTTAGTTCAAGTGGAGATGATAGTTTAACCGATGAGAGTGTTTCAAGTGATGATCATGGAGATATAGTGGAGAATCATCATCCTATTAAAGAAAGTAGACGTTTAGTAGAGAATGAGGAGGAAAATAACTCGGACAACGAAGAAGCGTTCCCGGGCATCGATGGAGAGAAGATTACGAGGAGGGGTTTGAGCAGCAGGCAGGGCAGCAGAAGTGAGATTGAAGGGGATTATCTGATTATTCAAGATGGAGATTTTGTGTTTTCTGCACCATTGCCTGTCAAGATGGAGTCTAAAGCTGATCTGATGAAGAAGAGAAAGGGTGCTCTCCAAATCGGCTCATAGACAGCAGCAACATTTTCAAGGGTTAGATTTTTATTTGGTTCTTGCATTGTTCACTCTAATTTTTAGTTTCAGATTGATGAGAAAGGTGCTCCATGGAGGTTGTCCTGAGGTCCCCTTTCCACCTACTGGCTTGTTTGACTGATTTTGTAACTTGTCCCTGATTGTGTGTTTAATTTAATGTTAGCTGAACTGATTTGTCATTCTTTTTCATGTCTAATATCTTCACAAGCATTGTTCCATGTCAATTAATATTCTTGTCTAAAATACTTTTAAAAAACAACCCTGAATTATTTATTTATTTATTAGTTTTATGTTTTTATTGTACCAAATAAATTTTTATCTTTTGATTTGTATTCAAATAAGTTCTTTCCTCGAACAAAAAATTAAATAACGTTGAGGGTTTATTTAGAGACGATTAATGTTAAAGATTAATTTAGGTGGTTTACATTCTTGGTCACTAAACTTAGTATTAACTTTTATGTATGTTTCATTTTATCAAATTATGTTATTGAACTTTTATTAACAATAAATTATGTCACTCATATTAACTTAGTTAAGCAATTTTAACGAAAAAATCGATTCAATATGTATTTGTGGTGTATTTTTTACATAATTCATTATAATGTTTGGTAGACATACGTCACAAATGTACATTAAATTAGTTTTTGTCTTTAGAATTATTTAATGAAGTTAACGTTAGTGATTTAATTTGTTAATAATAAAAATTCAATATTATTTAATGAAATTAAAGGTTTGTAACTTGTACGAGAGTTGATGTTAGATTTAATGACTGAAAATATACATAGAATGTCAATTACCTGAATTATTTGAACGCAAATTAAAGATTAAAGGTTTATTTGAGTGCAATAAAAATATTAAAATTTAAAACCTTCAAGAATTTTTTTTGCTAGTGGGAAGAACTGCTGACCCAAAGAGAGTTAATACAGTTAGTTTACTAGCATTTAAGTGTGCTTGCGAATTGTCGATTGCTGTTGTTTATATCACCTGATTGCAGCTGCATTTGAACTTGTAACATTGCAAGTGATGGTGACCTACTACCAATACTTTTTGGCATTGCAGAAATGGAGACAAAATTTTTTGATGGGGCTTTTTCCACCTATATACATTCAACGAAAAGTATATTGAACTCACTTTTGACGAAGCACTTCCATCCTTTAACCATAAGCGAGACTCACTATCATGTTTGGGTAGGGATGGCAACGGTGTTGGGCGGATTTTTGCGTGGTCACTCGAATTTCAAATATCTTTACTTGATATTTGCCCTGAACTTGTACTTCAGTTCTAACCTTTCAAGAAGAAATCCATCCACACCGCCTTCAAACCCAATGTTCACCCAAAAAAAAAAAAAAAATCTACCCCATAGGGTCAGGTTAACACTTAAAGGGTTCGAGTAAAATTGCCTATCCTATCATATGTCTGGTCCGCTAACAATCAGCGCATACACTAACTCCACGTGATGACTGCTCTGATGCATATTTGGCACTAATACTCTCTGGACAGGAATCTCTGATTTTAGCTTGCTGGTGATCTGGAGAAGAGATTAATTCAGTAACTATCTAGCAGACTAGCAGCAACTCTGGTGTCGTCATCCTCATAGTTGCCTGTTTCCTGCTGGCTGCAGTGTCAAGTTCTGGCTAATTGATGACATTTTTCTTAGCACCAACACATTTTAATCCGAGCCTCCCTCAAGCCATCTAATACTACCTTTGAAAGTTAAAGCTATGGCCAGACTCAGACGTCATACCGAGCTTTTTATTTTTAAAAAGGTATTTAGATTTAATACTACATATATTCAAACACGAACATTAGTCATTTTTTGAATTTATAAAAAATTAAACAAAATTAGACATACTTTTGTTTGATGATGTATCCGCTTTACAATTAACCTTGAGTAATATACTTTCCTTCGCTTATTGATCATCCAGAAATTTCTGGAATTGCTCTGCAAAATCTGCAAAATCTTGCAAGTTGTAAGTCCCAGCATTTACATAGTCATGGCAGCAGATTAAAAATTGATTCATTGCTAAATTTCATTGCGGGAAAATTGAACCTAGGAAGTGATAAACAACTATCTTTCAATAAAAATTCTATGAGCAGTCAAGACTATATAACAAGAGGTTTAAGAGGTTAGATCGGACCGTACTTCAAATTTTTTTATTCAGATCAGAATTTGGTTTGATCTATATGGTTGAATTACTATTCAAAAAATATTAAGATAAAAAGTTATTTTTATATTAATATTTATATATTTTTATAATTAAATTTAAATAAAAATATTTTTATTAATTAAACAGTGATTTGAATCGGATTGCATTAATCTAAACAAAAAAAATTATTTTTTATTGGGCTTGGTTTGCCCACAACCCATTTAATTATTTTTTAAATATTTAAAAATTAAAATTTTATTTTTATATTGATATTTATAATTAAATTTAAATAAAAAAAATTATTTTTTATTATTCAAGTAATAATTTAAACCTAACAACTTGAATTACCAAAACTCTTACTCAAACTTAATATAGTTTGGATTTGACAGACAGCTCAGCTCATGAAATCTACTTGCAGGCAGGCACATGGTCTTAACCAAGTGATTCAGTGACAGCATCTAACAAGATCATGAGATCCAAATTCTCTATTTTCTGATGTCGCAGATTTTGTCTGAGAAATTCCTCCATCTTTGATACCCTTTCCTCCATTCTTTCGAACTCAAATTGCAATGTCAGCAACATTGAGAAGCAAACAGTTAATGCAATAATGCAGAACTTAAGCTACCGTGAGCTTAACCTATTAAATAAAGCCTGGCCCTTATGGTTCAGGCACAACCCAAGGGGTTTTCGACCCATATGCAGTGTTTTAGTTCAATCTCTAGTTATATTATCCGAACTCTTTATTTTTTCCTTTAGTATCTATGTTCGACATCTGCATCCAACATGTATTCAGACATGGTACAAAAGTATGAATTATGATCCTCCAAATATATACAAAAACTTAAAACAAAAATTGAATATACCTTTATTGAACACATACTAGTATTCGACACACTCACCCCACGTTCAAAGTCACAGGTCTCCAAGCGTCCATATTGGGTTTAGGTTCAGGGCATGCACCTTCCGTGAAAGGCTTAATCGGTGTTTTCACATTGGTTACTCAAGTTTTGGGGAGCAATCAATCTTAATATATATATATATATATATATATATATCATCAAACAAAATAGTATATAAAATTTTTTTCATTCCAGATGACTAACAAGCAAAATTGCTTTCATTTCATATTTTGTACATTCATCAGCGTCCTGAGATTTGCTGCACTTCGAACATTCAATAACAGAGAAAGAATATACTGTCAGAAATCTAATTTTCTTCTTTCTTCAATATATGAAACAAGAGAATGTTGGACCCAAAAATGAGAAACATTGAATCAAGACTAACAGAAATGTTAATGCTAAACAACTCCTAATAGATGTCTATGAAAAAAGAAAATCGAATTACGGCATCAAAACTCCAAAGAGAAGCATCAATGAACTTTGCCATTAACAAGTATCAGTTGAAAGAAGTTAGCTAGAAAAATGCTGGTATCAGTTTTTAAGCTGTAAGCAGCAGCCAGGTCATGTCTCCAATATGAACCTTTCATCAATTAGCAAATAGGCTCAGTAGAGCCTCACTCTTGCATTCACTTCCAACCCGGCACGACTTGAATCCAGTGTCACCATTACCCTCTTCATTGTGGATAACCGGGAGATTAAGATCGATAGCAGCAAAGATATCGGAAAATTCTAGCTGCTTTGCCGACTGTTTGTCACTGGTTCCTGGGTCTTTCAAGATGTGAGACCTCTTGTGACCACCTAGAGCTTGCCCTGATGCGAAAACCTTTAAGCAGATTTGGCATTTGTAAATCTTACACACCTTTGTTTCAGAACTTGTCACCTGATTTGTTTCCTGCTCCACTGAATTCTCAACATACTCAACCTTCAAAAGCTTGCAGCTAGCCTCGATTTCGGGAGAACTGTTAATGTGGGCAATTTTCTCACGATTCTCAACCGGATCTACAGCACAGATATTACCCTTTCTGTGGATTGTTTGATGACCTCCAAGGGCCTGGTGAGACTTGAAAGTCTTGCTGCAGATCCTGCACTCGTATTTGCTCTTTTTCTGGGAATCATCAGACATCTCAGAATCCAACGGAGTACTTATTAGCTTATTCGGAACATCTCCTCCGGGTTCCGAACCACGGGCATCAAACAAGGCATCTTTGCAAGAACTAGATTTTGTGGATCCCAAACCAGCTAAATCCAATCCTTCCATCAAATCCTGCCCTGCTTGTACTTCAATAGGCCTGAAGGTCATTATTTCACCAGAAATTCTTTCCTCAATCTCAGTATCATACAATTCAAATCCGGATTCATCAACCTTAGACGGCCTGATTTCAACACTCCTACCGGTCATGTTATTTGGAGCTTCTGATCCGACAATCTTTCCCTTATCAGACATAATCCCAGAATCCAATTCTTTACATTCACTTACGTTCTTGTCATAGAAAGCATCCATTGAAGCAGAAGCATCAGAATCAGACTTATTCAATATCGGTTTCTTCATCTGGAAAGACCCATCCCCATTACCAAAAGAATTCTGCATAATTTCTTCATTTTGATGAAAAGATTTGATCTCAGAATCATTATCACAAGATTCCCAAAAAGAATTGAATTCAGTCCAATTCCTTAGACCCCTAGACAACATGATCAAACATAAAGCAGCATCATCCATTTCTTGATCACTTTCAACTATACCAGAAGATTCATTCAAGCTACAAAGTGAAGAATTAGGAACATTATTGTACCTCATTCTTTTTGACCTCTTCCTCCTCACTGTTATGGTCTCCAAGACCAACTCTTGCCTTAAGCCACCAGACCTCGATTCACCTAAGACCCTAAGCTTTACAGGGTGCAACCTCATATGACCAGTGAGAGCCTTCAGAGACTTAAACTTTCTGCCACATTCTTGACAGTTAAATTCTTTCTTTTCTTTTCCGGAATGATGCCTCATATGACCAAACAAAGCTTTCATTGACTCAAATCCTTTCCCACAAGCTTTGCACTGAAACTCAAGCATTGAGCTGGTAGTATTATTATTATTATTATTATCACCATCAAAGCCTAAAGATTTCCAAGATTTCTTAGGGTTATCCCTCAAGCCATAACCTTGGAAATCCATGTTCCCCTTTGCCTTTCTTTTGCCTGAATTCTTTTCCATTGAAACAAAACTCACGTTACATGTGCTTTCAAATCTTCGATGCAGCTAAACACAGAAACCCAGCAAAAATCACAACTATTTACAAAGAATCACAAGAAAACAGAGGGAAAAAAGGGTAAGAATAAGACCCACATCAAAAAGAAGGTTCTTTTAGCAACAAAAGATGGAAAATCTTAATACTTACTATAAGTAAAGAAGAACCCGTGCCTTGTTTTGTTAACCAGGTAATGTTAAAAGTGTAAAAACATGGATCAAAGTGGCCAAAGAACCCTGAACAAACAAGTGGGTTTTGACTCCTTTTCTTGTACTTTTTTTATTGTTTGAAATGAACTAGAGTAAGCAGAAGCTCTAACTGAAAAAAGCGAGTTTTGGTTTAAGCAGCAGTTGAGAAAGTGTACAAGAAATGAAAAGGGAGAGTGATAGAGATTTGCAACTTCAAATCCTTGCATGTCAAGCAAAGTTACAGAAGCTAAACAGTAACAGGGGGCTTAGAGAAGTGCCCTATTCTCTGAATTACAAAATGGACTTACCAGGGGTTAGAATTTAAAAAAAAAAAAAAAAAGCAGGAGGAAATTTGGTTATTTTAAGGGGTGAAAATTGGTAATAAAGAAAAAGATGGAAAAGCCAGCGGAGTGTTAGCTCGGATGACATATTTAGAGATTACGGGTTTAAAATAGATTAGAGCATGTAATGGTCTTTTTCAAATAATTTAATTAGATAAATAAGGGTTTTGAGTTGAGATTTATGAGTAGATATATTTAAGGGTTAAATTTTAGATATGATTTTTATTAATTTAATTCAGTTATGCTTAGTTTGAATTACTATTTAATAATAAAAAATATTTTTATTTAAAATTAATTATAAAAATATATAAATATTAATATAAAATTTTATATTTATTTTTTTAAATAATAATTTAAGCTTTTGAGTCAACTTCAATTAGGATCTAAGCAAAAATTTAAAAAAATTATAAATTGTAACCCGATTTTACCTATAAACACTACTATTTACGAGTAAATTAAGAACTTCACCCAAAAGATAAAAAAAAAGACACATTTAAGACACATTTTGTCACAAATTTTGTACTTCAAATCCAACAAATTGCGAAAGCTCATGAATATGATACATCAATGATAGATCACCAAAATAAATAGTACTATCAGATTATTATTTTTGTTTTTGTTTGATGTTATTGATTTATTTTAAATTTTCTTTAAGATTAAAAGGTAAGAAAATGTTCAATTTTTGGTTATAATTTGTAAAGCGAGAAAGGGTTTAAATTAATCTAAAATAAGTTAGGAAAATATTGGAGACTATTTTTTCTTTTTTTTTGGTAGACTGAAAGTTGCAGTTTCGAGATGGAGAAAGGGTTGTATAGCAGAGGCATTCATGGCTAGGCTAAGTAATGGAATTTTTATTTTTACTTTTTGCTTAGGTATTTGAGCTCGGCTTAACTAAATCTTGAATTATTATTTATAATTTAATAAAAATTTAAAAAATTATATTATTTTTATATTTTTATAATTAAATTTAAATTAAAATAATTTTTTTATTATTAAATAATAATTTGAATTTATTAGGATTAATAAAGTTGTGCCTAAGGCTTGAACCAAGTAAGTTAGTCTTGCTAAGCCGTGGGATAGCCTGACCCATAGATAGAATTATTGTAGAGTTGGAGATTTAAATTTTAAAGGATATTATTTTTTTTTAAAATGATTATAATGAATCAATTAAGTTAAACATCGAATTCAGATAATATAAAATTTAAATAAAAATGATTATTTAACATTGCACTATTTTTTCGTCAAAAAGGAGTTTAATTTAAGTGAAATTTGTTTTGTTTTTTTTATTTTGATAAAAAATAATCTTTTTTTTGAAACAAAATATAAATTTATATAAGAAGTAGCATTAAAAAATGGTCGATTGAATCAGTTTAACAAAAAATTAGAGGCATGTTCGATCTGAAATATGTTATAGAACTTGTTATTTTGCGAAGCAATGAAAAATAAGATTAAATCGATAAAAAATAATTTTAAGTTTATTTGTACTTAAAAAATTTATAAGTAATGAAATTTGAAATTTCAATTTTTATAACATTTAATCAAACATATATTTTTATTAAATATATATTATATTTAATAATTATTTAATAATTAATTTTATTTTAATTAAATCAATTGATTTCAAAATCTCGATAATTAAAAATTTCCTCAATTTAATTTTCAATCCGATTTTTTCAACGATTAAATCAGTAGTGATTAAGGAATCAATATCTCTTTGTGTTTCCTTATCTTTTTCTTAGATTAGAATTTAGAAAAACAAAAATCATAGACAAATAAGAGGAAATTGAAAGCAAAAACTATTATAAAAGTAAAATATATATATATATATATATATATCAAACGTTGGTGGTACGCATATCAACTACCCTTTTTATGCTTCAAAATTATCCACTTGCTATAAAAATTATCAACGGCTAGGATTATTTCATCAGACCTTAACTAAGTTTTGAGTAAATACACTCAAAAAAGTCTCTAATTAGACCTTAAGTGGAAGGTATAATACTTTAAATTTGAATTATTTCGATTTGAATTATAGTTTTATAAATAAAATATTTATTTAAATTTAATTAAAAATATAAAAATAATTTTTAATTTTTAATATAAAATAATATAAATTTTTAAGTTTGATTACTCAAACTTAATTTTAAATAAATAAATTTTTTATTTAAATTTTATATGATGCATGATCACATCTATCCCCAACCATTTCCTTCATTTTATTTTCTAAAGGAAGCTAATTTTGAACTAAACAGTTGAATGTGGGATGGTTGGTTAAGTTGGAAAATTAGGTTTAATTAATCAAATATGAGATAGAACTTAAAAAAACAACTTAATTCTTTAAGGATGGATTGATTTATTGAGATTTTAGGCAACCACAACTTAACCCCAAAAGAAAAAAAATTATTATTAAGAAGCTAAATATGAGAAGTCCATAACCATTCATTCTATTTTTCTTATAAAAGGATTTTTTTCCCTTTTTAATTTAATAATATAAATCATTCAATAATTTCTTCTTTTTTTGCTATGAGAATAGTTCAAAGTACTAGAAATTGAACAAGGATTGCATAGCTTAAAATTCAATAAATATTACCTTAATAAAGACAAAAAAAAAAAAAAAGTGCTAGGTGTTTGATTTAAGACCGAATTTTAGGTTGAATTTGGAAAATAAGATATTCAAAAACAGCGTAAACTGTGTAATAAAATATATGTAAATATAATATTCACGATTATTTTTTAAATTCATAGATTTGTTAGATATTTATTTAGTGGTGAATTTAAAATATAATTATATTAAATTTTAATTAATTTATACATAATATATGCATTTCATTCTCATAATTTATGTAGCAAATTAAATCCAAATTTAAATTTAAAATTTAAATTAGGGTTTTAGGAAAATTTACTTGTAGAACATGAAAACGGAATTTTTATAGTGGGAGTACTTTTAATAATTTGGATTGATTAGGTCTAGCCAAGTTATTATTTAAATAATAAATTTTAATATTTAAATTTGTTATAAAAATATATAAATATTAATATAAAAATAATTTTTTAAAATATTTTAATATATTTTAAATAATAAAATTAGTTTTTAAGCTTGATCCTAACTAAATTTAGTCAACCAAAAAATCTATTTTCAAGTATTAATCAACACTTTTAAACTCAATTAAACTCAATATCTAATAACTTGTTGGCATTTCATTACATCTATCTATTCATCATTTTACCAACTAGGATATTTCATTACAAGGATTTTTTTTTCCAAAAAAAGAAGAAAAAAAATCCCTTTCTATGCCCTTCAAATCATGTAATTCTTTAGTTTTTGGCTCTAACTTTCTACTATTTAGATTTGTAATTTTGTACAGTGAAAGCAAGGGCTTTTGTTGACTTGTTTTGTTAATATTATCTCTTTAAATTATTATAATAATGTCATGAACTAAAATATAGAGAGTAGTTAGAGATTTTACATCACCAACCCTTGATTAGGACCTTCATTATTTTAGTGTTAAGGATGAAGATCTGTGAGGTTTTAAATCTGGTAATGCAATTAGGACCTTCATTATTTTAGTGTTAAGGATGAAGATCTGTGAGGTTTTAAATCTGGTAATGCAAGGAGACTTTTGCTGCCACTTAGACTTATTCAAGAATCCGGTTCATACGAGTCAAATTTTGGATTAATGCAAGGAGACTTTTGCTGCCACTTGTTCAAGAATGTGTTCCATACGGGTTGAATTTTGAACAAAACGCTTTTGTAATCTGAATTAATTCGATTCAAATTATTATTTATTATAAAATATAAAAAATATTAGTATAAAAATAAAATTTTGCTATTTTTGCAACATAATGAACAATGAAATTAACTTTTAAATTGATATGACTGAAAATTTTTCGAACCGAGTCGATATTTTCTATTTTACAGTCCGACAAAACATATAAGATCAAACACATAATTTTGGGATCAATCACGATTCAGAATAACCTAGGCTGTGAACTACATGAACTGTTTTGTTCTTTAATCCAAGATAGAGCATGGGTGTTTGTAAAAGGAAGTTCCCAATTTGTTCCAAGGAAAAGAGAGTAAGAGGGAGAAGTATTGGGCTACTCATTAGGCATGATCGAGCAAAACTGAAACTTATTCCCACGATTGAATCCGGATTTAATTTAATTAATAATTAATTCAACCATTTACCCTCAATTTTAGACTTCGAATTTACCTTTCAAATTGATACGACTGACCAAAATTTTTAAATTTTTTCAAAAATTTTTCAAGCCGAGTCCATGTTTTCTATTTAACAGTCCGACAAAACATATCAGATAAAACACATAATTTTGGGATCAGTCACGATTCAGAATAACCTAGGCTGTGTACTTCATGAACTGTTTTGTCTTTTAATCCAAGATAGAGCATGGGTGTTTGTAAAAGGAAGTTCCCAATTTGTTCCAAGGGAAAGAGAGAGAGAGAGGGAGAAGTATTGGGCTACTCACTAGGCATGATCTAGCAAAACTGAAACTTATTCTCACGATTGAATCCGGATTTAATTTAATTAATAATTAAATCAACCATTTACCCTCAATTTTAGACTTCGAATCGCACACAGGCGACATATTTCCCTATAGTAACAATCTCCTTTATACCAAAAAGAAAACTCATTCTCACAGCTTATAAATGATTACATTTGTAGCAAAGCCATCTTTGCTTGAATAATACACCGCGAAACCAATAATTAACCCAAAAAAAAAAAGAAAAAAAAGAGCAAATATACTCATTTGCTTATGCAAGATGAACACAATCAACAGATTTGCAAAGACCAAAACCCAAGTCAAACCAAGAGCTGAGATCCCTTTTTAGTGGGATCCATTTTGATTTTAGAGTCACCAGTCATCCTGTATACTGATCGTGGTTAAGAAAAAGAAAAGGGATTCGTGTCTTAAGCACTACCGGTTTTGTAGCCAACATTCTGAAGGCAAAATTCCATAGGTGTTTCTTTGATGCACCCATGGAAAGTAAACTCATCCCAAGAAACTACTGTGCATGACAATCCTTCTCACTGGATGCTAAATCAACCTTTATTTTTGAACAGCTGATTTTCGGTCACAAAGAGGATCCTTGCAATCCCGTTTCAAACCTTCAAAGGCTCTAACAAGCCAGCTTGAATTTGAAATATTCATGAGAAATCAGTAAAGCGAGTTTATATCACAATGTTGCCATCCTTGCATTCTTCAAAACTTCTTGAAGGAAAGCACTTACATTCAAACATTTCATGGCTAAAGAAATCAATTCTTCAACAACTATCCAAGTGCTATGATTGGAAGGCTACTAAATTTCTCCACCATTCCTTTCGTCAGCCCGTTAATAGAGTGAACCAGTGAATACATCAGTCTTGACTGGGTTGATGTGCATCCATCACCATCTCAGGCAGACCACAGCAGTCGACCTGCTCCCTCTGATACTCATACGACGTGCATGAGTCATCTTGAACATCATTGTAATCATCCTCCTTATTACCCTCAACCTTACTCAAACGCTGAAAATCACTGCAACCATAATTACCAATGAAACTTTCAACATATGGTCTTGAAATTTCATCTATATCTCCCTCATCTTCTTCATCAGTGGCAGATCTACAAATATCATCAGCAACATTTTCAGAAGAATCAACCCCATCCTCATTGTCATCATCATCCTCAATGTCTTCCGAAAAATCTTCTTGAAGGTTGTTTTCATAATGTGCAGCAGTTTGGTAACCAGTTGGAGATTCCACGGCAGAGTCATCATCCTCTGCTGGAATTCCACACTCAGCGGTCCCCCATTCATCATCATCACTATCGATATGCATAGGGTCAACTCGGTTCTGCTCAGCACGTTTTCCGAGAATAAAGACATTAAAATAATAACTGACAAGTTCCTTCTTTGTACGGGAAGGGAGAACTGCAGCGAGATGATCCCAGAAATTCTTACCCAGTGAGAAGGGGTTAGAAAGTACAACATTATGAAATGCTAGCTCTTCCTCTTTTGTCCATCTTTTTGCAATTTCCTCCCCCATATCACAGAAACCCAACTCCCCGAATATTTCCAACCCAAGGTTCTCTCTTAGCTTCTCCCTTGCTTCTGTCACATGTTGCCTAATGCACCTGATAGAACCATGATCGAGGCATTCACAATCAATAATGTGCCGCACATCTTCAAAGTGAAACTTTGCAGTTGCTTCAGAATCAGGCATTGGAATGACACAAGTACCCAACATCTTCTTCCCATAATCATCATCGACCATAAGGCCTGCACATGATGATTTAAGGGCAACTCGAGGATCTGGTGTATCTAGACAATCTAAGGAGCTCTTCATATCCTGCTCTCTCCATTCAGGAATATCAGCCTGATACTCTGGTCCAATAGAAACCAGCTTTCTAGGAGAAAGAAGAGATGAATAGATCTCATCAGAATGAAGAAAAGCCCCAATTTGTTGCCCAGATGCAAAATATTCTGGAAACAATGGAAGATGAACTGCCGCTTCTGACTCAGTATCTGCATCCATGCCATTGCTATCTACCCACCAAACATGAGGAACACAACCAGAAGAACTACTTTCACATTCCTTATTGGTTCCACTTAAAACTTTGCTACATTGATCTTCCGCAAACCTACGTTCATCTTGGCACTCAGCATAAATGTCCTCCCATTTACCTTCTTCAAATTGGAACTCTATCAGTTACAGAAACTTATCGAAGACTTAATTTGATTGGCTAGGTATGGTCACAAGGCTGATGCACATGGTTAGATGTGATAAAGGAAACATATGCAAACAACTAGTTCTCAATAAGATGGATAGAGTAGGAAAACATGGGTACCAAGATGCTTTTATAAAAAGCTACCCAACTATAGTATAGTTTAAAGTTAACAATTTCTTTTGAAGAAAATTGTTAACAAGTTTAATGCAGCTAACATTCAAACTATCCAACTATATAAAGCAAGTTCATTAAGTGAACCTTCCACATATTTAATCAATGAACTAAAGGGATATCCACCTTTTGTTTAACAACTGGAAAACACATTCTCATGTATCTATGTTTGTATATGTTAACCTTACAAAAGTTTAACTGATAATATGAACTTCAGTATCAAGAGTCACAGACATGATGCAGCACATGAAATTTCTAGGGTAAAAGGTCCAAGCAAGAACATCTAATATAGTCATGCAGAAAGATTATACAACATTGTAATACCAGAAATTTGAGGATTTTGGAAAGCACAGTTGGGATGAACACCATTGACGACTGAAGCAAAGTGAATGGTATTTTCGCATTGCCTTGGATGCTTACACGCAACCTCTTGAGAGTCATCAATGTAAGGACGCTTATGAATCATTTTAGCCTGCAAACAAAAAGTAGTCATATATCAAAGAATAAAAGTTTATGCACTTGAGGATTACTATGGAATGATTTAGCTTCTCTATTTCTTTCAAGGAATGTAACCTAGATTGAAGGAAAAGGATTCACATAACTGTGAAAAGCCAACTAAGTTGGCTTTAGTTGTATGCATAAAAAATGTATATATACAGCACATACAAAGAAGAAACAAACTTTAAAGAGAATAATTTTTTTTTTAAATCAATCTAATATTTCAAGCAAGAGTCAAACTATGCGTAGTAGTACCAGAAAAAGAAACAAGTAGCAGCAGCCTTGCATTTTTTAATAACCCAAGGCTTGAAAACAAGTTAAAACAGGAATAAGGTGAACATTACAAGTTCCTGAGAATCAAAAGATAAGCAATTTTTTTCCCTTTTTTTGTTTTTGGACATCACAAAATATAAGCAGTTAGTTTCCATCATGCAAGTCATAATACTTAGCAGCAAAAGCGGGGGAAAAAACAAATTAACACCTCAGCAGCAAAAGTGGGGGAAAAAAACAAATTAACACCTCAGAGAATTTTGATTTTAACATTTCCACAAGTTTTT
Source organism: Adansonia madagascariensis (assembly GCA_038381835.1). Taxonomy (NCBI): domain Eukaryota; kingdom Viridiplantae; phylum Streptophyta; class Magnoliopsida; order Malvales; family Malvaceae; genus Adansonia; species Adansonia madagascariensis. The sequence continues at coordinate 5,088,896 of JBBYHL010000014.1, read as the reverse complement.
TTTAATAAAAAAAAACCCTTTATTTTTTCTAAATTTCAAGATTAATATAACACATTTCAAAAACTAAATTGTACTTAACAAGCAAGAATTAACATTCAAATATTAACTAATAATTAATTAGCATATTTCATCACTATATTTTTAACTACCATAGTAGCCGCTAACGGCTTAGAAAACATGAAAGCAATAATTAATAAAAATTAAAAATTGAAAAAGATTCACGTATGTGTTCAACATAATTGAGCCAAGCGAGCTGGTTCTTACCTGAGAATTTGTTGACCAATAAATTAACAATTTAAACGAACCAGGAAATAGGTAATAAAAATTAAAGAATCAGATATAAATGAAATTATACTTCTAAAAAAGATTTAAACACTGATTTACAAGAAATAAAAAGTATAGAATTAGAAGTTGGCAAAACGGGTATACTTTGGAAATTTTACGACTTCCAATATTTTACACGGGAAAAAAATGAAACAAAGAAAGACTACTGCATAAAAGAATTCCTATAAAGTTTTGATATTTAAGGAAAAACCCAGATAAATACCACCGACCCAGAAGAAAATGAATCAAGAAAAATCAAAATCCAAGATCAAATTTTGCAGATCACAGAAACCCTTTCTGAAATCGAAGAATTTAAAAAACCCTAACCCTAAAATCGAATTCGAGAACAGGAACGGGTGAAATTAGGATCAAATGAAAGAGGATAAAAGGAATCGAAAGGGGTAGGAAGCAATTTGAAGGAAAGAAGAAAAAAGATTTGAAGGAAAATTGGATCAAAAAAAAAAAAAAAAAGGAAACAGATTAGATTAGCGATGTCAAATGGGTAAAGTTAGGGCAAGGTTTTTATTATAGGAATCTGATTGGTGATCGGTTTGGGTAGAAAGTGAAGTTACTAAAAGAGGTAAGTATCTTTTTAAAAATTACGGGAAATGCCAGTCTGGGATTCGGTGATCTCAGAGGACTGATGAGGAAATGGATTTATTTGACGGATTTGATGTAAGAAATTTACGGTTGATTGCCTATTTGAATGCCACGTGGATGCATGCATTTGGATGTTTTAGTTCCTTTTGACACGTGCAAAATGTGTTCATAAGACTTTCTTCTTAGGTTCTATTCTAATGACATCTTATTTATCAGAATTAATTAAATGCAAATTACTTATAATCTATAATTTATCTATCTATAATTTTTATATAATAATAATTACGTATAAAAGTATGAACGCAAAAATTTTTAATTAAAAAATATATTTTTAAATTATTATTTTTAAAATATTTTGAAAGAGCTTAAACAAAAGTATTAGGCTTGAAAAATGTGCTTGGGTAAAAAAATTAAGCTTGATTAACAAATGGGCCGTGCCTTGGTTCTAACTTTCAAAGCTCGAGCCCGACTCGGCTCAACCCTTTTTACTATTACATTATATATATTATTTTATATTTTATGTATTATATAATTATTGTCATATAAATAATACATATATATAATATTATAGTATAAACTTTAAAAACTAAGTTAAATTATTTATATTTATAAATTTAATAAAAAAATTATTAAATTAATAAAGATTAAACTTTAAAAAATATATTTTTTAAAAAAATAAATTATAAAAAATATAATAATGAGTGGGCCTAAATGAGCTTGGACTGTCTATTTACAAATATAGGCAAGCTTGAAAAAAATTGAAGGCCCATATTTTGGGTCTGGCCGGGCTTGAAGAAGCATATTTGATATTAATATCATATTCAAGCTAGACTCGGATCCAGTCCGACCTGACCCATGAGCAGGTCTAACATGCACTTTATTTTTTTTGAAAAGTTAGCCCAAACTTTATTAATTTTAATTATTTGTGCAAAAAATTTATTATGAAAGTTTTAATTTTATATTAACATTAAAATAACAAATTTTATGTTAATTAAATTATTATATTTTGCGTACAAGATAAATTTTTTATGTTAACATGCATTTTATTAATTTTAAATATTTTTATCATAGTATCAAATTTAAATATTTGTCCAAGATATAATTATATATTCAAAATATAATTATTAACTTGTGAATATTTAAATAAATATATAATATCTTAAATACAATTATAACATAAGAATAATATAAATAGGATATGAGTATATAAATTAACATGACTAGTTGGGAAGGGAATTAAAAGCTACAGAATTAAAGGATTCAAGAGTTTTACAAATGACTGAAGGTGGTAGTAAACAATCAGACTCATCTAAGTCTTCCAACTGTGACTCTCTTTTCTGTACATACTGTAAGAAACATCGCGACACAAGGAAAAATGCTAGAAACTTAATGGCAAGCCCTTGGCCAGTAATTGAAATACAGGTGATAAAAGACAAGTACACATGGCCAATGCTTCTTCGAACAATGAAGAAAACCCATAAAGTTCAATCGTTGAATTCAACAAGTACGAGATTGAGAAATTGAAGAACTTTTTGGAGTCACTTGATAAACCATCCTCAGCAGGTACATGTCCATTGGCGTATACAAGTATCTTTTCTTCCACTTGTGTTGCTAATGTCTCAGAAAAAATTTCTCCAACGGTGTAGGTGATGGATTCTAGAGCCACAGATCACATGACATGTTCTTCCAAATATTTTTCTTCCTATACCCCTTTGTCTAGCCATAGAAAAATTAACATTGCTGATGGGTCAGTAACCACTGTAGCAGGCCAATGAGATATTCCTTTAAGCAATTCCCTTGTTCTAAAAGATGTTCTTCATGTTCCTAAACTTTTTGTGAATCTTATTTCCATTCAAAAGCTTACTAAAGATTCTAAATGCCAAGTAACCTTTTTCCCTTCCCATTGTGTTTTTTAGGAATAGGGCACGAAGATGATGATTGGACATGCTAATGAGAGAGATGGTCTTTACTGCCTAGAAGATCAAAGTGGAAAATCTAGAGTTGAGAATTCCTCATCTACATTATTCATTTCAGAGTCCGTTGTGTCCAATAGAGACAAAATTTGGCTTTATCATAGTCGTTTAGGTCATCCATCATTTCATGTTCTTAAGTTAATGTTTCCATCATTATTCAAAGGGTCAATTGTTCAACCTTTTCATCGCAATGATTGTGAATTAGCAAAAAACCAAACGCACCTCTTTTTCAACTAGCAATACGAAAGCCCTCACTCTTTTTTCTCTAATTCATAGTGATAGGGACCATCTACAGTTCAAAATATTTCAGGTGCTAAGTGGTTTGTATATTTCATTAAAGATTATACTAGAGTAACATGGATTTATCTTTTGAAAAATAAGTCAGATGTCAGTACTATGTTCCTCGGATTTTACTACATGATCCAAACACAATTTGGTTTGAGAATTAAATGACTTCGCTCTTATAATGCTAGAGATTTTTTTAATCAAACCCTTTCTTTGTTTTTTTCAAAAAGAAAGGATTATTCATAAATCCTCTTATGTTAAAACACCCTAACAAAATGAGATAGCTGAACGAAAGAACGACCATCTTCTTAATGTCACAAGACAATTATTGTTTCACAAAAATGTCCATAAACAGTATTGAAGAGAGGCAGTCTTAACTGCTGCCCATTTTATTAATAGACTTTCAACAAGGGCTCTTAATTTTAAGAAACCAATTAACATTCTCACACAAATGTTTTCATTTTTCAGCTCCTCTAGCAATCTTATTCCTAAAGTTTTTGGAAGTATTGCCTTTGTTCATGTTCACTTTCAAAATAGGGGAATACTTAATCTACGTGCTCTTCAGTGTGTCTTTATTTGGTACTCTTCCACGCAAAAAGGGTATAAATGTTTTCATCCTCCTACTAGGAAAGTCTTTGTTTCAATTGATGTTACTTTAGTTGAAAATAAGTAATTTTTCAGCATTATTATCTTCAGGGTGAGACCTTAAGAAAAGATAAAGCAAAAAACCTAGACATGTTTTTTCTTAATTTTCTTAGTCAGCCATTAGTTTTAACCAATCCCCTCACTACTCAGTCTTCTAATACTGAAAACACTCTTGCTTCTAGTGAGTCAGTGTTAGATGCTTTGGTTGAGCTTGATTCCACACCATTAGTTGAGTCATCTAGGTATGTGGAATGATGAAAGATAAGGGAAAACAAGATGATATTCCACCATTATAGATGTATTCTAGAAAAAAAAAAAAAAGGTACCCATATCTAGACTTATGCAAGTATAATCTATTATTCAAACTCTGTTCAAAACCCAGAAGCAGTCTTTAAGCCTATAGAAAGCATCATACGGCCATCCAACATTGCTCAGCCCATTGAAAATGAACCAGTGTAATCGAATGATGATGACCTACCAATTGCCCTTAGAAAGGAACCGGAACCTGTACAAAACATCCATTATACATGTTCATGACCTACCAAAACCTATCCCAAAGCCATAGAGCCTTTCTTAGTAACCTTCACAATCCCCATCCTAAGAAATCTATCTGATGCAGTAGGAGAAAAGTGGAAAAATGCTATGAAAACTCAGATGAAAGCTCTAGAAAAGAATAAAATATGAGAGTTAGTCAAATTACCGAAAGGAAAGAAGGCTGTTAGGTATCGATGGGTTTTTTTCGTGAAGTAAAAATCTGATGGTTCAGTAGAAATGTATAAGGCAAAGTTGGTTGCTAAAGGATATACTCAAACTTATGGCATCGATTACCTTGAGACGATTGCTTCGGTTGCAAAGATGAATACAGTACAGGGTCCTGTTATCATTGCCTGCTAATTTTAGATGAAACTTACAACAGTTTAATGTAAAAAATGCTCTTCTTCATGGCGATTTAGGAAAGGAAATTTCTATGAAAGTTCCTTCTGGTTTTAAATCTAAAGCAAGAATAGTATGTAAGTTAAAGAAGGCTGTCTATAAACTTAAGTAATCACCAAAGGCTTGGTTCAAAAGATTTACAAATGTAATAACTACCCTGGGATATTAACAAAGCCAAGGAGACCACACTCTATTTGTAAAACACTCAAAGTCAGGGGGAGTGATAGCATTGTTGGTATACGTGGATGATATTATTGTGACAAGTAGTGATACAGAGGAAATGCACAATTTAAAAAGTTGCCTTCTAAAAGAATTTGACATCAAAAAGCTTGGAAAGCTAAAATACTTTCTGGGTATTGAAGTAGCACGTTCAAAGCAGGGAATCTTTATTTCACAGTAGAAGTACATGCTCAATTTGTTGAAGGAAACAGGGATGTTCGGCTGTAAACCAATTGATACGCCTATTGAGTATAATCATAGACTATGTGATGCTCTAAATGATTCTGTTGTGGATAAAACATCATATCAAAAACTTGTTGGAAGGCTAATCTATTTGACATATACTAGACCAGACATCGCATTTGCTGTGAGTGTAGTCAGCCAATTTATGCACAACCCTAAAAAAATGCATCTCAAAGCTGTACACAGAATTTTTCAGTATCTAAAAGGTAATCCTAGAAGAGGAATCTTGTTCAAGAAAGAAGGAAGCATGACTTTAGAAATGTATACTGACGCAAACTATACAGGATAATTAGTTGACAGGAGGTTAACCTCAGGTTATTGTATATTCCAAGGTGGAAACCTAGTGACTTGGAGAAGTAAAAAGCAAAATGTGGTTGCACGGTCAAGCGTAGAGTTAGAATTCAGGTCAATGGCACTGGGAATATGTGAATTACTCTGGTTGAAAATACTTCTTGATGATCTAAAAATAAAATGGAAAAGTCCAATATGGTTGTACTGTGACAACAAATCGACAATTAGCATTGCACATAATCCAGTGCAACATGATAGAACCAAACATGTTGAAGTGTATAGACATTTCATTAAGGAGAAGCTAGACAACAGACTTATCTGTACTCCATTTGTCTCAACAAAGAATCAGCTAGCAGATGTACTAACAAAAAGGCTATCGAGTAATGTGTTTCAAGATTTAGTTAACAAGCTTGGAATGAAGAATATCCATTCACCAGCTCGAAGGGGAGTGTTGAATAATATTATTATAATCCCTAATTTTTAGTGATTTTGTTCCATGATTTTTAGGGATCTTAATCCCTCATTTTTTGGGATGTTATCTATCAGTTATCTTTTTTTTATTATATATAGTGTTAAGAATTATGTATATATATAGGTCCTATGTAGCTTGTTAAAGGTAAACTACTTATTCTAATTTCAGTAAAAAGTTAATTTTTGACAATATCCTCATATTCCCATACCATATCTTTATATGTCGGACACAAGTGTCAAAATCGAATATTTCATGAAAAATGAAGACTCCAAATAACGCAGATTGAGGCATTAAAATCTGGAACGTTTAATCATGTTTTTTTTTGTGTATGTCACCAGGTTGCAGAGAAAATGAGTCCAATAAAGCAGTACAAAATGGAAAGGGAGAGGCATCAAAAGGTAAAAACCCAAGAGAGAGAGAGAGAGAGAAATGGACAATTTTAAGGTAATTTGTTTAGCAAAGACTATAAATAGATCGGTCTATTGATCTTGCAGATGGCCGAAGAGGAAGAGATAAAGAAGCTGAGAAAAAAGCTTGTTCCAAAAGCAATGCCAATGCCCTTCTTTGACAAGCCTTTCATTCCGAGAAGGTAAAAGAGAAAACCTTTCATTTACCTTGGTTTAAGCTTCACAGTTCTCAAAAGTTTATTTTTGTATTTTGAATGAAAGGCTTAAACAGCCATTATTTTTGTAATACAAGTTTTTTTTTTGTTTTGCATTTTTATTTTAAGGTCCTCAAAGAATCCAACTATATCAAAGGAGCCAAAATTTCATTTGCCATAACGTAAGAAGATAAAGTGCATAGAATGACATGAAGACGTACACTCTTAAAGTCAATGAAGCAACAGGAATTTAGACTTATTATCTAGACTATTTATTTTTTTTAAAACCGGTATTAGGGTTTGACACATTCAAAAATGAGTATAAGAATATATTCCTTGAACATATGAGCAAACTTAGATAAAAAAATAAATATACATGTATCAAACACATACTCGTATGTGAAACTTTCAAGTTTGATATCATAAAATATAGGTTTTGTGATTATTCATTTATTTAATTACCAAATAATGCCTTCCTTTCTCAATTCTTTTTCCCATTTCGAAGTCCTCTGAAGATTTTGTACATAAGCAACCACTTTAGTTGCAATTCTGCCTTTTCCTTAGTGGAAGAGCAATGGGTATGAATGAATGAAGTCTCATTCATTCTATTCTTTATAGAATATAGACACACACACAGACACACTTAAAATATCTTGTATTCTTTATTCATTCGGTATATCTCTTTTTCTATTAAAAGCCTCGTAGCCAGCTTATATTTTGTGCATATGTTTTTAGGGCATATAGGTGGGAATTGGAACTGCAACTGGGTAGGGTGTATTTTTTTTCTTGGCATGTAGGAGGTAAATAAGAAATTAGATTAATGGGGTTGGATTTATAAAAATGTCACTTTGTGGAATATATATGATCTTCTCGAGCTCTTATTTTTTCAAAAGTAACTATATTTCAAATGTGTCCGACACATTTTTGAATATATATATCAAGTATAATTCATTAAATATATGAAATTAAAAAAAAAATAGTATACCAGCATTGGAACACATCTTATATGATATTCGTTCCAAGTGCAAGTAATATAAGAATAATGTAAAAAAAAAAAAAAGGATTAGTAGGGAAAAGGATGTAATCCAGTTGAAATGGAATAATAACAAAAAAAAAAAAAAAGGGATTGTTTTAATGTGATTTAGTATGGTTTTTAGCTATTGTGATTGATTGATTTATAATTTATTCACTGTTTTAGGGGATATAGGAGGTAATTGGAATTGGCTTATAAGGAGGTAAAACATTTGTTTTTGTCCTTTTTTTTTTGCCTGGATAGTTGTATGGTTAATAATTTTTAAATGGTTTTGGATGATGATATGTGGTTTCTTGACTTTAGAACAAAATTGCTGGGTTTTTTTTTTTCTTTTTTTGTGTACGGAGCAATGATATATAAGTGAATTTTTCCTGGTTGGTTTCCTTGTTGTTTGGTGGCTCAGTGGAGGGTGTTAAATAATCTCTTTTCACTTCTCATACGAATGTTCATTATCATGATTCTTTTATATGGATAATGCTGTTTGGGTTTTGCCAAATGCACTTGCTCGTTTTTTTCTATGTTGATTTTATTCATCAAAATGCTATTATCTTGGAGAATTTTGTAGGTTGAGGGTCGAACAGAAGAAGTTTTTGTCGATCATTTGCATATAACTGCTTTCCCATACACTCCTCTTGGTAGAACTATTCTGGGACCTGCTGGTAATATTAAGACAATCACCATAAAACATCAAAAATAGACATTTGGGTCCCAATATATGTGTTTCTTTATATTTTTAATGCAGTAGCATATAATATGCTCATAGTATAGGCATTTATACTAAAGTTTTGTTTAGGCAATGGGGTATGATACTTGCATTGATATGCCAGAAAGGCCTTCCTTTGCATCCTAATGTAGCCTTCCTCACCCCAACGACTGCCCCAAGACTTCTTCACCAGCCTATACTTAGTGCCGTCATCATCCACTCCATCCCAGACAGTGGTAACTCCGTGGTCCAAGTCAGTGCCATCACTTACGGTAAATAACCCCCTCAGTAAAACCGGAATTCAAACCTGCTGACATCAATGGCAACAGAAACTGGTTGGTTTACAACCGCCTTCCGTAATGCAACTTCAATATTGGCAGGTACATCTTGAAATCCATTTATTTTAGCCGCTTGATTGGCTTTTTTGTTGGAATCGGTAATTCGTTTCAGTTGTTAGGCCTTTGTTCTTTTTGATGAATTGGAAAGCATCGTCCATTAAACCACCTTGACACCCCTAAACTCTTCGTTCGTTAAATGAGCAAATCGATTGACACCAAGGTTGTAGGGTTTGTCGTTGGCGCTATTGGAAGAGTCTATGTGTGCCACATTTTGTTTGAAAATCTCGAAACGCTTCAGCCTCTCGTTGTTGTCCTTGTAAACTGGCCTGTATCTAGCCATCCATTGTTCATGCCTCTCATCCATGGATGCATCTCGAAGAGTAGGGCGGGATGTGGATTACAAACTAAATTAGCACCGAATATGAAGATTATTAAGGCCAAATAATTGAATTGATGCAGTTGGTTATTGGAAGCCATAGTAGAATAGAGGAGATTGCTAAGAATTTGATGAAATTAGAAAAATGATAAGGCACACTAACTGTGATGAACTTGTAGACTTACAATAGTCCGAATTTTTCCCATTTGTCTATCTGCTTGCCTTCCAAAATCTTCTGATTAAGAGCCATTAGAGATATTTTGATAAGTTAAGCTAAATCAATTGTTGCATAGTTCATTTTTAGACTTGTAGTTTATCACATATTTTGGCAATTGGAAATTGGGAACATATTTGGTTCATCTTTGTTAGATTTAATAATTTTAAATACGATATAATTAAGCAATAAAAATACGATATAAGATAATAATTACAGTGCGACGTAAAATATAATATGATATAAAAAATAATATTAATAAAATATAACTATACGAATGTATCAAAATTTCTGTATAATATAAATTATTAACTTATAAAATTTTATATAAATATATAACACTTTAACTACGATTATAATACATAAAAAAATATAATATCTAATCCTCAATGTCACTCTCAAACAAAGAACTATAACGAATCTGGTTAGAAAATCATGGGAGGAATGGATAGCCTTCTATCTGAATTGAAATTAATTAGCTTTATCAGTTTATCTAACAATTTTATACAATGGTAGATCTACCAGAAACCTATACGAAAACTTATTTTGGCACTTTTACACAACCAAAGTTTCTGGAAACACCTAAAGTTGGCATTTCTATTCGATTTTTTAGGGTTCTTGAATCTTATTACGTAGCGTTATTGTTAATAAAAGTTCATTAAAAGTTCTTTCATTATAATGAAAGAAGTATTTAAGTTTTTTTAATATTAAATTTAATATTTTAATCTCTATACTTTTGAAACTATATCAAATGAAAAAAATAGTTAACGGTGTTTAAAAAACTATTTAAATTTTGATGAAATGTTGGTGTGTCATGTAATATGAAATTTTAAATTTTTTTTAAAAATAGTTTTATGTTATGGATTGGGTTTGGGTAAATTTTTCTATGTAAAATTTAAAATTCTATATCATATGACACGTCAACAATTTTATCGACATTTAAATAGTTTTTTAACGCCATAAACTATTTTTTTATTTATTATAATTTCAAAAATCTAGAGCTTAAAATATAATATTTAATGGTACATAGATTAAAATATTTTCTTTACTATAGTAAAGAGACCGCCAATAAACCTATATCTTTTATTATTATCTAATACAAAGTAATCAATATTATATTGATTCGAGTACCATTTTAGATTTATCCATATTTTCAATATTTTACATATATAAATATATATTTATAGTATTTTTTCAGATTTTTAATAAAATATATGTTATATACACACAAATATACTTAAATTGCATACATATATAAATATGTTTATATGCAAATATAAATTTAAAATTTATAAATATTTAATATCCTAATTTCAAACATCAAATAAAAAATACAAAAATATTAAAAAATATAGTAAATTATTATTAATTAGATCCACTAGCCTAATTTAATGAACATAATTTATTTTTAAGTAATTATAAAAAAAATGAAAATAATCAAAAAGAAATTAGTTTAAAAAATAAGTAAATCTTAAAAAAAATAAAAATTTTATTTAAAATGATATGATTTGATATAGATCAACATAATCAATATAAAAATTAAAAAGATAAATTATTAATATCATTTTATTTTATTTTAAAATCGATATCGATCGATAAAACTGACCATTACTCATATTTAATAATCATGCTGTCTTCAGTGTTTCTTCTGACAATCACGAGAAATTCTTTTGCTAAAACAAAAGTAAATAACGGCCTTCATGTTGATAATGTTGGTTGCTTTTGTATATTTAAATCTTAGCTCTAAATGGCATATATTTTCGAGCTAATTAGCTGAAGATTATTTATCCAATTTAACATTAAATTTCAAATATAAATACGTATTTAATATAAATATATTTAATTTTATTCAGATTAAATTAATAATTGTCACTTAATGTCCACTCTTTTCTCAATTGATGCAAATAAATAATTAAATGTTATCATCAACAATATGTTAGATCTTTAATATTACCATTAAGATCTTAATCGTTTAAGCTCAGAGTTGCTTGGGTATTTACGTACAAGATACCTGTGATATCTATTCGAACACATTTGTTTTACGCTTGTCAAGTTCATAAAACATCTAGCAAGTAAATATATGAAAGTCGGTAACCGTTGATCCAAGTAAAAAAAAAACATGATATTTAAAATCTTTTTGATTTGAGTTTGTTTTAAACATCGAAAAGTATGGCTCGGAGCTCAAATCATTTCGGCCAAAAGCAATGTCAACTATTACAAGTTATACAAGAATAAAAAATTAGTACGATATCAATATTGTATCAATTTTTTATATCATTTGTATTGATTAGTATCATCTCGTATTGAACAGTACGAGATCTTGATTTTTAAAAGATATTTTTACTGATTTAATTCTTTTAATCAATTCTTGATTTTTTTTTCTCTCGTGATCTTTTTTTTTTTCATAATTTCTTTTAAAAAATATATTATTAAGTTATCGAACTTTACTAATAGTAATTTATTACATTTTTAGTAACTTTATATTTATTTTCTTTATTTGATATTTAAAAATTTTGAATATTAAATACTTTTAATTTTAAAAAATATATTTGCATATAAATATATAGATGCATGACAATGTAATGCAAAAAAAATTTTATGTGTACATAATATAAATTTTATCAAAATAACTTGTAAATAAGCTATATATATTAATATAAAAATATTTAAAAAATATCAATAAAATCAAAATGATATATCAAAATATATTGATATTGATATATATAAATACGATAAATCTAGAACAGATAGACTATTTGATCTGATATAGTATATCAACCAATGAAAAATCGATTTAACTGGTAAACACCGGATAAATCGATAAACAATTGAGTTTTATATTTTTTTTATTTTTCAAAAGTTTATTTGTAATTATAGGATTTAAATATTTAATCTATTAATTTTATATTAAAAATTATATCATTAAATATATATATATATTTTTATTAATTATAAATTATATTTAATATTAAAATTATTTTTAAATATTAAAAAAATTTTGATCAAATCAATCAATAACCAGAAATCAAATGTATGATCAATCCGATTTTTTAGAAGCCTTTTTTATATCTCCCCTTTGGAAGAAAAGACAAAATTGGCGGCTTGTTGAGTCGATTGTAGGTAGGTTAGTTAAAACCATGGACATTTATGAGTCATCGCCTTCTCTTCTTCGATGCTATCGAACCCCCACAGAAAATAAATAAATAAATCAATAAATCAATAAAAACAGTGAGCTTTTTTCTCTTATTATAGCTCTTAATTCTTCACCTTTAATTCCTTCTTGGCTTTTTTGGGTTGTTTTTTCATTTGTTTTTCCTCAAATTTCTCACCCATTTCTTAAATTTCATCGCACCCTCATTGTCTTTCTTCTTCTTCTTCTTCTTCTTCTTCTTTATTTATATAGAAAGGTAAAACCAGTTCTTGGTTTGCTTTAAAACACAATAAAAATGGCTTCTTCACTGTCTGTTCCATGCCCCAAGATCTCTTCTTTTTTAAAAACAAAGCAGCAAAGCCTAACTCATAACATTTCTTTGGCTCTTCCTCAATGTTCAAACTCTACCTCCAAATCTTGCTTGTCATTTGGATCTTCAATCCGGCTACCTGCAATTTCGGGATGTCAGGTTAGTTATAGTTTCATGCTTTTTTTTTTCTTTCTATTTTAATCCCTTTAAAGTTGAATCTCTCGTTTTTGTTTGAATGAGAGTGGGATTAGAGTTGATGGGTTTTTCATTATATGATTACGGATCTGATTTTTCTGTTGGTTTTTGTTGATGACAATAGTGTTTCTAGACTTATTATGAAACAATGATTGATTTAATTATTATTTACAGCAAAAAATTAAAAAAAAAAAAGTGATTAAAATAAGGGGGGAAAAAGCTATAAATCAATGTCAAAATGCCTTTTATTAATAGATTTAATATACTTATTATGTGAAAGTTTTCTACTTATCTTATGAATTATCTATATGTGTCTAATGTATTTCAAGATTGAAATGTTGTCTAATTTCATTATTAATAAATATATTTTAAGTCAGGATTTGATTAATTAATGCTTACATGCACCAGTTAAAGATTATTTTATCTTTATTTTAGATTTTTTTTTTGGCATTTAATACACGATTTTTACTGAATTAAGAAAAAGTAACGTATTAATTATACTTTCAGTTCGAGTTGTCTTTGCTTATGCCTTCCCTTTTCCATTTTTGAGAAAAAAACTAAGCTTATCTAATGAAAGGAAGGGGGAATTCCCTTCCAGCCCCAATCGACTCCCTTCTCGTTGCGAGTTATCTGT
>JBBYHL010000014.1:5054591-5065768 GCA_038381835.1 Adansonia madagascariensis | reverse complement strand
GGACATGTTAAAGCTAAACAGATGAATGATTGCCCATCTCAAGCATGGCTTACCTAATGCTACTGTGTATGATTTGTGTTCAAGGTCCAACTATAGGTCTTACTCAAGACCTATGTTGCTCGGTCTCATGGAAGAATGTCGGATATGAGATATATGTCTAACATGGTATGCTCATTTTTTAAAAATTTTTTTCTTATATTTAAAAAATCATATCCGTATACTCATGCTTGAACTTCAAAGGAAACTAAAAAGTTGAAGTAACATAGCTTAAAGACCTAAAAGACAAATATAGGTCACTTGTGCTTAGATCAATCACAATGTGGTGCTGAAAAGCAAGCAAAAATCCAAATAGATTGAAGAAAAATAATCTGAAAGTCCTAGATGATCAGATTAAATGTATATGACATAATTAATGGAAAAAATATATATCATAATATTTCTTGTTTTAGTTATGTTGAAGGATGCTGCTTACCTGCGTCTTAACATACCATGGATACCATGGAATTTTGGCTGTTAATTTCAGTTGTGCAAGGGAGTACCTTGTGGCTGTAACTGGAACCACTGAGTCTACATCACCACTATTATCATCCAAGATCAAATAGGAAAAAAAAGTTCATTTAGAATGAAATTTATAAGATTTAGAGGGTAAATTCAAGCTCTATATCATTTTAAATACAATATTTGCCAACCTGAAAACCCAAACTCTCAGGCGACCAGCAATCATTTCTCTGTAAATTGGTAGAACCGATACGTCTGTATCATTCCAATTGCGATTTAGAACTTCACTGTATCAAAGAGAAAACAGAGGGATAAGTTGACACGAAGTCGATGTTGTTAATGAATCATGTACGCAATAACTGAAGTACCTGCAAGCCGTCCATTTGTAACGAATACCGGTTGTGTTGGCATGGAGTGCCTTCTGCACATCTGGCCTGTTGTAGTAAATCTCAGCATACTTCTCCGTGCAAGGATCATAGCCGGATATCTTCCGGAAAACCTGGTAATAAACTGATAAAAAGGATACGAACATGGTAATTAAGAAAATCAACTAGGACCAAGATATGAACAGGAAATTAGTACCCCATGCGGTCGATGAGGCAATCGCATACTCTGCTTGGTAAAATGGCTGCTACCATCTGAATTATTGCAAGGGGGTGCATATATGTTGTATTGATCAATGTTCCCAAACTCTTGATCCATGGCATAAGAATACAACGATTCGCATTCATTCGATTCTTTCTGCCTTCGAAAATCACAAGTGTTGATGAGTTGCTGATATGTTTTATCAGAGATCATGGCATGGCTCCACCAGTAGGTCACCGTCCCAAGGTTATCATAATAGTTGTCTGTGACTGCATTTCCCACCTACATTTCATTTCATTTTAATCTACTCACAAATCTTATTTCTAGCTTTTTTATTTTTCAATGATAATATTAAAAAAAAGAAACTTTGCAAATTGTATGAAATGTTGCAGAAGAATGAGTTACCATTATTCCTTTGAGATTTATTGGGTGCTTGTGTTTCTTGTTGTAAATCATGATTTGTCTAGCCAACTGAGGCACATAATGGCCAGCATAGCTCTCACCAGTGATATAGACTTCGCGATTCTTATATCGTGGGAATCGATCGAGCCATCTAATCAAGAATATCAACGAGTCCATTGCTGAATCACAACCATCAAAATTAGATCAAAATAGCGAAACTGTCCTTTCTTTCATTAATTAAGTATTTCTAGAAGAAACTTTTTTGATTATTGTTACAGCATGGATCACATGTAGTGAATGTGGGACAAAAGAGCCATCAAATCTATCAACAAGCAATTATGCAGGCTCCTCTATATTTTATTGCTGATCAATGAGGCAAATTTAATCTTAATCATACAATAATCTTGCTTAACTGAAGGAGGTCAATGGATTATTATAAAGAGTAGGACCATATAATCATCATGATCATTTCTTTCCCAGTATGACCTATCTATGATAAGCAGGAGCAAATATTCTGCCACAACATTAAAAAAAAGCAGCAATTAATTATGGACTACTTTTTATGCTGCAAAAATGGGGGTTTTAGAGTCCCACCGGTTCGATGATCGCCGGTATCGAATAAATCGGAGCTACGGTTGCTGTAGGAGAAGCCTACCCCAGCTGGAGTTTCCAAGAACAGTAGGTTAGCCACATTGTTCCAGGAGAACTTGTTGAGATATAACCCGGAGGCAGACTTATTAATTCTGAATGGACCAATTTCTTCTGATGCACCATAGGCCACTGAGGAGCAACCCGGACCTAATACAATAGAATCACAAAAGAAAAAAAAATTACAAGGGTCCCATTAAAATTTTAACTAGAAAAATGGGGAGAAAAATACAATATAGATGGCCCCCATTAAGATTTTTACTGGGAAAAATTAAATATGGATGACCCCCATTGAGATTTTTAACTAGAAATAAAGGCCAAAATTTTCGAAATGGATGAAATTTACTTCAAACGTGTATGACTTGCCTTGTAGTCCATGATTCTCCATTACTATTTCAACTGTGCTAAGACATTGCAAGTCCCAAAGCTAGGCTAAGCATGCAGCTTTAATTAATGTGGTTGATGAAAACAAGCTAAATAGGTGGGCTATAATTGAACTATAAATTCTGCTACTATTTATCTTTCTCCTCCATTCATGATATATGCTGGGGCGTAATAAATGCAAACCAGTTTTTCTGGCATTTATATTTGTCATTACTTCAATGTACAATGCGAGAGAGAGAAAGAGGAGATTTTCAATTTCCCATTTTTTTCTTATTTTTAATTTCTCACTTATCTTCTGGCAGTTGAATATTATGGCTCATGAATTCTACTCTTTTGTTGGTAGTTTGGTCATCATTTCCAGCTATTGGTAGGCCAGTCAGCCAGTCATACTTGCACTATTTTCTTATTTATTTATTTATTTATTTTTTAAAAAATTGTACAGTTCTAAGTAATTAGCAAAATGATAATGGGATTTGATACAAGGAAGAGGCGTCAAAAGTCAAGTTTTTAATGATTTTAAAGGAAAAAAAATGATGAAAAGAAAGAACCGTAAAACTAAAAACAAACCGTAATAAAACAAAAATCTTCAGTATGTTGTATTCAGAAAAATCTTATTCATCAATTATGATCACGTCGGCAACAAAGTGGCTACTGAAAATTTGTCGGTTCAAGGACAAAATATAGTTGAGGAAAGGAAAAAAAACGTTAAAATCAATTGGATTTTGTACCTCTTCAAGAAAATGATACTAATTATTATTATTATTATTATCAGTTCATTACTTCTCTATATAAACAATATAACAGTGCTGAAAGGAAATAAAAAAATAAAGAAGTCAATGAAAATCTCCGGTTTTTTCCATAGTTTAACAATGTTTTTTAAGCTAGTTTGCTCAGACTCCAGGTGTAAGTGTTTGTATGTTTATATTTTTTAAATTTTTTTATATATTTAAAATTTTATATTTTATATTATATTAAAAAATATATCAAATATAAGTGTAGATACAAGTATTTCAAAAAAAATGAAGGATCGGAAAAATATTATATGTGTTAAGACCGACTAACCTCCGTTGAGCCAGATGACTAGAGGCTTAGACAAAGGGTGAATGGCAGCCTCAGTAAGCCAGTAAAAGAGAGCTCGACCAGCAACTTTGTTAACAGTAACATAGCCAGAGAACTGTTGAAAAGAGACTTTGGGTTGCCCTGGAAGTGCTGATATTCTGTCAGCTTCTTCTTCTGAGGAGTACCCTTCACTTTTACTAACACTTACTACAAGAAAAAACAACACCATGGAAGCCTTCAGGATCTGTATTTTGGCCATCACTTTCATGACCTAAATGAAGAAGAAGGGAAACTGAAAAACTAGAAGAAGAAAGTAAAGGAGCACTGACGGTTGTCTCCTAGTTATTGTGTGTGGGATGGGGAAGTATGGACTTGGTACTTTGAGACTGGGATTTAAATAGGAGGAGATTGAGAGATTATGATTTTATGCATAAGCCTGCCATTAGTCATCACCTAAATAAATTTTAGTATTAATTATAAAAAGATAAATAATAAATAAATTTTACTATTTGGGCCACTCCCTCTTTGTGGGGATCCTATTTCCCATATTATAAAAAGACATCATTCACCTAGCAAAATCCATGAATTTGAGGTTTTTTTCCATAATCAATTATCAAATATTAAAAAATTATCTAATTTTAAATTTAATTTAATTAATTTATATAATTATTTAAAAAATAATATTTAATAAGTTTTTGTTCAAATTTCAATACTCGTAAATCTCTTTTATATATATAAAAAAAGAATTTTTATAAAATAAAATTTCTTTATGAAATCTCATTATATTACCAATAATTATTTTTTTATAATGTTAATACCAATGATTATTCGATCACTTGATGGAGATATGGATTCTTGATGTTAGAAATGAACCTCAACAACTTCAAATAAATAAACAATAATAAAGAATAGACAAAAAAACTATATTAGGTGTAAATAATACTACCAAATATAAAAAAAGGATTTAACAAATTTATTAATAAGTATTTAAAAGAGTTTTCAAGATTTTTTAAGTTATTATTTAATTTACAATTACAATAATTTTTAAAAATAAAATGCAATTATCATTAATGTGATAAACTAAAACTTATGGGGAAAAATACTTTACATAATAATAATATGTAGTCCTAAAAGGCAAGTTTAGAGAAATACTCAATAGCATCTTCATATTTCTCTGATTGCAATTATTTTTTAGGCACCTTTAAAGTTTATCTTCTAATATTATGGGATCATTATCCAAAGTTTGCCTAATCAAATAATTTAAAGGATAGTATAGGAACTTTCTCACAATTCCAAATCATAATAAAAAAACATATAGTATATAACTAAGTTTTGAAATATTTCTTTAATTTTTTTGGGGGTATATTAACAAAAGTGCTTTTTAGGCATAATTTTCAACATTATTATATATAATAATATTTTTGTCAAATACATAAAAAACGATCAATAATGCTTTTAGCTATTGTATTTAATATTATTAAAATAAATAATATATTAATTAATTTTAAAAAGTATTATAAAATATTTATATGTAAAATAAAAGAGATACTTAATTCAATCTATTTATATATTTATTTTTAAAAATTAATATTTATTAAATTTAAAGTTAAAAATTTAATATTTATAATTATATCTCTACTCTTTAACTTCGACTTTTATTATTATTATTTTTAAAAAAAAGAGATGCCTAAATTAATTTTGAGTTAATAAAGAGGGCAATGGGATCACATGGTTTTCAGACATCCATGACAACAGTCCCTTCAATCCTCCATTAATTCCTCGTTTATTCATATACCACAAGCTTTGACTACCTTTTTCTTTTCTTCAGTGGCTTTATCCAATTCTTAATTAAATCCTCTTCCTTTTCTTTCTCTTTCTTTGTTTTTTCCTTTGTTTTATTAGGGATTGGATTGTCTGCATTCCCAATTATATATATTATTAAATTGTCAATAAAAAGTCTCTCATTTACTATATCTTTGTAAATATTTTATTATATTATATATATATATATATATATATATTGGTTTTTTAAGAAGCAGCTAAAGAACTAACCTAACAGAAAGCAGGAAAAAGGCTATTAAAATACACTTTCTTGCATCTTTTCAGCTCACATATTAAACTATTGTTTATTTGCTTACTGGTAAGCAAATTAATTACTAAATTGCACGGAGGAGTTGAAGCTAAAAGTTTAAAATGTATTCAACAATATAATAAATGAGGTTTTTTATGAGTTCATTTTTCATACATTAACGATTAATTTCTTTTTAATTTTATAAGTAAAATAAAAAATTCATTATACATCTTACTTTTTCTTTGATTTTTTTAATTTTTAATATATTTTTAAAAAATAGCATCACTCTACTAATTTTATTTGTGAAATTTAAAATTTCGGACGATGAATTATATGATTTCTCTTTCCTTTACTAGCTTTTGATTCATTAATTTGAGAAATTATATAAATGGTTGAGAATAAGATGCAATTTAAAGATCATGAGCTTTGATCCTTTGAGAATATAAATTTTTACATTCTAAATTATTGTCTTCAATGATTTTTTTAACCTTAGCAAGAATTTCTTAAAGATGAAAAAGTTTAGAAATTCAAAACATTATCTGTCCACAAATTGGTAAGCTTAGGCATTATTTCAATGAAAATATGGAAAAATTATTAAATATTTTTTTTGCCAACAGTTTAAATTTGAAAAAGAGATTGAAACTCTACTTATTAGACGGAAGGAGCATGCACTGATCAATTAAGTTAAATGCTTGAGTGCAAAGAAATTATTGAATCTATATACCGGTATTTATTATTCAGAAATCTTGAATTCAATTATTTTTAAATTTTAGATTTTCTTTTTTTTAGGATTTTAAATGGAGCAAGCTAGCATATATATATATATATATATATAATTTTATGTCTCAACTACTTAAGATTTTAGAAGTACTTTTGCTCACATCTTCATGCATTTAAAATTTTATTTTCAAAATTATCTTGTAAAAATAGAACATAGATGACCAAAAAAAAAAAAACTTTTCTTTACCAATTAAATTAACGCATTCTTTTATAAACACATCTAAGCTCTTCCTAAAAATTTTATATATTATTTTGTCTTTATGCTGATAACCGTAAATATATAATATTTGAGTATTTGATCCAATAATAAATATTTATATTTTTTGTCAAAAAAAGGGATTCATATTTTTTTCTTCTATATAAAAATATATAAGAAAAAAATTAATATTTAATTATAAGGAGACCTGTTCATGTGTCGGATTTAGTCATTCCTTGATTCTTTTGAATTAGATCAACTCAAAAACTCATTTTAATATTAATTTTTATATATTTTATAATTAAATTTAAATAAAAATATTTTATTATTAAAATATTAATTTAGACTGAATCTACAAGCTAGATGAATAATCCAAGTCCAACCTCTGAAGGTCTAGATCCAAGGGAAAGAGAAAGCATTTTAATTCAATAAAGAGGTTTGATTTTAATTATTTTGAATTTTGATGTTTCTCTTCATTTCAGTTCTCTTTACGTGCACGCGAGGTGGGGGTGGTTTGAGGCTGTCATTGAATTCCATAAACAGCGTGGTGTTGGTGTGCGGAGATGGTGATGATGATGATGATGGCTGTGATGAAATGAACCCCCTCTTTAATTTGGACCCTCCACTTTATTTTTTTTTCTAATTATTATTCTTTTCTTTGCTCAAGTTTTTAGCTAAGAACTATTTTTTTTTTTAAATCTAAAATTTAATTTAGTTAGTATATATAATTATTTTTAAAAAATAATATTTAATAAATATGATGTTTAGAATTAAATATAATATTTATAGTTTTTTTCTTTACATTCATGTTGCAATTTCTATTATATTAAAAACATGTTTTTCCTAATAATCAGAGCTTCCTCTCTCCTTTTAAAGTAATTGAATATATTAAGCATTGTAATACGATATTCTTATTTTATTTTTACTAAATTGGAGAAAACTTTCTACATAAGAGGGCACTCTTTTATGGTACTAATATACAATTAATAATATCAACAATGCAACCTTTGAGTATTGTCTCGTAGACGTAGGCAACTATAATCAAACTAGATATTCCTTTGTCCTTTTGTGATATTGTCTCATCTCTTACTCCTTTCTATCCTTTTTATCTCGTAATGTGGTATCAAAACTAGGTTTTATATGTTCTTCTGCCTATGTTTTCCCTGCTGTATGTTTTGTCATGTTCTTGTTACGTGTTTAGCACTGTTCCTATTGCTTGTTTAATTAGACTAATAATTTATGTATTTATATCGTCTTTGTTTATCTTCATGTACTGTGCTTAAAACATTTTATATCTCTATAAAATTTTAATATATATAATTCGTATTATATAATTTATGTCATTTTCACTTATTTATTTCATATTTTTTTATTATATTTTAATTAATTTTCTTATGTTGTGTTCATGTCATGTACTAATTGCCAACTTTATGTTTAACTTGCCTCTTGTTTAAAATTTTGAACTCATAGAGTTAATTAAAAAGGATCTAAAAATTAGATATAACACTAGCTTAAATGAATATATATATATGCAAATAATGCAATATCATGTATAAATATATTTATTTATATAATTTTATATAAAATTTTCATATTTAAATATCTTTGATTTAATTAATTTCATTTAAAATATTTTTATATCATTGTACTCAAATTTAAATACAATTATAATCTTTTTTAAATTTATTTTTTTGCCAGAAATACTCATCCTTGACTGTCATAATTTCAGTCTAGAAACCAATATCGATAGTATACCTTTTTTCTATTTTACCAATCAACTTTCGATCATCGTATCTACTTACTACCCTACTTCAATTTAAACAATTTAGAAAATTAATGATGTTGTTGAAGAGAAATCGAGTTTTAAGAATACAAATATTAGAAGAGAAAAGTCGAAAAAAGAGATAAGTGAGTATATACATAGACTAACCCACATAAATTATGAATCGAACTTTCTCTTTTTCCTCCTCCAATTGTAGCAATCACAAAGACCATATCAATTTTTGGGATAAATGTCCACTTTAATTTGTGATAAAGAATTAAATATGTATTCGATATCTTATATTATAAATAAAAAAATAAAACATAAATACGATAATTATTATTGAAGAATTCATGTAATAGAGTTTCGATTTTCTCGTATTTTTTATTTCTACTTTTTCATCTTTTTTATTTTTTATTTTTTGGTTTCTTTTATTTGAGAAAGAGACATTTAAGCATTGCTTTTTTCTAATTGGAAGATACATACATCTATTATTAGGTCAAATGTTGGAGTGCAAATTTATATGTTACATTAGCATAGTTTTCAAACATTGCTTTTGCACATGAAAGATTTGATGTATGCTAGTGCTAGTATTGGAAACAAAAAAGAGTTGAAATGGATTTAGAAGGTTCTATTCTTGATAGGAAATAATGTACTTTAAGCTTTTCCTACTTTGAATTCTTTTTTTTTTTTTTTTTTCACACCTTTTTCATATAAATATGGTAATTTGAGTTCTCTCAATTTAAAGGTTAAGCATAGTGGAAATCATGGCTGATGACAATCCTGCATTTTTTTTTTTTTCTATTTAAGAAATTTGAGAGTACATGTCCTCTTAGAGTGGGTTGCACTCAAAATCATATAATAAATTCTGTATCCAAAGTAAATGGCGATGAAGTCAAAAGCTTTGATCTTCTTGATTTTTCATAATTAATTTCACATACAGAAATGACCAGAGAATATTATTAACGATAGAGAAGAGATTCTTTTATATTAATGTGAAATTAATTTAATTTTAAATATTTTTATAACTCTCTTTTAAATTTTATATTTTGTTAATTCAACCATTATATTCATGCTTTATTCATGTAAATAGTGAATGCCAAATTTTGCTAAATTAAAATTTTTTAATTATTTATTTGATTAAAAAGAATTTTAATCATTAAATATACATAAAAAATGATTGTACTCGTTTAATATAATATATATATATATCATATCGATTTAAAAATCTACATGCATGACTAGTGTGATGGTATTGCTAAACCTAATAGTCAATTTTTTAAAATATCAACTGTATATAAAATTATGAAAGCATGAAGAAATTACGTAATTTTATATTAATATAAGTTGACATCTTCCACGGTAAATATATTTATTTACCAAAAGACAAATCTACATGTACAAACATTATGTGAACAAAACTTACTAAGCAAAGATATCACAATTTATAGGTGTTTATAGAACGTGGGTTTGAGCTTAGTTTAAACATGGTATCAATAATATCTATACTTTCACAAACTTAGTTCGATCTAAAATATTAATTTTAAATTTTATTTAGGCTTGTCATATTTGTAAATAAATAACTCAGATCTTATTAGGGCCGACTATGTTATCTTTTTTCTATTTTTTAAATATGTTATTTTTTAGTTTAATATTTTTTATGAAATTTTAAATATAGATAACATATTTTTAAATATTTTTATATAATATAAATTACATAATATATATAAATATAAAAGTAATACCTATTACATAATTAAAAATAAACTAGGTTAAGCTTAAATTTAAATTTTAAATATTAAAAATCAATAATTGATTATTTTTTAAATAAATTTAATTTTTTTAAAATATATTTTTGAGCAAATCTTTTATCACTTGCATCGACGAGAGGGAGAAACTTCTGGTATATTAATTCAGGCGGTCAGCAGCTTTCTTCTACACTGTGCATAAGTAGACTAGCAATTTTGGTGGACCTAGGAAAATACCAGATGCTAAGATAGAGAGATAGACACAGAGAGAGAGAGAGAGAGAGAGAGAGAGAGAGAGAAAGCGGCGCCTAAGGGTGAGCGAGCTTAATCCTTTTGAAGGGCTTTCAATAAAGCTACCATTATCGGATTTAGATAATAAAAAAATTAAAAATTATTTTATAATAATATTTAAAAATATTTATTTTTATAATTAAATTTAAATAAAAATTTAGTTAAATTAAATTAATTCAAATTATGAGTATCTTGTTCAATGTATAACTTAATTTTAGATGAACAAATAATCTAATTTTTAGACATATCTAATTCCAAGAACTCTTTAATTCCCTAAACTTAACTCTATTTTACATACTATATAATAACATATATAATACGAATTATTATTTCATAAACCATTCTTAAAATTTTTTAATTCTATAAAATATTATATGTTTTTTTCTATTTATCCTATTAAGCTATCAATTTTTTATTTAAAAAAATCATATTTCAATTTTATTAATGGAGTTTCTCAAAAAAGTAAAAAAAAAAATTCAAAAGCAATATGTTAGATAGTTTTTCTTCCAACATAATCCAAATTCCATAAGCTTTATCTAATAATATGAAAAAAAAAAGTTGAAATAATATTTTCTTTTTATGATAGAGTATAACTCAAAGAGGGGCAGCAACTTGTTTGGTGGATGATGACAAACCCTCAATAGTTGAAGAGACAATAAAGCACTCAATGACTTACTCTTTAACTCACTGTTGCAAAATTGGGCTACAAAGAGTTAGTCAATTGAGAAATTAATTATTAAAAGGAAATTTATC
>JBBYHL010000014.1:5029932-5050416 GCA_038381835.1 Adansonia madagascariensis | reverse complement strand
TTAGCCATTTCTCAAGGGGGACAAGGTGATGTCAGCATGGTGGCTATAGGGTGGCTGTAGGGAGCCATTTGCTGCCATTGTGATGGGCATAGGGTGGCTGGTTTAAATGCTGGAAATGATTTTTCAGCAAATAGGGTGGCTGATGGTGACATTGGCCAACAACTAGGGAGGAGTAAGGTAATCAAATGACATTGACCCTTTTGATCCAATTTAGACTTAAAAAAATGCTTTGATTAGTTTAAAATCTAAATTTGTAATTTGACATGTATTTTAATCTTTTCTGATGCAAAGAAATAAGTTAAAATCGAGTTTAGATAAATGGTGGATGAGTCAACAATGCCCAAACCGTGAAAATGGCCTGTATGTATTGATACATTGCATAATGTATAGATACATTTGGTCCAAAAACCTTGATGTTATAGATACAATGATCATTATATCGATACTATGAACCACTGTATCGATACATGTTGATATGTATCGATACATTTCTTTACAGAATGCATGTTTTGGTCCTGGCATGGCCTAGTATCAATACATGAGGTCCTGTATCGATACAGAGGCTTATATATCGATACATCTACATGTTGTATCGATATAAATAGGGACATTTCAAAATTTTGGCATGTTGGAGCATTATATCAATACATGAAAACCATGTATCGATACATTCAAGTGAAATTGTGAATTTTCTCATAAAATTGTGAATTTTCTCATACCTCTTATCCCCGGATGCCTTGAACTACGTCATTTGATGCCACATCTTTGTATTTACCTTTGATATGATCCCTAGGCCTTCTTGACCTCCTCAAAATACCTTTTCGTCAGGCAACATCGCCCCCTCTCATGTCCATGCTCTAGTTGCTAAAAATTAGCCCGGACAAAATAAGGTGTCTATACTAACAATACGGACCCAAGAGTGAATGCGGTGATTGATGGTAAAAGATGTTGGGTCAAAAAAACAATTAAAAAAGTTAAAAACCTGACAAATAAGGTATGGTAAGCTTTTGTGAAAACTAAAATAGTGTTTGGTGTCAAAAATCAAAGTAAAGAAACTATTGAACCATTTTACTACCACTACAATCAAGGGCACATTCTGCAATACTACTTACTTTTCCTAGAGATGGTTCAAAAGATGATAGAACAATCTAAATTTCAATTCTATAAGGAGCTAGACAAGTACAACAATTCATCTATTAATGCTATAGATAAGGAAAGACCTACCATCAATTAAGATTCAAGTTGTTTCTCTCTCATGAACATAGAAAAGAAAGCTAAATAAAGCTTCAAGTAGTATGCTTTGAGGTGGATAGAAAAGGCCACCCGAATTCACCCTTAATGACAGAAAAAGAGATGATTGTTAAGTTTGTTGGCATATTACAAACCTTTTATTATGAGAAGACTATAAAAAACTACCCTAAAAATTTTGTAGATGTAGTCATATTAGGTGGAATGATCAATGAGGCCATGAAAAGTGCCTCTGACAAAAGAGATACCATCAAGGCCAAAAGAAAAAAATTTGAAACAAAGGCCGAATCTAGTGTTGGAACTAGCTCATCCTAAGCCCATACTGAATTTGATGCAAAGAAAATAGCTACTAAAAAGGACTGTGAGATCGTAAAAACTATAGACAAGGTCAGGACGCCAATGAATCTAGTTTGGCAAATCTTGTACAAGTTGATTCGGTTAACGAAATCGAAAGGACAGGAGAAGGAACCAATGACTTTTTGCAATTTTCATACCCTCTATAGCCACACTTTTCAAACATGCAAAGAGTTTCATGCTATGGTTTAAAGAATGATGAATGACGGTAGCATTGAATTCTACAATAAAAAGCGAGCGTTACATACTCAGTCAGCAAATCTGGTACCATCTACAAATACCATGGAAAGGGATGAAAATAATCCTCCTCATAGGGTTGGAAAGCCATTAGCCTTATTCGATAACCGATCGAGAATAAAAGCTACCCTTATTCAGCCTACGTCAAAAATGATCATTCAGCTTCCATCCTCTTTCCCTTATAAGGACAACAAGGCGATTCCTCAAAAATATGAAAGTAAAACTTTAATCTCTGAAGAATTTAGTCAGCAAGCAACAAAAGTTGACCTTTCAGGGGTAAGCCACCTAACCTAGAGTAGTAAATGTTATACCCCAGCTACATCAAAAAGTAAAGTCCAATAAAAAAACACTACTCTTATTCCTCAGGCACTGAAGTCTATAGCCCAAGATTCAGACTTGATAGCTGCTAAGGAGCCAATAAGCGAAAAAAAAAAAGCTACGAAATTTCTTAAGTTCATCATGCATAGTGAATACAACATCCTCAATCAGTTGAACAAGAAACGTGCCAATATATTTGTGCTGTCACTATTACTAAACTTTAGAGCTCATAATATTGCTCTTTTCAAGGTCTTGAATGAGGCGTATGTCCATCGTAATATCTTTATAGGTTAGTCAGATCATCTAGTAAGCAACACCACTGCTGAAAATTATATATTTGTTTAGTGATGATGAAATCCCTCATGGAGGAAAAAGAAACTATAAAGCCCTTCACATCACCACATATTGTAAAGATAATATGTTGCCTAAGGTGCTCTTCGATAATGGGTTAACTCTGAATGTAATGCCCATGTCATGCTTGAACAAGCTCCCTATTGATGCTTTCATATCCAAAATAGTCACATGATCACACCAGCATTTAATGGAACTTGTAGAAATGTCATAGGAAACATCACCATTCCACTCCAAATTGGCTAATGCATTTATGAGGTTGACTTCCATGTGATGGAAATCACTCTATCATATAACTGCCTATTGGGAAGGACTTGGATTCACTCTATAGAGGTAGTGCCATCATCACTGCATCAAAAGTTAAAATTCATCATTGAAAACAAGGTTGTCAGCATCAGAGGAGAAAAAAATATTATTGCTACTACTTTCATCAATGCCTCATATATTGAGCCCGATGAGGATGTTTTGGGATCCTCGTTTCAGTCCTTTGAATTCATCAATGCCACTTATGCCAAAGAAGGGTTGTTAATGGTTGGGTCTTATCTATCTAAGAGAATTCATATGGACCTAAATTTAACCGTTAGCAAGGGCATTTGGGCTAGAAAGGGACTCGAGAAAACATCTTTAAGGAATGCTAGAGCCCTGAAAGTTTTCAACTAGATTGACAAAAAAGGGTTGAAGTTTAAGCCCAGTGCACAACAGAAAAAAAAA
This sequence comes from Adansonia madagascariensis, assembly GCA_038381835.1. NCBI lineage: Eukaryota > Viridiplantae > Streptophyta > Magnoliopsida > Malvales > Malvaceae > Adansonia > Adansonia madagascariensis. Next base: position 5,047,197 of record JBBYHL010000014.1, on the reverse strand, counting down.
CAAGCTTAAAAATCTTGAAAAAAGAATAGCCCGCTTGTTGGGATAAAACTTGGGGAAAAAGAAGCAATGATATTTCCATCGTTCCAAGAAAGTTTCCATCCATGAAGATATGTAAATGTTGGCTCTAAAAATGTTGCACTCATATAGAACAAGGCATTTAAAAATCTTTCCATCAATTCAATCGATGAGCTGAAGATGCCAACAGCAGTCTAAAAGACTAATCTATGTTTTCCAAGGATTGTTCAAAGTGTTTAGAATGAAATGGAGATTCCTGTATGATTCAAGTTTGTTTTAAAGTAATCTTATGAACTAAACCTATATAATTCCGCCCAAAAGCATTATAGGATCTTTTATATGTGCAGCCATTTATTAAGTATTATCAATAAAAATGACTAAGCATTATGTATTTCATCTTTTATGTCCATTTTCTTAATTCTTGCCAACCCTTAGACCTTCTTCTACATATTTTTCCACCTATATTGTTCTTTTTTCATATTTTCATGTATCCAAATGAAAGTGACATAAATATTCATACTGAGACTCCAGGCATCAATTTCAAGTAACCAATCTACATCAGTGAAGTCGAATCCGAAGAAGATTTTGAAGAGAGTCCCATACCCCCAGACCTATTGAGATTAATTTAGTAAGAAAAAAATAGATATTACCTTACAAAGAGCCTACTAAAACCATAAACCTAAGAATGGAAGAAGATCAAAAAGAGGTCAAAATTGGAACCTCCATAAACCTATCAACCTGAACCAAACTGATAAACCTCCTCTAAGAATATCAGGATGTGTTTGCCTAGTCCTACCAAGACATGCCCAGATTAGACACTAACATAGTGGTCCATAAACTTCTCCTCAAATCGAAGTGCACGCTAATATAACAAAATTTTAAAAAGATGAAACTAGAGATGCTTCTGAAAATTAAAAAAAAAATAAAGAAGCAATTTGAGGTAGGATTTCTCGAAGTAACTAAATATCCTGAATGGGTTGCCAACATAGTTTTAACCCCTAAAATGGATAGTAAGGTATAGATGTGTGTAAATTATAGGGACTTAAACTAAGCCAAACCAAAAGACAATTTCCCTTTTGCCTGACATCAACATTTAGTGGACAACACTACAAAAAATGCACTATTTTCCTTCATGGATGGATTTACAAGGTACAACCAGATTAAAATAACAGCTAAGGACATGGAGAAAACCACCTTTGTGACCATGTGGGGCATTTTTTTTATAAAATAATGCCTTTTGGGCTCAAAAATGCCAGGGCAACTTATTAAAGGGCAATGGTAACCTTGTTCCATGATCCCATGCGCAAGAAAATAGAGGTTTTTATGGATGATATGATCACCAAATCACCAAAGGAGGGTGAGCACATTGCCAACTTACGAAAACTCTTCAAACAACTTCATAAATACAAGCTTAAGTTAAATCTTGCCAAATGCACATTTGGTTCATATTTGGCAAACTATTGGGCTTTATTATAAGCAAAAAAGGAATAAAAGTTGATCCCACTAAAGTCAAGGCCATTCAAAGCTTTTCGCAGCCTTAAACCCAAAAAAAAGTAAGGTTTTTTGGGAAGGTTGAACTATATTGCTTATTTATATCTCAGCTAACCGACAAATGTAATCTAATCTTTTGACTATTGTAAATAAAATCCTTAAGAATGGAATGAAGAATGTCAAGAAGCCTTTGATAAAGTCACACACTTTCTTTTAAACCTGCCAATACTTATGCCATTAGTGCCCGGTCGACCTTTAATCCTGTATCTATTAATTTTTTACAAGTCAATGGGCTGTGTATTAAGCCAACATGATGAGTCAGGCAAGAAGGAACAGGTTATCTATTAATTAAGCAAGAAGTTTACGAAGTGTGAAAAAACTATTTAGCAGTAGAGAAATTATGTTATGCTTTAGCATGGGCCATCCAAAGGTTAAGACAATAAATGTTATACCATACCACATGGCTGATTGCCAAACTCGATTCCATCAAGTTTTTATACAAGGCTGTTGCCATGTCAGGGAGATTAGCCAGGTGGCAAGTCTTACTCTCCGAATATGACATCATGTACGTGAACCAAAAGGCTTTGATGTGTATAACTGAGCAATGGATGACTATCAACCTTTGGACTTCAAATTTCTTGATAAAGATTTGATATGTATATATGAGGTAGAAAACACTGTCGACTATAGTTCATCTTAGAAAATGTACTTCGACTGAGCTTCAAATGCATTGGAGCATGGAATCGGGGCAATTTTTATCTTACCATATGAAAACTACTACCCTTCACTTCAAGATTTAACTTCGATTGCGCCAATAATATAGTTGAATACAAAGCCCAGATAATGGGATTCCAAGCTACCATTGAAAGGGGTATCAAGACTCTGTGAGTATTGAAGATTCAACCATAGTCATCTACCAACTAAAAAAAGAATGGCAAATGCGTGTTGCTAAAATAATTTATTATGGGAAGTTAGTCTCAGAACTCAAAAAAAATTGATGATATTAGCTTTCAGAATTTACCTCGGGAAGAAAACCAAATAGCTAACACCTTGGCCATCTTGTCGACCATGTTGAAACTAAAACAAGAATCGGATGTACCACCCATTCAGAACGAGCATTTATACAATTCCTACACATTGCCAGAATGTTAAAGAAGAGAAAGATGGCCTACCATGGTATCATGACATCCTTCAGTGCATTAGAGATCAACAATACCCTAAGTATGCCACTGAAATCCAAAAAATAGCTACAAGCTTTGTGTTGGATGGTGGAATTTTATACAAGAAAGGTTGGGATCAGATGCGACTCTAGTATGTAGATGCCTCTGAAGCTAAAAGAATTCTCGAAAAAGTTGATGAAGGAATCTACAATACACATGCTAATGGACACCAAATGACGAAATGAGTCATGCAATCGGGATATTATTAGTGACTATAAAAAAAGATTGCATTGACTATAGTCAAAAGTGCCAAAAATGTGAAATCTAAGTGAACAAAATCCATGCCCTACCATCATCTTTGCATGTTATGGCAGCTCCATGGTTTTTTTCTATGTAGGGTATAGATGTGATTGGACTAATCACCCCTAAATCTTTTAATGGACATTGCTTTATTTTGGTTGCTATTGATTCTTTCACTAAGTAGGTAGAGGCACCTTCTTATGCCAACGTCACCAAGTCCATTGTATGTAAATTTATGAAACGGGACATCATATACAGATATAGGCTTCTCGAATAAATCATCACAAATAATGCACGCAACTTAAAATGCAAGATGATGTAAGTAGTCTATTCCTAATTTAAAATTCAACATCATAACTTGATGCCATATCGCCTGAAAATGAATGGAGCAATGGAAGCACCCAGCAAGAATATTAGTTTAAAAGATGGCTAAAACATATAAAGATTAGCATAAAAAGTTGCTTTTGGCACTACATGCCTATCATATAGTAGTCCAAACTTCTACAAGTACCACCAAATTTTCCTTAGTTTAAAACATGGAGACTATTTTACCTATCAGGTCGAAATGCCCTCAATCAGAGTCTTGATAGAATCACAACTTGAAGAAACTAAATAGAACAAGAACCGATATAAACAGCTCAATCTTATCAAAGAGAAAATAATGAAAGCCATCTGTCATGGGCAAATGTATCAAAAATGCATGATGAAAGCCCATAACAAAAATGTCCATCCTCATCAATTTTAAGAAGGTCACTTAGTGCTCAAACAAATACTCTCAATTCATAAAAATGCTTGGGGAAAATGGACTCCTAATTGGGAAGGGTCGTACATGGTTAAGCATATAATAATTGGAGAAAGCTTGATTTTAATTAAGATAAACGGTAGCTTTGCCTAATGCTGTCAATTCTAATTTTGTCAAGAAATACTATGCCTAAAAGGATTCTAGGATGAAGATTTAAAAGGATGTCATACCCTTCTTTAAAAAAAAAGCATCCAAGAAAACAAACTTGCTCAAGATGAAAACCTAAAAAATAGGCATAAACAACCAAAATCTCTTTAAGATTTGATCCAAGCTAAAACCACCTTTCACCAAAACTTACAACACACATATTCTATGTTGACCTACTCTATCGAATCCCATTCTCATCCGCACTAAAAAAATGATAGCTATCTAATTTCAGGGCAACCATCACACCATAGGATAATTTGAAGAATCTTCTCATGAGTCGACCAACACAGAAAGGATTAATTGCTTGAGAAAGCTTTTTAAAAGCACTCAATGGAAGATTCATTTCATTGGCATTAGAGGCTAAGCAACCAGAAAGACCACTCTTAACTCTTGTGTAAATTTAAATTTTTTGTGATCTCAGGATTTGTTATAACTTTACCCTTTTTGTTTTGAATACAATCATTTGATTTCTCTCAAAAGTTCTTTTGTAATGTCCGCATCCCATGTTGCATCATGTTTATCATTTAATTGATAATGCTTAATAAATGAACAAAACTAATAGTAGGAGTTCCTAGCATTACTTTGAAAGATGAAACTTTGCAAGAATTTTGCTTTATGTCCAAAGATCAAGAATGAACCTTGGAACCACAGTTGGTCTCACTTTTAGACCTCTACATCCTAAAAACATGTTCAAGACCTTCTCCCCAACAAACATAAGCCTAAAGGTAAGGAGAAAAAAAACCTTTTCCAACTATCACTAAAACAACTAAAACTCATATCAGTCCACTTGAGCCACAGAAAACACCCTCAAATTAGAATTAGTAAGAGAAATCCCCCATACTCGCTAGCAAACTTAACTCAACAAGAAGACATGGGCCATTCGAGCTTAAGACATTCTCTTCCTTTAACAATTAAAAGGTCATTCATATCCTCAAAAAACAACTTTATCATTAAAAACCTTTGGAAATCTTAATTAGGTTGGTGAATCTCAAAAAAAAGATCACCTATCAAACTTAGTAAAGAACAAATGATTAAAACAACCAAAATCAATTACTGGATTAGGATTTAAAAATCATTACCTTGCATCATGCATTTGCATCTTTATGCATCATTCATACAATAAGTACAAACTCCTACTCTTAGAAGTCATGCAAGCAAAGAACTACAAGTATAATTTCCTATTTTTGAAAAACTTTAAAAGGTTTTAGGTAAGAATTCTTGATCTTACAAACTTACAAATCAAAAAGCTACCTAGGAAGGTATTTAAATTTATATCATTTAGTCCATAAAGAGCTGGATACATTTTTTTCCTTTTTAGTCCAAAAGAGCTGGATGCTTTTTTTTTCTCTTTTTTAGTCCATAAAGAGCAAACACCTTTTTTTCCTTTCTAGTCCACAAAGAGCTAGTGCCTTTTTTCTTTTTTAATCTACAAAAAGTGGGATGCCTCTTTTTCTTCTAGTCTGCATAGAGTTGGATGGCTTTTCTCCTTTTCAGTCCATGAAAAGCTAGACCCCTTATTTCCTTTTTAGTCTACAAAGAGCTAGATGCTCTTTTCCTAGTCTGCTTTTAAAGGGTAGGGCACTAACTGAGTCGTCCTCAAAGAGCAAGGCACTAACCAAGTCTATCCTTAAAAAGTAGGGCATCGACCAAGTCCTCAAAGAGCAGGGCACCAATAGAATCTGTCCACAAAAAGCTGGGCACTAGTCGAGTCTATCCTCAAAAAGCAGGGCACCAACCAAGTCTATCCTCAAAAAATAGGGCACTAATCATGTTTATCCTCAAAGAGCAAGGCACCAATCGAGTTTGTCTTAAAAAAGCAAGGCACCAACCGAGTCTATCCTTAAAATGCAAGGCACCAATCGTGTTTATCCGTAAAGAGCATGGCACTTATCGAGTTTGTTCTCAAAGTACAGGACACCAATCGAGTCTATCGTCATAGAGCACAACACTAACTGAGTTTGTCTTCAAAAAGTAAGCACCATCCAAGTCTATCCTCAAAGAGCAGGGCATCCTTTGAGTTAGGGTCCACAGTAGCTAGCACCTATCTAAGAAACTCAAACCTTAGAGGAGAATTAAAAAACCTAGTAAAGAGGTTAAACTTTACAAAAATCTATCCAAACCTTCATCGAAATTCATGCCAATATATTATGATTATCACTACAAAAGATTAATTAAATTTCATTGTTGCAGGCATTTAAGGAACATCATTCTTCCCCGAGTAAAGTAATGTTTATTTGTCTTTGCCCTATTCTTGCTACTAAGCAATGACCAAAGAAGGGCAACTTTAAACACCCTATTTTGTCCAAGCTATCATTTAGGGCATTAGAGGCAATTATTTTGATCATCCTTGGAAGCACATGACAATTTTTCATTATTTTTTACTAAATAAGGTAGTTCAGAGAGCCACATGTACATACAAGTCATATTGGTGCATGGGCATTGATACCAAGCTTATACACCGCTAAAAATTCACATTTTCACATGTAGTATCGATACAAAAGGGTTGGGTATCAAGACCTAATGAATGGCATCAATACTTGGCATGTTTGTATCGATCATACCTCTAAGTCTTGAGATTGAAATTTTTTTTGACTCTTAGTATCGATAAATACTTCATTATATCGATACTGATGGGCAAAAATTACCTTATGTATCAATGCAAAATGTTTTGTATTGATACACCAAGGCATATTTGCCCAATTTAAGCCATTTTTCAACCTTTGCACTATTGATCTGAAAATCCAATTCAAACATGTTTCTTGCACCAAAAATCATCAAAACTCATACCAGGCCTCAGTTTTTTATAGGACATTTTATGAGATTTAGATAAATTTTTTAGGCCCAAATAGCCAATGACAAAGGACATTTTATGATATTATGCAAATCACTAAGGGGTAAGGCTAATTTTTCTCAATGCTCAGCTGTATAAAGTGGCTTTGATCCACTGTTTTTGCTGAGCAAATCAATAAGTTTGCATGGCAACTAAGCACAGTACCTTGTCTCTGCATGAGGTATATGCATCAAAACCCTATAATGCCTTGCTTTTTGCATTTTTTGTCTTAATGTTCATATGGCTATATATGCCAACTTTGGCTTAGTTAAGAAGGAAATACAAAGGCACATACACAGCTATAAAGAGTAGAGAAAACCCTACTACACTCAACAAAGAGCATTTACTTTCACATATTCCCTCAATATTCCCAACCACTAAAAACACTAAAGACTTCTCTCTATTCCCTTAGCTCCTTAAAACCACTATTAAAAAGTTTTCCAAAACCTTCCATTCCACTTATATTTCCTCTCAAAGCTCCCCTCCATCCACATCCTAAATGAAAAACTCCTTCTTTTCATCATTTCATGTTGTTCAACATCAAAAAGAAAGAAGAATGAGTTCAAAGTTACTGCTCAGAGAAAAAATAAAGCTTAAAACTTTTGGTATATTTTCTCCCCTTTGCTTTGCTTATTCTCTAATTTTTTGCATTCTCATCATCCTAGTGCCTTTTTTATGTTACCATGATCTTTTTAAGATTTTCATGTGTTATTGTGGCCTTGGTTGTGGTAGTCTTAGGCTTAATGATCTCTTGGTACCTTAATGTTACTTGGATGATAAAATATGCCATGCTTTATTTTCACCATCACAACGATCTCTTTTCATGGATTTCTTGCCATATTTCATCCATCTTCACATATTCATCTCATATTTGAATGTTCACCCTAACATATCTTGAGCATATTCATTCATTTTCTTGCATCTTGGTAGATTTCATGAAACAAAAATATCTTCTTAAAAATTCTAACATGCTTGCATTTGGATAAACATGTTCACACCATCATTCATGGCTTGATTCTAGATGTCATTTATTAGGCTAAAATTGCCATGCATCTTACTTGTTATCATCTTGCATTTTTACCACCTCTTCCCTTATCAAAATACCATATTATTTGTTTGAATGTGATGTCCATGTTCATTGTCATCTATGTTATGTTTCCTTCATAACATTTTTGTCAAAATGTATGCTTGTTTGTTTCAAAAAATATGATTTTTGACAAAGCCCTAAGTTAAATCTATGCTACCTCCAATAGATGGAGACTAGTATGAATTTACTCATTTCACGAAATTGGTCGTCTCATCTTGGAGACAAATCAAACTTCACAAGTTTGGATTAATGGTTGAATTAAATGTCGTTTTCTTAAAGAATACCCTATTTTTGTTAAAATATTAAGCCTTGATCTTGAGTTCAATACCCTTATTAGTGACATAGTTAATAGGTTATTTCCTTATCCTAAACTACTCCAACATTGTGGAATCAATTTGTGACACCCATTCCACCTATCCCTTTCTGTCACAAACATTCGGAAGTCTTTGGCACTAGTCTAGTCTTCAAAAACCCAAAAATACAAAAAAAAAAAACTGCGTTGTTTTTGCTTTGACAACATTGTGCCCACCATTACAAAAATTATTTTTGATACCAAATGTATTTTTTTGGAATTTTCTAATATTTTTCAATGAAAAAGCATCGAATTACCTTTTCAACGGTGTCTCATTGGCACCCAAATCATTCCAGATAAGGGAGTTATGATTTTTCAAACCTTTGCTGTCTTGAACCCTTGGAACCAACAAACTGCATTTTGTTTGTGTCATTTTGGTCCACCAGATGATTCTTTTGAATTTTTTAAATATTTTTCCTAGAAAGTTCATGAAGTTCTCTCTCTAAAAAGGTATCATTTGCATTTAACAATACCAAATGAGCTCGAAAAAATTCTGCAAATTTTATTATGCCCTTTTCCTACATAGGTTACTAGTGTCAAAACAAACCTAGAAAGCGATTTTCTAAGATTTTTGGAATATTTTTATAGTAAACCTTATTGAGTCACCTTTCCAATGGTACCTTATTCGATCCTAACACCTCCAAATTTACTCGAAACAAATTCGAGAAAGGAGACAACACGATGTTGTCCCTTGTTTCTACAATTAAAATCAACCAACTTCCTAGACCACTTTTATTGAGATGTTCAAACTTCTCAAAGTGAACCCAATTGACTCTCTGTGAAGTCACTTAATATAACATAAGTCGTCTAGATTCAAATCAAGGCTAAAATAAAAAATAATTTTATTCAAACTCTCAGGTTCTATTTTAAAAATACCTTTTTATCCTAAAATATTATTCTTCTCAATAAATATTAAAATTTTTATTTTTAGAGATATTCCAACCTTATTTTCTAAGGGGATACTCCAATCCCACTTTTCATTTAAAAATTAAATTTTTTTTTATCGAACATTCTCGGGAATGCTAATCAAAACCCTTTTTTAACATATATAAAATTTTCACCTTTGGGAATACTCTAACCTCACTTTCCGAGGGATACTCCAACCTCGCTTTTTGCCTAAAGTTTGAATTTTCTCTCTCCTTGAACTGCCCAAAAGGGCTTTCAATCAAAACCTTCCTTTAAGCGCATCCAAAATTTTCACCTTAAGAGATACTCTAACCTTGCCTTCCGAGGTGATATTTCAACCCCGTTTTTCATCAAAAATTTGATTTTTCTCCTGAATATCTTGAGTCATTTTAATCAAAATATTTTTTTTGTCCCTTAAGTTACCACTGAATCTAAACACATCTCAAAGTTGTCATCCCGGTTATTCTTCAATAATTAAAGACAATTACAAAATACATCCTGATCATCTTTCCATTTCTTTATGTTTTGTGTGTGATTATTCTTATGTGATATGATTATATTCTTTTCGTACTACTAACACATTTCCTTTTTGTAGTAACCATTGTGCATTCATGTTTTGAAATTATTTTCAAAAATTATAAGGCAATATCTCACATTGGTATCTCTCTAATGCCTAACATGGAATATTTGAATTTCCAAAATTTAACTTGTAGATTATTTCCATAAAAAATCCCTTATTCTCACATCTCCGAGATGCATAGGTGACATAAATTTTCTCAAAAAACTTGGATCTATAGTTTTCACAAAAATCCATGCATTAAAGGAGATTATATCGAAATAATGATAAAGTGAAACCGATTAAACTAAAATTAAAGTGAGATATAGTTAGCGGGTATCGATTTCGGGCATGAGTGGGTGCTAATCCTCCCCCATGCGTAACCAACTTCCAAACCCAACTGACAAATCTTTGGACCTCGTAGACCTTAAAATCAACGCTTCAAGTTTGATAACTTGGAATACTATTTTCAATAGGCATCCGATCATGCCTAGTCCAAAATGATTGGTGGCGACGCCAAATTTATAGCCACTTTATGGTAGTCTCCCGAGACTAGTTGGAAGAGCAATTCTCCCAATGGTCTCTCTACCCTTCACCCTTCATATTGCCTAATTCAAATCTTAATCAAGGGATAATCCAAAAGCTTAACCACACCATCATATATATCTGTCAAGTCATGCGCTCGCTTCGAATCGTCTGAAGGTAAAAGGGTATGTGGCGACATAGCTAATGAGTCATTGAACTAACTATACATGCTATACCGATGGACCAACTCTCACCACTTGAAGATTATTAAATTTTTTGATTGCTTCATTGTTGATAGTTGAATAAAGAAAGTTATCTTATATGGTAATGCTTGAACTAGGTAGTATCATGTACTGCCAAAATGAAGAGTTCAAAATGGAGAGAATACATATGTTAGTATATACATGAGATTGCAATTTACCTGCATTTAACAGGCTTACTACTTTACATTATGTCAACAAGGTAAGTTTCAATCCTTCTTTCACTATAGACCAGAAAATTCAACAAAAATGGAAATTTTGAAGTTCATTATGATTCTCTTTGTCCAGTTTCTCCCTTCACCCCAAATATTATAAAACAGTATTCGAAATCCTACTTCAAAAACAGTCGGCTGCTACGCCCACCAGGCTGCCCTTCGAGGTTTGCCGCTTCGCCACTGATAACTTCGCATATTAAGTCTTTGAAGATCAACCTCTCCACGTCTAGTACTACCCATGGAATTTCACTTCGGTATTCCGTCCAATCCATTGATCCAAGCGTCAATTCCCCCCCTAAGACGTTTTTTAGACTGTCGTCATCATCATCATCCAAGCTTATATTTGGCGCAGTTTGTATTTTGTCTATTTCTGAACATAAGTCTCTTACCAGCTGCTGTCTTTTTGGTCTTCTATCCTCCAATGGTAAGAACCACTGCTTGTAAGAGCTTTCCTTCACTAATTTTCTCACTAGAATTTCATTAACTGCATCAAATATAAGCTGCCTGTGGTTCTTCTCAATGAGCTCTAACTGCCTCATTTTTCTGCCATTGTCTTTTCCATTTAGAAGCTTAATGCTCGCCTTGGTTTTTTCTATGGCAGGGAACAAGTTGGGATTGATTAGATGGCCTGATGAATGAAGGTGGTAGGCCATGAAGCTAGAGTCCAGTTCGCTGAGGAGACCTGATGCCAACAATACTTGTACAATGTACTTATCGTCCGCGTTTGGACTATTGCAAACTGGTTCAATTTCGTTGATAGTGGACCACTCATGGGTATAATCCAAGTTCACGACTTTCTGGACCAATTGCTTGATGTTTTCTGCTTTCCTGTAATATGTCCTGAACCTAAGACTGGTTTCTATGCGGGTAGATAGGCGATTTACACCTATAGGACTCCAGTCTGCTTCATCCGGCATAAGACCCTCATCATCTGTGATATATATGTATAAATATATATATATATATATATATATATAAACCTTCAATCAGTGAGCTAGCCAAGCCTCCTGTAAAAAATAGGTGGTAGCTTTCTCCGTGCTATTGTTTTCTATAGATATTACATACGTGGAATTCTTAAGTTGTGTATGTTCTTCTCTCTTTATTTATTTTGTAAGTAGGAACTAATTTATAAATTGGCACGGTGGATGTATAATTATTGTCGCAATAATTTGCTTTTATGATGATGGACATCATTATAATTGAAATTTCAGTTTAGCAGGAGCTTCACCTTTAAAAGAATTTGATTTTTTCTTCACAGGAGATGGTGATTCATCTCCATAAAATGTGGCATCTAAAACAGAGACTGGACTTGGACGTTCCATTGCAATTCTCGGAAGTTCTGCTGTTGAATCACCTTTATTAAACCTCGCTGCTGTATTCTGAATGAGAGAAATGTAAGCTGTTTAGGGATGGTCAAAATACTATATGAATTAAAAAGAAGACGACTTACATTCTGCTTCTTTTCATGTTTTTGGGAGAATGAACCCTCGATATTGCAAGATCTGTCAGCACTGGTGATTTCAATGTCACCATAGCAGGCGGCACTCATATTGCTCTCAGATTTCATCGAGCTACCGACATCTCCTTGCTGACTCAAATTTCTCATGTCATTACTGATGTCACTCATTTGGTCATCACTTCCCTGCAAATTCTGGGATTTATGCCTTGGCTTTCGATGTGGCAAGCCTGGTTCCGATTGTAGCCTGCTTGATTGCCTTCTGCTCTTGCTCCGATCTAAGGCTCTACTGGTGCAATGGGATTGCTTTTCCAATTCAAGCTTATTCTTCTTCTGTTTAAGGCATGTGGTTTCTGAACTCATTGCCAGCTTATGGTTTTCTCGAGCAGTAGTAGACGGCTTTTTTAAAGTTTGGTTGAATAGTAGAGTTCTGGCTGTACTCTTATCTTTTGAGTGGAGTCGACTGGAAAGATCCTTAGGATGATTAGGTCTTGGAGTTAAATCTTTGTACGATCGATTGTCAACCTTTCCGTTTCTGTTGTCTGCAGAACTGCTTGTGCGAAGCTTGCTTAAACTGCCTGTTGCAACTACTGATGAAGTACAATTGCTGGCATTTTCCATAAATTTTGCTGGTTTTGTAATCGGGGATTTAAGGAGTGTTGGAGAACTAGTTCCCTTAACTGTAGCTGAAACTGCATTGCTAAAATATGGCTTTCTCAAATTTGGTGCTTCTGAGCTCTGGTCAAGGATCCTGCTTGGGTTAGATAAAAAATTTGAAGCTTGGTCTTCTTTTCTGGTCTCCAACATCGGTTTAGGCTTCTGCATTGCTTCAAGTATTTGTTTAAGGGCTCTAAGATCCTTTCCTGACTTCTTGAATTCGAGTTCTGCCAACCTTTTCTCAATTTCACCATAAACAGTTAGAGAGGAGTTTGGGCCTTTGATTGGAGTTTCTCGACACTTCGAAGTAGAAGTTTGATCCCTGATTCCATCCTGCTTCCATGGGGCTGGTTCAATTGGGCATTTAGTTGCAGCAGGTTTCTTTAAGCCCGTATTTGTCAAACAGGGTGAGCTGGGTTCCTTTTTGAAATTTCTTGGCGAACCAGAAATCCAATTCCTATTCTCGTCAATTCTTGACGATTGCGAGAGAGGATCATCTTTCAAGTCTTGACAGGTGTTGATTTGTCGACTTTGATTCCCGTTGGTTGGCATGGGGTCTGGCAATGGTTCCAACCCTATCAACTTGGCCAAAACACTAGACTGTCCTTTGTAGCTTCCAGGTTCTTGTCGTTGGTTTCTTATGTCATTGGAGTTTATGCTACTTCTCTGCAGCTCTCCTAGAAGAAAATTTGATTTGGAAACCTTTATGGAGCTCTCCCTACTATCCAGTGATAGCCTTGGGAGATCTTTGAGCTTAATTTTAAGTGCATCCTCTAACCCCCTCCCATCAGAAGAGAACCGGGGAGCATCCCTTGGAGCGAAAGTGAAAGAACTGTCCTTGCGTTCATTGGACGTTCTAGGCGCTTCTTGAAGCTTAGGAAGAACACGACTTGATTCGTTGAGATTGATGTTCCTGGTCTTTGTAGATTTTGGTGACCGCAAGGGCCTTGGCGAATCTATATATGTAAAGGTCTGGTGGCGCCCTGCTTCCACCTTGGTTGCAGTTTTAGTTGATAATCCATTGGCCTCTCTGTAGATGGAGTCATTGACCACATTTCGGAGGTCAAGGGAATGTTGGCTTGATTGCAAAGAAGCATTTGACTGATAATTGGCTAGTTCTTCCTGCCTTGTGGTTTCTGGGAAGGTGGTTTGACTAGATAAAGATCGGTCGACTTGAGATGCTTTGCTATAGTCAGCAAATGAGAAACTAGACGAACAAGAGGAAGATGAAAATGAGGTTCTGGGTGATTCAAAGGAGAATCTTTGTTTCTCCTTCACAGTCTTCTTCAGGTTATTTTCCTGCAGCCGCAAAGTAAGTTCCATTGGTTTTTATTTATTTTTGTTAATTCCTCCAATAAAATTTAAGTGATTACTATTATTTCTTGCTTTTACCTTATCTGAAGCAATATTCGGCTTTGTTCCAGGCTCGCCATTTTGACCTAGAGAAAACACTGAATGTCAGCCATAGAGTAGAAGCTAGCCATTGTGGATGGTTTTATAGACATTAAAAGATTGCAGAAATGGCAAGTAAATAATACTATAAGGAAAAAAAATAACAATTAAAACAAAATATTGAAACAATAAAAATAAATTAGTGCATTAAAAGGAGTTAATTATGCACACGAAACACTTAAATCTATCAGGAAAGCCCTGAAACAAAATTAAGTTTCCAAGACAGTGAAGTTAAATCCAGCAAAATTCCTGTAGATGTAAACAGGGAGAAGTTTCAATGACTAGAATGATAAGCTAAATTTAAGAATTGTCTAGCCTTTTTAATTAATGCCTTAATGGCTGTTGATAGGAAATATTTAGCTTTAAAGCAGGAGCATCTACGATATTAGCAGAGCTTTAACTTCTTTTGAAAAAAATCTTTAACTGGTTTTTCTTAGAAACGCTGGAAACACCTTATAAAAAACTGAGATGAGAAGTACCTAGCGAAAGCCTTTTGTTGTTTGGACTGTCAACGCGTCGGCTACCTAGGAAATGATGGCGGTCAAAGAGCTGGAATAGTCCATTCATGCATCCAATCTGCTTCTGCAGATCTGGGTTTTCATCTGATAAACAATATACAGACTCTGCAGACATGTACACTTTCTCTCTTCAAGTAAGAAAAGCTAAACTTTTTAAGCTTCCAAACAAATCTCAGGGTAGTTTGAATCTTTTTTTTTTTTTTTGCAAGAACAGACAATAACTAAACTTAAATGATCTATTGAATGAGTTGCAACCTTTCACTAGGTTAACAATCTACATTCGTTGGCAGAAACCTTGTAAAAAGCTTTTGTTGTTATTGAAGCTTCTAAGTATATTCTAGGCAGTCAAATGTCAGGATTTCTGAAATATACTCAGTTTTTTTTTTTTTTTTTTGACAGCTGAGATTTCTGAGTACTAACAGAAAGGAAGGAATAGAATTAAAGATAAAAAGAAAGACTGATAGAACCCCACATTTTCATTCTAAGAGATAAAAGTAAAAACAGGAAATTGCCCCCCGCCCCCTGAGGAGCAAGGACTTAATCTAATCTATGAAACACTGCAGGGGAAGTTCTGCAGACCCCAAGAAGAGATGTTTTTTGGGTTCCTGAAGAAAAGAATACTTTGTCTTTTGGCTCTCTCTAGGCTTGAATTATATATAAGAGGGAGGGATGTCACTGGATTAGATGTAGGCAATGTGAAACTAGAAATCTACTTGTAAGAAGAATAAGTTGTACTGCCCACTTTTATGTATATATTTGTTTAATCTTTTCTATTTGAGAGCGAGGGTTTAATAAAATAAATAAATAAATAAATGGGAGATTAAATAATTGGAGAAAAGAAAGAGAGTTGGAATTGGAGGTGTGATTATGATCTGGGCTTCTGGTTTTGGGAATTTACCTCCCACTTCCATGGCCATGTGGGTGGTTCTGTCTGCAGTCTGGACCTCTCCCCCATCAGCATGTGGAGTCTGGCAGATATTGACGTGTCAATTTTAGAAGCAAATAATTATGTAATAAAAATATAATATAAAAATAATAATTAAAATATTATATAAAATTTAATAAAATAAAAATAATATAAATATATTCAAATATATATAAATTTAAAACTATTAATAAATTAAAATTTATATATAATATTTTAAATATAAGTATATTTGTAAAAATGTTCAAACACCATACAAATTTATAGATTGACCTCCAAGAGATTAGCAATTAACAACAAAAAGTAAGGAGAAGAAATTGGATTTGTGTAGTGGAAAAGCGGCCCTTTTTCCAACTATTCTCTTGTTCGTGTCTCAGCTTTAACTTTAGCATTAGATTCCTCTCTCTTGGAATTTGACCTAGCAGCTCGTTCCAATTACAAACTAACACTACATTGGAAGAAATATTGCTAATGTTGAAAAATCTTCTGTATCTGATAAATTAAAAGAAATAACAATCTATAAAATTATTATTTATTTTCTTGATTCATATCATTTGTAAGTTATCAAATATGGATATATATATATATATATCTAAAATGAATATATTTAATTTTTTTAATATATTTAGATATTATATTCAATTATTAAATATGTGACAAATATTATTTTTTTAAAATGAAAAGCTCAAATAACGTAAGTAATCAAACAGTTTGATTGTGGAACAAAATAGCATCGATCGCTCTTATAAATTTCCATCTCTTTTTTCTTAGGTCGACATCTCCATGAAATTTCCTAGCTGAGACGCAGTAGTCAATGGCCGCTAAATTACTTCTCTCACTTTAAATCTTCTTTAAATATCCTAGTAACAGTTCACTATAAAAAAAAAAGGCTTTTAGCCATGGCATTTATCATGAAAATACTAACAAAATTCGTGATTAAAACAAGTTGGGATGAAATTTGTGATAAAAAATTTTCGTTGCCAAATCGACTTCGTAAAGTTTAGCTATGAAAAAATGTGATTTTCTTAGCTGATAAGCAACAATGATTTCTGCAGCAAAATTTGTTGTTAATTAGTCATGAAATATTCGTGAAAAAAATTCATCACAAATTAGAAATAAAATATTTTGTTGAAAATTTTATTACAAATTAGCGACAAATTATTCATCGCAAAAATTATTACTGTTAAGTGATAAAAATATACATCATTAATTAGCAATGACATTGGCTATGAATTTTGAAATGAAAATCTAGCAATGAATTTAGTAACAGCTATTGTCCAAGGACAAACTTAGCCATGAATTTTTATTAATCGATGAATATATTTATAATATACCTTTCGCTATGAATTTTGCGACAACTATTGTTCATGGACAAACTTAGCAATGAATTTTTCTGATATAAAAAAATCATTCTTTTTTTTCTATTTTAAAATTTAATTGAGAAGAAAATTAATTTATAAAATTTATATTTAACATCGATTAAGTATTTAATAATATTAAAATAAAAATTATTTTCCTTTTAACGAAGTCAATATCATTGTATACTATCATAAAAAGATAGATTACGAGACATGTTCATAAATCCAATTGATGAATATAAAGTATGAAATG
>JBBYHL010000014.1:5018901-5029832 GCA_038381835.1 Adansonia madagascariensis | reverse complement strand
ATGAAATGCCATACAATTTAAAACATGATTTTGTTTATTATTATTATTATTATTATTTTGTGTACAATGCCACGAACGGTAAGAATCCTACTAAATAAATGCAAAATGCAATGAAAAGAATGAGGAAAAGAAGATAAATTCGTTTTTTAACAAAACCTAAATTTTTAAATTTTGTTCTATTATTTTATCTAACCAAAGGCAAAAATTAGCGACTTGATTTCTAGATTTATTGATAAACTGCTTCCGAAAGAAATAAGGGCAATTTTTTAATTGAATTTGTCAATAGGAGGCCAAAAGTATTCCTTATAAAATAAATAGAAAAGTATTATTCCCAAAAAAAAAAAAAAAAGTATGACAAAGATATTTTCTTCCTTTTTTTTTTTTTAATATACTACATATAATTCCTAAGACGCCAACTTCTGATTTGCATTTCGGCACCAAGGAGCCGGCGTTTTTGGGCAATAGATTTTGGTGCCCCAATTCTTTACTACTTGCAGTCAAAAGATAATTTAATATTATAATAATAAATACAACGAGTATATTTAAATATAATTAGTATAATATTTTTAATATATATTATATTTATGTTTATAATTTTAATTATTTAATAATTTAAATTGTATTTATATTTATATAACTAGTATAAAACATGTAAAATAGGAGTACTAACTAATAATCAAATCTATTTAGATGTACCTTTGTTATTAAAAAAAATTGGTCAAACAAATATTTTCTGTAATTTTCATGGGAAAAGCAACTAGGAAATATCTGCACGTGATCTCCAAACAGCTCTTAGAAATTTAAGCAAACAAATAGTAGCTAGTAAACCAATATTATAATAAGATACCCTTGTTTTAACTTATGGCAAATGTTCCTGAAAAGTATAAAATGTGTGGGCGGCGGAGTAAACCAAACAGTTAAATAATAAGTCACTTTGAGTTCATGATCAATGTTTAAGAGTTTTGAGTTTCTAGCTAATCTAAGCTAGGTCCTAATAAATCTAGAGATCTTAAAAAAGGAAACCATGGAACAATAGCGTTGGCAAAGCAGGCTCAAACTTTATTCCAAATTTGAAAAGAAATTGCAATTGTGGAGAAGTATCAAACAATCCTAAGCATCGAAGTTCCAAAGAAAGAGAAAAACATCAAGGCTTCCATTTGAAATTCTTCAGGTCTTCTTGAGGCTCTTCTAACAAGGTTCTTAGCAAATTTAAGGTTTTTACTTCATTCTCACTATGAGTGGTAGAAGTCTCCATAGAACTTATCCCCTCACGAATCTTGGAAGTGTCAACTCTTTTTCTTTCTAATAAAGCTTTAGTTTCCTTAAGTGATGATTCAAGTTTTTGCTTTTTAAACTAAAAGGAAATCAATTATTGTTCTATATTTGACAAGTCTTACTGTAAAGTGTTAATGTCTTTGATAGCTTTATGTTCAAGCAACATTGAATCTGCAAGGCGAGCTTCAAGTGCTTGGATTCAGCCTGATCCTGGGATAACATACGAAATGAGATAGACAATTCAAGATCATTAAACTTTTGGACTTGTCCAAAGTAATCTTCCACCATGCTTTGCAATGAAGATGAACCAACGGACTTAATTCCTTCTACTGCATCTAAAATCTTATGGACATCTATAATAAGTGAAGAAACTCGATCAAAAAGAGCTTCAACAATTTTTGGCTGAATATTTACCCATAAAATGGTTACAAGCTTCAATTCACTATCGGATATAACTTTATTAACACTAAACTTTGAGAATTCTAGAGGTACTGGTTGACTAGCTACAATATAAGAGCTTACGGAAGTCCTTACAAAGTTAAAAGTGTTGTTGCTTAAGCAAGCATGTTTCGAGGTAATGCTTAAAACATTGTTCTCAATCTCGGATACATGTTTCTTTATCTCATCTGGGCTAGAAACTAAAGCTTCACTTTTGGTAGGGGATAAATTACCAAGAGATGATTCTTTGGGCTTGATTCATTTCCAATATATATCATCACTAATGGTTGAATCTTCAATACTCATAGGATGCTTTTGTTTAATAACTTTGTCTAGAACCTCCTGTACTTCATTGACTAATGGAACTGATTGAAGAACTACTTTTGAAGTATTCACACGTAGCTTGTTCAAATCAATGGTGGTCGAAGTTTTGGCTTTCAAAGAATTTTCTTCAACAATGTCCATTGAATTTTTTCTCTTCTTTGATAGGTTTGTTTGAATGCTCAAAATCAAAACACTAACAGAATCTTTAAGGTATGGTTCATGAATTTTTGTCCATTACTCCATTTATCTTGTAGTGGCTTGATTATTGAGGTTTAGGGAACTAACAGAAGAGACCAATCTAGATTTTATATGAGAACGCATGCATATATTCCACAATCTCCATAAATCTTCCATAGATCCAAAATAAATGTCTTCCTTAAGAATTCCAGGAACAGCTTGACAAAATCCAAATTGTCTTCCAAATCGATGAGGGCTATAAAGTTTTACAATAATGGTTTGATTGTATCAATTGGGCAAATAACTAGAACGAACACTAATAAGTTAGCCATGCTTGATATTGCTGAAACCTTCGTTATCAATAATTACTTCAACTCTATTTCAGGGGCATGAGTTAGCATTCCACACTATGCTAGTTGAATCAACTTTCGGGCTTGATGATCTTTAAAATATTTAGCTCTTCCTCCTCTCAAAAACTTAGTCATCAAAGGTCCATATGTATCATCTAGGTTTAGGAAATAAGTTCAAAAATAATGACTCAGCCATCGATGAACATAATGTATTAGTGAGCATGTATCTGAAGAGCCAGCTAGAGTAGAATATGCAATTTGATTAAGTCCATGATAAATACTAGCCAACACTGGGATCGTGAGATTAACAGTTCTTCCAAACACCATCAAGCTTGCCATCTTAAATGTTTCTAGCCGAATAAATGTAGGGTCTTTACATGGCAAAACAAATGCATAAATCCAGCACAAAAGGAATTCGGCTAAATAAGTGTCGGTTCTTGAACTTTCTTTAACTCCAAGTGTGGTGCATAATTTATCTCCAGCTATTCCTCGATCTTGATGCTTCCAAAAAATCCTAGGAGGGTTTTGACTGTATCTTAGATGAGCAGACTTTCTTGTTTTTTGAGCGAGAAGCTTTGAATAACGTGATTTACCATGAAACCAAAAGTTGATCCAATCTTTAATGAGGACTTTATCTTCTTTGTTTTTCTTCAAATGATAAAATGCAACAAATAGATATTCACAATTTCTTAGAAAGAAGCTGCCATAGTTATCAAATTTAGTCAATTCAGTAGTGCATGGAATGACTTCGTCATAGAAAATACCATGAATGTGTAAACCACCAAGCTTATGCAGATCCCATAATGAGATAGAAGTTTCTTCGCTAACTAAAGGGAGCGTATTGGTGGTTAGGCACCAAGCTTCACAAAATGCACGAATGATGTCCTTATTGCAATCATAAGTGTATAATGATGCATAAACAGCGTCATATATACTAGCTAATATCAATGTTCTGTGGAAGTGATATAAGACATCTTTAGTCCATTCCCAATAGTTAGGCAAGTAACAAAATTCTCTAAAAATTTTGAAGGAAGATCCCCAATATTTTTTCCTTGGCAATGATGCAGCTTCCTAATGTGTCAAATTTTATCAAATTTGTGGTCTTGACATGAAGATTTGATTGCAAACATCAGCCCTTTCGGAAATTGAGACGCTTGGGAGAGTTTCATTAATCAATTTTTCAAGGCAAGAGGAAC
Organism: Adansonia madagascariensis; assembly: GCA_038381835.1. Taxonomy (NCBI): domain Eukaryota; kingdom Viridiplantae; phylum Streptophyta; class Magnoliopsida; order Malvales; family Malvaceae; genus Adansonia; species Adansonia madagascariensis. The sequence goes on along the minus strand of JBBYHL010000014.1, from coordinate 5,026,072 downwards.
AATGAACGATGTCCGAGTTGATTTGTATCAACTAGATATAAGTCTGTTGATGAGGAGATGAATCCTTTTTCAATGCCTGTCTCTTCTTTAGAAAGAATGACGAGATAATCTTGATGATATTTGAAGTAGTGGCCCTCCAAGGAGAAAGATCATGTTGTAGTGAATAGAGAATTAAAAAAAAATCTTTATTCATGAGATAAACGTGATGTCAGATACAAAGCTTGGAATAGAATTAAATGTGTTACCTTGATAGATAATCAAATTCTCCAGGTTGACAATTTAAAGAAATAAAAATAATTGTCAACACCTTAGATAAATGTGATATATATAGTGGCCAGTAACAAAAACAAGCAAAGTGTCAAGATTCATGCATAGATGATGACAAGTGAAGCATGATGATCATTGTAGGTGACAAGTGGCATATGAAAGTCTTGAATATATTTATGATGCATAAGATTTCTATGTTTAGATTACAAAATTAAAAAAAAAAAAAAAAAAAAAAAAGAAAGAGAACCAAAACCAAAGGGGCTAAAAAAAAATTTTTACCTCACTTTCGAAGATGTCTTAATTTGGAATTGGCGAGAAAATTGGGTGAAGAGGTGTTTCTTTTATAGTAAAAATAATCCAACTCTAATAGGACTACGATTGGCATTTAAAAAACCATTTTGACTCCTAGTTGAGCTGGCCTAAAGTCCCGATTGTGCTAAAGTTTGAATTCTTCTTGAACTAAACCTAGAATCTAAATCCTATTCTGATTAAGTTAAATTTTATTGGAGTATTATCATTCTTTAAAAGACAAATCTTGTTGAACTCGTATGTAGGGTAAGTTTTAATCAAGCCACCGTACCATGATGCGAACCTGTATAGACTTTTGTTACTTTGTTTAACAAAGCTGAAGTCTTTGATTTTAATGTGGGCCACGATTGACATAAGATTTTTGAAGACAAGCTTTTCGACTTTCTTCTAAATGGGCCAAGGTGGAATTATAAAAAAAAAAAAACAAATTATCTTTGGGTTGCCTTTATAAAAAATTAATAATTAATTCTTGATTTTTGCATAAGAAAAAAATGTAATATATGCTAAATCAAAGATTTTTTTTTTTTTACAAAGATCATGTAGGATATTGAATCTTGTGAATATTTTCAAGAAAATGCAAGGATGTAAATAAATTTTGCATGAAAAACAAATCAAGTTTCAAGACTTGCTTACTTGCTACACTCCAAAAAAAAAAATCGTGTACATAACTAAGTCTCGAGGGAGCATTTGTAGAAGGAGAAAATTTTTGATCAATCATAAATTGTCACAAGTAAATTGAAATTTCTTTTAATTAAGAAATTATCAGTTAAATTTTGCATCACCATGCACAATCGATGACATCACAAATAGATATTTATCTTTAATTAAATTAAAACTAATTTAGAGTTTTTTTCTCTAATTAAATTAAAATTAATTTAAAGATAAATAAAAGAATTTTATCTCTAATTAAATTAAATTAATTAATAGATAATTCATCAAGATAAGTATTTTTAAAGAAGTTATATTTTTGAGAACTCTCCTTATTGGCATTATAAAAATGGGCCTCCACCAAAGCCATTCAACACAATTGACAGGCCTAAAAAGAAGATGCAAATTTTAAAAATTCAAGGTCTCAAGAAGCTTTCTTTCAAGAACACGAAGAACACTGCTCTCATTCTTTAAGAAGTTGCTCTCTAATCCTGTTTCGGCAATAAAAAGGAGTTGAATTTCGTTTGTCAAGATCAAGTCTAGAAGACCTTTAAAGTGGACCTCATTGATTCAAGATGAAGTCTAAAGACCCTTGGATCAAAGTTTTTGCTAAAGAAAAGAATCAAAGGATTTCTTTACTGTAAAAAATATCTAGAGATTGTAACTGAAGTCTAATAAATAAAGTTCATTTATTTGTCTTTAAATTTTTCTTGTCATATTTACAACACGAAATTTGTATGTACACCATGATATAGTATACTATAGTTACTTAGTATGGTAGATTATATTATATACTGTTAGCTCAAAGTAATGATTGAACCAAGAAAAGGGTGTATTAGTTCTTTTAAAAACTTGATCACAAAATAACCTTTTACAAAAAGCTGAAATAAATTGAAAGTAAAAAAAAAAAAAAGAGTTAAGGGTAAGAGAAACAAATAATTAATATGTAGAGGTTTGATCCTTGAACTTGGAGCTTACGCCCTTTCTTCTTGGCACTTTATTTGTCAAGGTGATTCCCATAATTCACTAATGAAATTTTTACCTTTAAGTCTAAGGTATAACCTTACAGCTCTATCCTTTTAGGCTAAAAAAGAACCTTTCAATCCCCTTCAGAATTCTATCCTAAATTTTTAAGTGTTTTCACTCAATTTTCAAACAACCCTTTTGTGATATGAATGAAGTGTTTGCAAACAATTAGAACCTCTAGTAGGTGGTTATTTGCTAGAACTTAAGTACAAAATGGATAAGAAACAAATAAACTTGAAGGAATACAAATTGAATACAAGAAAAATAAAGAATTTGAAGACTTTGAGCTTTGGAATCTTACTATCTCTTGCTTCTTAAGTTGTTGAAAACCTCTAATTGTAGCTTGAAATTGATTTATAGATGTTGTGTATTAATGAAGTTGGTGAAAAGCCATTGCAGCCTTCATAAATGCTTGTTTCCATTCAGGCTCGCACTGTTGTATTGATACATGAATTAAAAATGTGACTATTACAAGCTATTATATTGATGCATCAAGGTTGAGTATCGATACTCATCATGTTGTATCGATACAAGGCCATTTGTATTGATACATTCGAGGGCTTCAACCAAACCATAGTTACTGTTAAGCAATGTATCGATACCTATAGGGTGAGTATTGATACTCATTATATTGTATCGATACATGGTGATGTGTATCGGTACATTTGAGGTTTTTAAGCATAGTATCAATACTTTGATGCATTGTGTCAATACATCAATTGGAAATCCTTTGTAAAATGATTTTTCTTAGCTTGAATTTAACTTAAACATATCTCAAAAATATTATAAGTATAAATATGCATTTGGAACATATATTTTTGAGAAAATAAGAGGTAAAAATTAACTTAGTATTTCTTCAAAATATTTTTCAATTTAATTAAAGGAAAATACGAAGTTGAAAACAATTAAGTGCAAGTTAATTTAGCTTAGGTTATTGTTATATTAAAATCTAGATTAATTTAAAGCTAATAAAACTAACATATACCATATAATTATTACATTATATATCTTATGTCATCTACTAATTTAAATTTTATATAATGTAAACATTATAATAGCAATAGTTGTATAAATTTTACTATACTATTCATATATATACCTATTGATATATTATATTATATTATATTATATTATATTATATTATATTATATTTACTATTCTATACAATGTCAATAGTTATTTAAGTATTTATTACAATTATACATATTTATATAACTATTGAATATAATATTTTATTACATTATAATATATACATTTAGTAATGATACATACTATCTATATTATTATAATTATATATAGTATATAATTAATATATATTATATCTTGTACAATATGTTTGTAATTATATTATAAATATTAAACATACGATAAATTATATCATATTACGTTTATATGATAAGTATATTTATGTTATACTAAAAATATTCATATTTTACATTTGTTTTTATTAATAAAAGTATATAAATTTATTTCAATGTTATTTTGTAAAAAGTAAAATAAAAATAAAATAAATTTTTTTGTCACAAGAGTGATTTAACTAAAGAAATTGATTAAGTCATCAAAAATTGTTTGATAAAACTACTTGTACTCTAAAAGTTAAGGTATTTAACATAATTAATTATTATTATATTTTATTTTAGAAAAAATATTTTTAAAATATTACTATATATTATTATAGTTTATATAATTTAATTTTGGTAGCATGTTATTTTGAAATTCAAGATTAGCTTACCTAGTAAAATCTTTGGTAGTTTTTTTTCCAAGCCAAGGTTCAAATCTCTGTCGTATAAATTGTAGCATTTTACAAATTTCTGAAAATAATTATGATGTTTATATTATGTCACATTTTTAAGATTTGAATCTCCATGATATAATATCTTTAAAAAATAATAAAATATTTACTTTTAAAAATTTTTAATTTTAGTTTTTTATCGTAAAAGTAAAATTAATTATTAAAATTGAAATTAAAAAAATTTATATCTTATAAAATTCAAAAATGATTCGAATTTGTTTGAGCTCTCCCAACCTCAAACCGATCCGAATTTAAAATAATCTGAACCTGAAAAAGCTCACATTTGAAATGGTCTGAACCCAAAATAACCTGAGCTCGAGATAACCCGAGCCTAAAATTATCCGAGCTTGGAAAATCCAAACCCGAAAATATCCAAGCCCTAGATGACCCGAGCTCGAAATAAACCCGAGCTCGAAATACATCCGAGCTCGAAATAGCCCAAATCTGAAGATAGCGTGATCCGAACCCACCCGTTTGCTACCTATGAAAAAGTTACCTAGAGGCTTGTAATTCCTGCAGACATAAACAATCAAGTAATAGAAATCTATCTCTTAAATAAAAGTCAAGCATGCCTTTCAACATTTTTTTCTTTTACTTCTTCAATTAAAACCTTATATTTTATATTTAAATTATTTTAATTGAGTTTATCGATCTAGTTGATTGAATTGGTAATTGGAGGCTCCACTAGTTTGATCTCCAATCTAATTTTTATTCATTGCAATTAAATAATTTTTATTTAAAGATTCCTTTGATTGGTTTTTTATTTTTTAAATAAAAAAAAAACTAAAAACAATGATGAAATAGAAAAGAAATCAAGAAAACCAAATTTTAATAAATTTGTACACATAAAAGAAAGAATCAAATTTGGATCATGAAAGTTAATAAAATTAAAAATTAATTTAAATAAGATAATAAAATTAAAAACAAATATTTCAATGCAAAAAATGGATTTCCATCATCCGCTAATATATCAATAGCAGAAGAACTCCTCACCTTTGTGATGTATTTCAACTTGACAAGAGAATCACCAATTTCAACAATGAGATTCCTAGAAAAAACTACGAGAAATTCTAGACAAAGCGTATAATCCAAGGTAAATAACATAAAAGATTTCTAGTGCATTGATTTGACAGTAAAAGTGATTCTCGCACCTCATTTAGTTTGGCTAAGTGAATGAAACTAAGAGGACCAAAAGTTCTTTATATTGTCTCTAGGACACAATTAACAGCAGTTTTAGTGCATTTCAAATGATAGCCAGAGAAAGAAGGGTATATTATAAATTTTATGATGTTAACCTAATTAATTTTTTTTATATAAAATGAACATTCTTAATGTATGAACCTTTATTGCAGAAGTAAAAACAAATTCATGATGTTATCAACAATAATAAACATTGCTTCAAACCCCCTTGACATCACCCACATGAATGCATTGTGATACTATAGTACAAAGACAAAGTAAGTAACTAGATGGCATGTGAATATTCCTCATTTTTATAGTGTTAACTCAGATAAAAATCGCTGCTGCTTCACTTTTAGCTTTATTTTTTGGGCTAAACTTTGTCCCTACTACATCCAATAGCTACAAGAAAACCAGCTTCTTTGCAAATAAAAAATTATTTACTTTTTGAACTAATGCTAAAACATATGCATAATTGCTTCGAGAGACTACATTCTTTTAACATTTGAGACTTTTAAAGAAAAGAATGCTTTAACACTAAACCTAAACATTTACTCAGCTAAAAGCCTAAAACTTCCTCGTTTGTTCTTTCTTTTGTTCCTAAACAATAGAAGCCATGTGTACCAAACTTTGCATTCAGAATAAACAATAGCTGTACCAATTTACACATAAAAAGAAGTCAGAATGATTGACTAAACTACCAAAATTCCACAAATTTGAGTAAACAACTAAGCAACTCTAGGCAAAAACCTTGTAAATAAGTTCATTGGAACAACTAAAAACAAACACTGAAAATAGATTACCAGGAGAAAGTAAAAAAAATCTTAAAATAAGACCATATTTTTCTAAATTTTCAAAAAAGGTTGTTTGTGTAGCAAGTAGAAACAGTACTTGATCTGAATAGTCGTTAAACTATCTCTCAATTGGCATTTCTGTCTACCTAGAACCCAATTGCCTAAGAAGAAAGCCAACAAGCACTTCAGCTAAATTGTAGATTTGAAATGGATTTAGAAAAAATAGAAAAAGATCGAGAACTAATCGGACCTTATAACACCAAATACAAAGAGAAAAGAGAGAAGAGCCCAAAGAGAAAAATGAAAAAAAAAGGGGGAACGGTGAGTCATAAGTACATCTTTCCTCGCCACAAAATTAGAGACAAAAAATTTTAACTACGAATTTAGTGATAAATGTTCAATATTAGCAATAAAATCAACAACGAAAAACTATCGATGAATTTAGTGATGAACTTTAGTGACGAACGATCATCTATTATAAAGTTATGATAATAGTAGCAATGAAAAATTGTTGGTGGACTTTTAGCAATGAAATTTAGCAACGAATGCTCCTTTACCATACAGTTATGACAATATTAGATGAATAAATTAATTGTCTTCACTTTGCCATAAAATTACTAACAAATCCACTATGAAAATATAACCCAATAAACATTGTTGCTAATTTCATCTCTAATTTTGCGACGAATATTTTTTGTGGTAGATTAGCAACGAAATTAGTGACGACATTTTCCACTAAGAATTTAGCAATGAATTTTGCAATGAACATAATTCGTCACTAAATTAGTGATGACTACTTGTGACGAATGCTTCATCATAAAATTTGACGCCATTACGCACGGAGCTTAGCCATGGTTTTTAGCAACGAAACAAATCCATTGCAAATTTAGTGACATATTTGGTGACGAATATGTGTTGCAAAATTTGGCGCCATTTCACGTGAATATTAGTGATGACTTTTGTTATAAATATCTTGTCGCAAATGTACTCTCTGTTTTTGAATGAATTTTGTGATGGGAGGTTGATAAATGTGTTTTCCGTAGCTATTTTTGTCACAATTATCAATGAATTTTTTTCACCACTAATTTTCATGGCTAAAAGCCCTTTTTATTTTAGTAGTTCTACATGTAGTTCGGCTACATATATATATATATAT
>JBBYHL010000014.1:4953177-5000081 GCA_038381835.1 Adansonia madagascariensis | reverse complement strand
AAAAAAATTTATATTATTTACATAAAAAAGCCCATCTTCCGCTTGTATTGATTCGCAACCCAGTAAGCCACCATATTGGCTTGTCTCTTGACCAATTCAACCCTTACCTTTGGTGTCCCTCTCAACATATGGACAATATTCTCTAGAATGGCCTTAACCTTCCGATTTACACTTTGTTTGGGTTAAGTTATGCTATTATACACCTCGGCTAAGTCTGCCTCAAATACTACTTTATTGAATCAATTCTACATTGCTAGCATAACCCTTTGTTCACATGCTCTTGCTTCTATCATCAAGGCCAATCTTGCAATTACTCTTGCCCCTATTCCATCCACTAACTACCCTCTATAGTTTCAAATCAATGCATCGATGCTTGCTTGCTTGGTTTTTGAGAATAGGCTCCATCAGAGTTGAGCTTTACGCATCCTTCCTTTGGTCTCTGCCACTTCTGCATACTTTTGTATGTCTCGTCTGTCCCTCAGATTTCGTGTTGACTTGTTTCCCAGTCCCACAATTTTTTGTTTTGCTTTTTTTCTTTTTTTCTTTTAATTTTGATTTTATATTTTGATTTGATATGGCATGGCATGGGCCACTGATCAATATAAAATTCAGTAGAAGTCTTAGGCTCGTTGCTAGGATAAGGCCAAAATGCATCTTCAAGACTTTATCATGAGCTCCCACTTTGATCCAACACTTACGCCAAGATAGCGACTGCTTTTTTTATATAATATTTAAATTTACATGAATGTTATAAAATTTAAATTTATTTGTTATCACAATCAATATTGAAAAAATTAAATTGATTGAAAAATTTAAATTAATTTGATTGATTCAATTAATTTAAACGAGAATCGATTGACTCTGTGATTCAATCACATTACTAATTGAAAATTTTTAAAATAAAAAAAACAGTTAATTAATCGCCAACCGAGCGCCGATTAACCCAAAAAAAAATCGTTTGAATAAGGAATTGTTAAGCCCAATTCCATAACCCATTTAGAGTTTAGTTAAGCGGTGAAGACAATCATGCTTTATTTTTCAGCCCAAATTCGCTTGAAATCAGTTCTTGCCCGACGGCTCGATTTTCAACTCTAAGATCAAAAGGAGAATGAACAGGAGAGAGAAAGAAAATCGATGATGCTGGCTATTGAAATCTAAAGTGAATGAAAGGGAGAGAGACAGACAATGGAGATGGTGGTGATGGATGAGAAAGGGTTTTAGTTTTTTCTTTCCTTTAAAATTTTATTTTATAAAATAATTATCTAAAAAAAAAATTGATGGGGACCTGCTGGTAGTATTAGCAAATGATGCGGTCCTTCGGACTATAAAATTAAAATCCAAGCTATTTCATTGTTGGGCTTTGAAAGTGCTGTTTTCCTTTCACCCTTTGGAGAATGCAAGTGTTGGACGATGTCACAACTTCTAAAATTAGCTATTGTTAAATCGGTCATTACTCATTAGAAATCGAAAGTTTGTTGATTTTTAGTTTGATTTTTTTTTAATTTATTGATCCTCATTAAATTTAAGTATATTATTTAAATTTAAATTAAATAATATTATTTATCAGATATTCAAATCCATTAAATATTAAAATTCAGTAAGTCAATTTTTAAATAAAAATATAAAATCAAATAAAAAGTGTTTAACATAATTAATTAATTAAAGTTTATAATTAATTTATTATCATTTTTCATTATAATGGATATAATTTAATTTTAATAGTATGTTATTTTAAAATGTAAGATTAGATCACTTTATTAAAGTCTTTAGTAGTTAACCTTGTACGTTCGGGTTCAACTTTTTTTCATAAGAACAAATTTATGCATTTTGCAAGTAAATGGATAATAAGTTAGACATCAAGAATGGCCTTTTTATTTTGCCTTTTTTGTCAAAAAATTTTAGATACCAAACATTAATTTTTATGTATCAAAATGCATTTTTCTTAAAATTAGATGGGAAATGCATCACCGAAGGTAGTTTCCCAACATATAATTTAAAAAAGAAAAAAAAATGGACTGGAAACTGGATAACTGCAAATATATATTATATTTTTTTCAAATAAACTTAATTTTAAAATTTAAAACCCCGTCCTTTAGATTTGTCTATGGGATGGGTTATCAATCTGATTTGAAAATAGCTTTCTTAATTTTAATCGAATTGACTTAAATTATTATTTAATGATAAAAATATTTTTATTTAAGTTTAGTTATAACAATATAAAATTATTAATATAAAAATAATTTTTTAATTTTTATAATTAAATTTAATATTTATATTAAAATTTAAAATTAAGTTTTTTTAAAAAAAATTATATATTTATAAAATGTACGAGGGCTGCTGCCATACATTATATATATATATATATATATATATATTTTATGTTGAGAAACCGCTACCTTGCATTTTATTTTTAATTAAATGTTGGGTTCCTATTTGATTTTAAAAAGGATGAATTTTGGTAATATTTTAAATATTCTTTAATAAAAGTAATATCAAAATAAAAACGCTCAGCGAGATTATCTCTCACGCTAGATAACATCGAAACAGATTGTGTCAGTAAGACTCAAATACAGAATCACTTTAATTCAGTATTTAATTGAAACTAGCTAATTGAAACTGTAGTATTTAATTCAGTATATATATATATATGTATATATATATATATATTTCACTTTTAAGAGGTTTCAAATAAGAAAACTCCAACCTCATCAACATTATGGTAACCAGAAGTGCATCAACCAAATAATAAGGTATTGAAGCTAAGGAATTAGTGCATTGAGTTGAGTATATGTATATGTGAACATTTGTTAGCTCATGATTCATGCATAATTTGTTGGTGAATGAAATGAGAGGCATGTGATATCTTTTTTTTATTTTTTCTTTTTTTCACGCCAGGTGCTTTGCACTTATTCGCACACAGAGAATCGCCTCCTATCCTATCCATCCTTTCAGCTTTTCACATTCTGCTTTAATCGTTGATTGGGAACTAGTGTGGGGCTGACGCTTTATTTTTATTTTGTTAAAAAAAAAAAATTGGGTTGCCAGTACTCATTTTCCGAGCGATAAATTAAACTATATCAAAATTCACGTTCGAAAAATAAAATTTAAATACAATAAATTAAAGTTAAAAAATATAATTTTTTTATATTTAATAATATTATACACAATTCAATCATATGATATGGACAAAAGAAAACTAATTAAAATAAAATATAAAATATTACGCGATATAAAAAAGATAAATGTAATATGAATATATTTATATATCAAATTTATATATTATGAATTATTAATGTATCAAAATTTATATAAATATTTAATAAAAATTTACGAATACTATATGAATATACGAATTATAAAATCTTTTAAATTAAAACAGAAAAAAAAAACTAATTTTATTACCAAAAATAAGATCAAAGATTCATGATCAGATATATATTAGTTTATTTGTTAATACTTGTATTTATGTGTGAGATAATAGTAAGTAGTTCAAAAGTCGATGTTTTAAAGGAGGTAGATAACTCATGATAACAATGTCCTAAATAAATCAAACTTCCAAGATAAACCTAAGTTATCTAGGACTTTGAGTGCTGAAAAACATTTTCTTTTCGATAAATTGTTTCATACATTATTGACAATATTTTTTAATTTTTACCGATGAAGTGAACAAATCTTTAGAGTATACTAAAAAATTTTAAAAAAATAAACATATGAAAATCTTTTAATTTTTTTATAAAATTAAAAAATTATGGTAATTTATCAAAAATGAAATCCTTTTTTTCTCATATTATTTTTGAAGATTATGTTACTAAATGTATATAAACTCATATTTATATCGTTGTACATAAACTTTGAAAGTTGTCAAACAACAAAATTTTTCCCTAAATCGAAATATAGATATGATGTATCGAAATATTTATAGGTTAAATCAAATTAGGTTGGATTTAAACTAAAATATTTACATTAAGATTCGATTTATTTTTTAAATAAATCTTTTTTCAACTTTATTTTTTAATATGATATTTTATTTAAATCATTCCAAATATCACTCTAAGTTTGGAACATAGAACGTGGATAAATAATTTAATTCTTAAGCAGATTTAAGAAGGAATCGTGTGATATATCAATTTTGAGTTGGGTATGGTAGTGTCCTATTAAGCAGGGCAAAATAATGTTTTGATTGTTTGTGAGTAGGAAAGAGCAATTGAAAGTATATGGAAAGAGCGAAAGGTGCATGGTACAATTTTAGCTTTAGAAAGAAATCGACGTCGAGGGAAAATAAAGATAAAATCAAAGGCTGCCAATGGCACTACCATTTATTTATTGGTTGATTCCATTTATTATTTTTTTTGCAAAATAATATCTATCGATCTATATAGTAATAAATAATATCCTAAAATTAAAAAGAAAATAAAAAGATTCAAAACAACTCTTTCCTAAATCCTTGTGATCAAAGATATGAATGCTACCTCTTATCTTGACTCCCTATAAATGTGCAAAAGATAAATAAATAGTATCAAAACCCTGAAAATCTAAAGCACAGAATCAAACTTGATGTTTATCTTTTAGCCTCTACCTAGGCTTCTTCTTCTTCTTTTCTTCTTTCTTCTTTCATCTTCTTCTTTGTTTTTCTTCTTTATGCTTGTGTTTTTCCGTTGTTATTAGTATATTTATTTTAACAAGCATTGTCTTAAAATAGAAATCCTGGAAAAAAAAAAATCTGATCGAATATCTGTTAGGTTCTGATAAAATCATTCTTTGTTTGTTTGGGTGGTTGTCTTGAAATCCCGGAGAACTAATTAAGGCAATGTTAGTTTGATTGCGGGGAAAAAGAAGATCGTAGATAGTGGCGAATGGCGATCGAATACGAGCCAATCAAAGGATATGCCGAGGAAATACAAGATTCTGTTTGTATGCAAGAAAAGCATTTAAGGATCATTGCTATTGGCAATGCTGCTGAGAAAATCCGAGATGATGATGAGGAAGATGAAGATAAGAAATTGAGCCAATTGGCCCTTCAGATCTCTGAGCCAACCATTGCCAATAAAGGTGAAGAAGAAGGCCCCTTAATACCCACCTCCAACTCAACAAACCTTCCTCTCCACCGCCAACAGCCGCACCACCACCACCGTCTAGTTTCCTTGGACGTTTTCCGGGGGCTCACCATTGTGGTAAAATCTCTTTTTTACCCATCTTAAAATAATACTACTCCACCATTCTTAATTTTGCTGCTTTACTTTTTATCACTTTTTACATCATCATTTATTTAATTTATTTATTACTGTCATCAATGCGTTCATCCGTTAGATTTGCTTTCAATTATTCCTCCTTTTTGGCAGATGCATTTCATGCATACTTGAGTTTCGGTTATTCCTACAAATTTAAAGGGACATTCAATATTTAAAAGATTTTGAATAAAAATAATTAAAAATGAGATATGTTTTCAAATGGAATTGAATCTTGGGTATAGCTTTTTTTTTTCTTTTAATTTCAGATCTGACAAATATAAATTATTAAGTGATTGATTTTTTTTCCCAAAGAGATTAAAAAGGTAATTTGGCAAAGTTTTTTACGAGTTTAGTAGCGTTTACAAATAGAGTCAGCACTCAGCATATGAATTTTACTAATATCTTAGGTGAGACCATACTTTGAACGTTTTAAGCTCAACCTCCTTCCACTTAGGAAGAAACCCAAACCTTAATAATTTTCCTTTTTTCATTGACTAAAACCGGCCCCCAAGCGTATGGATGGAAATCTTAACAGATTTGAGATATCTTTTGAAGTACTAATCCGCACCCAATTTTTGGTGCATTGCTCGCACCAAAATTATAAACAAAATTCAGAATTCAAATAAATAAAAAAAGATATTGCTTTAAGCTTCAGCAGTCAAATTTATAAGACGTTTTAATTGTAACGGTTTTTGCTATTTACTATTTAAAATCATTTTTAAGATGAATTAATATATCATTTATAGATTAATTAATATATTATTTTTAATAATAATTTTATATTAAATAAAAAAAAAATCAACTTTATCCAGGATTTTTAACGAATATTTGGGTTAAACATTGAACATGTTATGTGCCTCCCTCCAAGTGTAAAGCTTGGTCGAGATGAAGTAGAGAGAAAATGGGAGATCCATTCTTTTTATAGGCATTGGATTCCATGCCATTTTCGGATTTTGGTCAAAGCCCAAATCACAATCACGATTGCATGTTAGTTGCTTTGTTAGCTTTAATTGCATATTAGGTTGGGACGGTAGTTGCTTTGTTAGCTTTCTTTCCATCATTTAGTCACGTCCGAATGAAGTATCCCATCTGATTACTTGCACCTTTTTTTTTTTTTTTTTAATTTGGTGATTCCTTGCACCATTTTCAATTCGCTTTAAGATAATTTTCTAGGGAAAAATGGTATAAGTAATCATGTGGGTAATTCAAATATAGTATATTAATATATGCATGTTTCAGAAATATAAAATATATAAGCATGAAAATCTCACTATAATTAGATAATATTATTATGAGGAAAAGTTAAAATCCTACATGCATCATTAACTATACGTTATACCCTAAAATTTTATTGAGGGATTATACCATAGCAATCAAAATTTCCTTCTAATTTGGAGTAAGATTTTGTTTTTCTTTAATGCCGTTCTGGAATGTTTGTCTTATGGTATCTATTTTTCTCACTCTATTGGAGTAAATGCCTACCCCCACACAGGGCCATAAACCCTGATAATTGTAACAGGGAACTATTAGCACACAGGCCGTGCGGGTTACTTGTTACAGTTATTGTGAATTCCACTTTCTACCCAAAATAATAATCAAGTTTCCTTGGAAACTACCGGTTGATTCTGTTATTTTGTTGCCCAAAGTGGGTTATAAGGAGTATGTATAGTTAACATGTATAGCATTAGATCCTGGAGACATTTTTTTGTCTTAATTTATTAAATCTGTTACAGTTGTGTTACTTTGACTCTTCATTTTCCTGAAATACAAATGTTCGACACTATTCGAGTATGTGTATCGAGGTACAATCCTCGAAATACATGAAAAACTTTTAAAAAATTGAATATACCTCACACCCAAGTCCAAGCAACATAGATATCATTTATTCTTTATTTTTTAATCTCTTGGATGTTCTAGGTAATGAAGCTAAAGTCTCTAGAACGATTTCTGATTTTCTGAAATTCTCTCCCGTTTATACCCTTTTGGCTATCAAGATCAATCGAGGTTGATAGTATATGGGTTGGGCTCCTTTCCATTATTTTTTCATCCATTACTATCCAATACAACCTAAACTACCATCCATAAATTTGACTTTGACAATTCATAAATGGGTCCCATAGATATGAATGGTGTTGATAAATATATTGGAAAAAAATGGACAAAAAAATAATGGATTGGAGCCCAACCCGATAGTATATATAGAGGATAACTGTTATGCAGTGAATGTATACAATCATAATGCATTAGTACCTGAATATATAAAAGTTGAAACTTCCTATTACTTTAATCTTTAAGTTATTGACTGGAACATAAATATCTCTTTAACATAGTATGATCAAAGCACCCCGTCTCATATTTGAATCTTAAAATCCACCTACATTTTTAGTAATTTCTTTTCATCTCCTATCTTGTCCATTGGATCGTTGGTGCAATGCACGTTAATCCTTCTTGAGGTTGCAATATTTTCTATACTTTGATTTGTTGATAATTTATTAGGCTTCTAAGTTCATTAGAACTTAAATATGAAAATTTAGCCTTTCCTATCGGTTTAAGGCTAAATATTTTGGATAAATGAATCACTAAAATGTGAAAAAGAAAAAACTTGAAATAAGATGGTCCATTTTGGCTAGGAGAAGTTTTGAACTTCAAACTAATTCTAATATGCAACACATCTTTCCTTAAAAGGAAATTGATATCCAAACTCAAGACCATTTAAGAAAATTGCGGTGCATATTCTACCCCAACATGTAATTTATGCCTAAATTTGACATAAGATTTTCAATAGTTACACAAGTTTTCATTGTAATTTTATTTGCTTAATTTCAGCATCATGTAGTTTCAACAGCTAGGATATTGCTCTGATTATTTAAAATATATATTTTTTTTATTCTTTCATTTTTGATGCAGCTAATGATACTTGTAGATGATGTTGGAGGACTTCTTCCTGCTATCAATCATTCACCATGGAATGGTTTAACCCTGGCAGATTATGTCATGCCATTTTTCCTCTTCATTGTTGGTGTTTCACTAGGACTGACGTACAAGGTACTGCTTGCATATCAAATGTATTGTTTTCAATTCAAAGCACTCAAATACTTGTAACATGAGATTAATGGGTCCTGCTTTCCATACTCTGGAAGCAGAAAGCTTTTGAATATTTCTATATCACATCATACATCAATGATCTCAGTGGTTTCAAATGTGCTGTCTGTACCTCAAGTGCCATCACTGTAACAATCTTTTAGGAGTTCAGCACTAACAATTTGATTTTTTGCACAGCGAGTTTCCAGCAGAGTTACTGCAACTAGAAAAGCAATATTACGGGCATTAAAGCTACTAATGCTAGGCCTTTTTCTACAAGGTAGCTCTTTATTTATTTAACCCTGTACAACATATCATGGCTGATGGGTATGTATGCATTCCTGTTACCACACTAATAGAGCAAACCTCTAATAAGAAATGGTTCCACTCATTATTTGAGTAATCTATGTTCAGGAATAATGTATCTTATGGATATTTATTGTTCTAACTCTGATACTGTTTTGTCTCATAGCTTGTAATTTCTGATTACTGACAGGAGGCTTCTTCCATGGGCTCAACAATTTAACTTATGGGCTGGATATTGAGCAAATGAGATTGATGGGAATACTGCAGGTATGCTTCTCACAAGTTTACTCCATTTTTTTTTTATTATGGATGGTAGAATAATGAAATGAGGTGTTCTAAGGTGGCTTCCTGCTTCCTCCCTAATTTAGAGTAGAGTAAACAAGAGAACTGTTTACTAAGTTGGCTTTTCAGGTGTTCTAGACAGCATTACTCCATTATTTCTTGAACTTCTTAGGCAAGTTTGAGGTGAAAATATTCTAGAATGAAATGGGCTGAGATTTAGTTGTGATAATATATTGTTCTTGTTTTGCTTTTTGCTGGCCCTCCTTCCCAGAGAATTGCAGTAGCATATTTAGTAGCAGCAATATGTGAGATTTGGCTGAAGGGTGATGATCATGTAGCATCAGAATTAGCTCTGCTGAGAAAGTATCAATTCCAATGGTAAGTTAGTAACAACTAAGTAAGTTTTTATTCTGATATTTACATACCATTGACATCCGAGAATAGCTTAATTATGCAGTATCTTGTAAGTACTTAAGTTTAATCCTTTTAATCTCTTAACTTACACATATGTGGAAAGGTATGCGTCAAGTCTTTGATTAGTTTAAATGTTCCACTTTTATCCCTCTTACCGGCGTTTCATTTTCTTTCCACCAATATTCTTTAAATGTGCATTCACATAGTTCTTGCTTAGTTCAAATTGTTTACCGGTGTGCTCTCTTTCTTTCTTCTGTCTTCTGTCTCTCAGGCTTGCAGCTTCAGTGCTTGCTGTTTTGTATATTTCCTTGTTATATGGTTTGTATGTACCCAGTTGGGAATATCAGATTCCAGATTCAACTTCTTCCTCAGCACCAAAGATTTTTTCAGTTAATTCCTCTATCCTTTGAAATCGTGTTTAAGGGTTAAGAATTGTATTTAACTATATTAAAGCGTGACGAAAAAAACAGGCCACTAAGCAATCTTGTCTTTTCCATTTACATTTAAAGGTGACATGTGGAGTACGTGGTGACACCGGACCAGCTTGTAATGCGGTTGGAATGATTGATCGTAAAATACTGGGTATTCAACATTTGTACAGGAAACCAGTATTTGCGAGAACAAAGGTATTCTGTCCTCCAAAAGCTGGTTTCAGTTGCTTTTTTTAATCATGTACCATCCTTAACCCAATTATTTCCATTGTTCTGTTCTATTTCTCCATTTCAATAGCAATGCAGCATCAACTCACCTGATTACGGCCCATTACCTTCTGATGCCCCTACATGGTGCCAAGCCCCCTTTGATCCTGAAGGGCTGCTGAGGTTTGTTTACAATTTCATCATCACTGTCTGGTGTATCCTTTTGCCAATTATCTTAATGTATTGGGAATACATCGATATTCAATCCTTTTGTACTGATAGGTAGTCATGGATAGAGTAACAATGAATTACGTGCTCTATTGTATGACCACATTACATGACAAAGCATGAAGTCAACAAGATATGGACTATTCTTGATTTGTGGTGTGCTTTAGTTGCATGCTTATCAATTGAGCTTGAATGTTCTGGTTGTAGTTCAGTGATGGCGATGGTTACCTGCTTGGTTGGTTTGCACTATGGGCATATAATTATCCACTTTAAGGTGACAAATTTTCTTTTCTATTGATGGTTTTTTTTTTTTTTTCCCTTTGGATCACTGGAATTTATCGATGAATTAGTGTTTTGAATGTAGGATCACATGGACCGAATTCGACTCTGGTTGATACCATCTTCAGCTTTTCTAGTCTTGGGGCTTGCCTTGGACCTTTTTGGTAAAATAGTTATTTATAACCTTACAGTAGTAATGCAGTGGTAATGGTTTCGTCATCAGGTCATCTACTTTGTTGTTGTAGGAATGCATGTTAACAAGGCTCTATACACATTCAGTTACATGTGTGTTACTGCTGGTGCCGCCGGCTTTCTCTTTGCTGGAATCTATCTACTGGTAGATCAATCGATCTTTTTGACTTGTGTTATAGTTTTTTGCTAATTTAGTTATGGTATCTTCCATATAGCCATTTAGATTCAATTACAAAAGTCTTTTTTTTTTAATCTAACTGCTACGGTGGAAAAAATACAAGTTGGTTCATTTTCCCAATATAAAAAAGTGAAGAAACTTTGAAACAGGTTGACATGTATGGATATCGACGCATGACATTAGTGTTGGAGTGGATGGGGAAGCATGCTTTGATAATTTACATCCTTACAGCCTGCAATATCATACCAATCATTCTACATGGATTCTATTGGAAGCAGCCTCAAAATAACATTGTAAGTTGTGTCGTGTTGAGCTTCATCTTGCAATTTCAAGAATGCCGTTCTTGTTGACTAATCGACTAGACATTGCAGTCTTACTGACAGATCCTTGTTTGAACTTTGTACCCTCCAGCTTAGCTTGATTGGCATTGGAAGATGAAGTGACCGTTTTGTTGCAATCTTGTCTAAAACGTTTGTATATACAGAGACAGAGTAGAGCAAAGCAAAGCTGTTTGCTTTAGCTTTCTACTTTGATATAATTTAGGAAAATTGGATATCAGTTTTCATGTCATCTCGAACTCTATGAGATATATATATATACACATATCGAAGGGCAGATTGCTTATTTCTTTCTATTAAAGGAAGTTGATAATATATATATATATATATATATATATGATATTAAAATGGATTGTTGCATGCCTTTTATTTAATGCATTAATTAATTATTTAATAAGAGAATGATTCATCATTTGCTAAAGCAAAACCCTTGTGAATGAAATATGAATGCCACATAATCCTACTGATATGCTAGTGTGGAGAGTAGTTCATTCTTTCTTTTGGGTTTACTACTTAGCAAACACAACACCATGCTCTCTATACTGCTCCTCCCAACTTCAGTTCATACACAAATCTTCGAAATCGTTACATGCCTTGGTCTTTATCACCCACTTGTTCATTTCTATCCTCAAAATCTTGAAACCCAATTCACTTTTAAAGATTATTGACAAATTGGAAAAATGAAAAAAAAAAAATAAATTTACTTTATATCGGCAGTTCCTCCATTTTAATTATTTTAAAAATTATTTATATTATATATAAAAGTTATTTTATATTTATAATATATATTATAATAAACTATATAAAATAAATTATATATTATACTCATACAATAAAGTTAGGAATAGTGTGTATTTGCTTTGCTCTTTTTTCCCTTTTTTTTTCTTTTTAATTTTGAATAAAAAATCTTGCATTGAGAAGAAAAAAATAGAAAACAAATGGAGTGTGGGGCACTTCACTTGTGTTCTTTTATATATATATATTACTTTGGTTTAAACACACAAATACATTATGTTATACTAAGAGTATAATTGAGATACATGTACTTGTAAACTATTTGAATTTGACGTGAAAACTTAAATTTGATTCGGTCCTTATCAAGCCAAGTTTAAACTAACGAGGAAGTTGCGTTTGAATATCTTAATACCTTACGCAAGTAGCCTGTGAACCTAATCAAGTTTTTTCCATTTATAATATATATAAAAGCAATTTATTATTTTACCCTTAAAATGTACTTTAAAACCCTAGAGTCTAGTTCTTTTCGTTTTTCTCTTGGCCGTTTTGCTCTCTTTTTTTTTTTCCCATTTTTCTCTCAATCGCTTTGTTCTCTTTTTTTTTCCTTCTTTCTCTCAGCGGCCCTGCTCTTTCTTTGTCAAAACCTTTTTTTTTTGTTAATTTTTCAAATCTAAAAAAACGAATTTCAAATTTGGATTGTTCAATATGTTGGTACCTAGAATATCAATTTTCTTTGATTTGTTCATATTGGTTTCATTAGGAAGCTTTAGGTTTTTTTTTTTCATTTTTATTGGTTTTTTATTTTATGTTAAAGAAAAATTTTTGAAGTTTTATATCTTTTTATTTTCTATTTAAATTTAACTCCTTTTGATTCCCTCTTCTAGCTTATATTTTGGCTCGGTTGCTTTTTTTCCTAAATTTGTTTTGAACTTTTAGTACTATTTCTCCTTTGGATTCAACTTCTTGGTTTTTTTTTTTTCAATTTATTTATTTTCTCAAAACTTCTAAGTTGTTTTTTAAACTTTTGGGTTTTCTAGGATTTTGTTGTTGTGATAAGATATTAATTTTTTTTATCATTATTTCATTTTGAAAATATTTATTATTTAAATACAAAATTTTGTATATGAAATCTATGCTCGAGTTGAGTTTCAAGCCATGAGCTTTGAAGCGAGTTCGAGCTTTTTAATACTTGAGTTCTGCTCAACTCAATTACAATTTCGTACCAAATGCAATGTTTTCTTCTTGGTTACTTTATTTTAATGATGTTATTATTCTCTTTTTTTATTTAAAACGCAAAACTAAATTGATTGTACTTTAAAATGAAAACAATCAAGATTTAGGAAAGATGGTAGGTAAGAAAAAATTTGCATTCGAATCTTTTAGTTTTCATGCTTTATATTTTTCTCATACCTTCTTTTCTTAAATTTTTTTAGTAGAAAACAACTATTTTGTTTTTTTTTTCAAAAGCATTTTTATTTTTTTGCGTTAAAAAAAAAACCAAGAGAAGGTGAAAAAAATCCATAATTTTCTTTTAATTTTCTTTCTTTAGATGCCTTCTTTTCGTTATTTCTCTTTTTTTCAAAAAAATATAAATTCCTTTTTGGTTAGAGTCATTATGTTAAAATATTTTTTCCTTGCTTAGCTCAATAAAGAATTTGGTTTGGGTGATTAGATTATCGATTGATCAGGCATTCCAACGATAGCAAAAATAAGATGTTGGAGAAAGATAGATGGTGAAAAAAATGGAGAAAAAAGAAAACAAAGGTAGAAAAAAGGTATTATGTTTGGTAAGATTTCTTGTATTAATATTTTACATTTTCTATTATTCTTCAATTTCAATTGTGCTTGAAGGTCTTGATTTTCGAAATTGTTAATATTTTGTTTCATTGATGCTAGTATAATGATTTGATTATTTTTCTCAGGACCTCTATTTTTGTTTGTGTTTATAGACGTGGGTTCTTGGTTTTGTGATTTTCTATTGCGTATTTGTAGTTTTTTCAAACCTTGTTTTTAGTTGATTTCTTTTAAAAATGAAATCTTTGCGACTTTTAGGAATTCATTCATTGCATTTGCATTTTAATATCTAAAGAAATATATTAGTTTACAATTTCTCATTGATTTTATAAATAGTTATTAAACCCTTCTGTTAAAAAGATTTTGTTCATGAATTTGCGATTTCATTTTATTTGATCTGAGGTAAATCATGCCTTAGGATATTTTCATTTGTGGTTTTCTTTCCTAAGATGAATTTGTCTTTGTTTTTCCGATATCCAAGTTGTTGAGCTAAAGCCAACATCAGTGAACATATATTGCCCTTTATGCATGCCATATGATTTCATGTTTCATAGTTAAGTTATTTCCATTTTCCATTCTGTTTGTTGTTTTTAAAGTATTTAGTCAATTAATTTCTTCATTTATTGTAGTTATAATTTTTAACTAATATTTATGTTTCCTTTTTGTTTTTTAGAAATCTCTTTAAAAGTACTTATATTTCACTTTTCTTCAAGGTAAACGGTAACTATATGTTGTTATTTTTTTCAATCACTTTTTTATTTCTTTAAAAATTTTCTAATCAATATATTTTATTATATGGACTAAAGAAACTAACATATTAGGATTTGATGATAACTATTTTTCTACATTTTGCTATAACTAAAAGAAGAATTATGCTTTTAATACTTGAACGGGCTTAAAATTTGAAATGCAATCTTTCTACTCTAATTCCTATAGATCAAACCCCCTTACCATTTAAATTTGAAAATTACGAACCAATTATTGACAAAGTCATATTTCTCCTAATAAAAATGGTCACATGGTATTTTCATTGTATATAAAATGAAGAAATTAAAGACATAGAATTTTTTTAGACTTATACCAAGAAATAAATATATTTATTTTCAGTTTTATTTCATTAATAAGTAAAAAATATATACAAAATTCTCAGTCTATTTGAAAACCCTACAAAAAAAATTTTCTTCACCCTAGCCTAAAACCATATCTAACCAATCAAAAAGTTTCTGAAAAAAAAATCATTTGAATAAACCTTAAAAAAACCATTAATCGAAGAGAAATTTCGATATTCTTTTAACCTAAACCATGAAAACCCAAAAAGTAAGAAATCTGACATAATTGAAGAAGTTACATTTTGGTTTTGGAGATTAAATTTATGAATCAAATACAAAAACACAAGAAATTTAGAGAAATGTTTTAAAGGAATTAGTGATAAGAAGCTAGGTAATGAAATCGAGTGATTTAAAACTTGAAGAAATCCAAGTATATTGATAAGATTGATTGTTTTTTTTTTATCAAATAAACCAAACCAAACCAAATCAATTTTTGTTTTTCATTTTATTAGTAGTTTAAGACTTAGTTTTGTAAATTATGATAATTTTGTACAGGAAATGCAATGTGCACTTATAATTGTGGAGGTGATACAGTGTATTATTATCGTGGAATAAATACTTTTCTAATTACTTTAACAACCGATGAGAATCTTGAAAGGAGATTCTTTGGCTACAGCAACTATCAGGTATGCATACTAAACTTGATAATGAGTTGATAAACTTCGTTCGAATTGAGTATACTTATTGATTGTTAATTGTAACTTGGAGCTAAACTTTGTCCATTGATTAAGTGTCCTAAACTAATTATGCATAAGCTAAATAATGTGCTTAAATATATTGATTGAGTGCCCTAAATTGATTTAGTCATGTGTTTAGTTTATTGATTGAGTGTAATGATTAAATGCTAATTTGATATTGTGCCTAGTTATAAAGAATGAAGGATAATAATGTATTATGTTTGATACTAATTAAACAAACAAATACCCAAATTTGCATAAGGATCTTTAGGTTTTGGTTTACATGTGAAAATTAACAATTTTAAAACTTTCATACAACCATAGGTTTAGAATGTTCCTAATTAAGATGTCATAATCTTAAGTTCAAATCATTACATGAACACAGGGATGGCATTGGATAGCGTGGATGCGGATATCTGTGTTTATCCAATCCATTTTTTATGGATTTGAATATTACAAATTCAGATAATATTTGAATTCAGATATTGTAATTGTTATTCGTAGTAGATTCAAAGTGCAGATATGAACTTTTGGATATCCACTATCTAAATCTATATTACACATGGGGATAACATATTCAAATATTTGAATACACTATTCATATCCACTTTTTAAAAATATTAAAAATTTATGCTCCATATAAAAAGCAAACTTTAACGTATTGAATTTGAATTTGAATTTTTATTAATTTGGATATCCAGCAGATAATGTTGTTTAATTCATATTCAGATTTGGACAGTAATGTGCGAATTTAATGTGGATAATAAGCAGATTCGAATTTTAAGGTAGTTTTGCAGATTCGGATTTGGATATTACAAAAGTTGCAGATATCCGATCCACTGCCATCCCTACTAATGAACACAACAACAATGCAATCACTTGAAGCTTCCTCCAAGATCATGAGAAGCATAAGTGTACTCCCTTTAAAGGTAATCCACACAAATAGTTGATAAATCATTTCATAAAGATAGGGGGATTTACTGGTGCCAGTAGGTTAATCCTAAAATTACAATCAAAAGGTTATTTCTATTTTTTCATTAAGTCGAAACCATTAGTGTTTCTTATGGTGTCCAACAAAACAACTAAGAAAGGAAGATAAGCTCACATGACTCACAAAGTTTTGAGGAGGGTGCGGCGAGACTAATTTTCTTGAGACAAAAATAGGTTTTTGTAGCACAATGCAATATAGCAAAAGTTAACACTAACTTTTAGTTAGTTTCCTTTTTCTTTTTCTTTTTTATACATCATATAAACATGAAATAAAAATCCTTATGCTTAACCTAGGTTGGCTGGCCACCTTTCTTAATGTTGCTTGGTGTACAAGTCATCATTCATCTAATTTAACTAGAACCATTGGGTGATGTTACTAACTATTATTAACATTGGGCCTAATGCTATATAACTTAGCATTCCAAGTTGGGCCAATCATCTTTAGTTAATTTATTAACCAGAATGATCTAAGATTTAATCATTATGTATGCATTCGACCAACTTAAGACTTATTGTCTAGGATTTAATTTTAAATAAATCTCTTGCTCTAGTAGGACAATTCTAATCTATGAGTCTTTAGTTAATCAATGTCATCATATAAGTTTAACCAAGGCAAGGCATGACATTCAAATGCCTTATAATTTGTCTTAATGTAATTCAGCCAAGATTGTCTTCTTAATATGACTTCATTCTTTTGTAATATCAAGACATCAAACTTGAATTTCTCAAATCTTAATCTTTCATAATTAAACTCTCCAATTAAGTCATTTACATTAAACTTTTTATTCAGTTTAACTTAGTTGAATCCCATGTTTAATCCATACATTATCATTTATTATGGTAACACTTTAAGTTCCTAATATATCAAAAATGAACATAAATTAATCCAATCAATCAACATTTAAATGTAAAAAATGGATACTAACAAGCTATTAAAACCACCCAACTATTGTAGAGCCAAAATGACATTTATGAAACCTTTTAATGACCAGCCTATCAATGCAATTCACTGAAGGAATCTTCGATTCATGCTTGAATAGTCAACAAAACTATTTCTAAAAAAATTAAATAAATGCATCATAAAATAAGATAAATAAACAATACCGAAACTCCTTAATAAATTATCTTGTATGTATTCAATTGATCTTCCAAGTGAAGAACAAACAAAACTGAATCTAAAATTTCTCATACCTCAGCCTAGGGTTAGATGAATCCCTTGGCAAGAATTCCATGCCCACTCATTCTTGCGCATTAAGCTCGCTTGTCTCAAGTCAAAGTTATCCAAGCGTCTAACCCCTAATAGTTATCCATATAGGTGACTCGAAAAAACTTTAAAAAAGGAAAAATGTTCATTTGCCTAGCAGTTTAGGTTTCATAAACATTCCCTCAGCCTCTGATCTACCAAAAACCAGAAATCAGATGATTAGAGAAAATAGTTTTTCTTTACCATGGTGAAATCATAAGATTCTCTTAAGAAGGGAGACCAAACATTGCAATAGGCAAAAAGAATAGCAAGGGATGGCTAAACTTGGGTATTTATACCTAGGTAAGTGTTTTCAAACTTTTGGACTATTTGCACTGAAGTCCCTACCCTTAATTGAAATTTCCATTTAACCCATGAACAGGTGTTCATACTAAGGTATTGACCCTGGTCTTATTTTAATTTCTATAAAATCACCTTGTATGACCCATTAGGCCCCATCATATTGGCAATAGATATAAATTATTCAGTTAAGAATACTAATATTTTTAGACCAAGATTGGTGTCTAACAATGCATAATAGCTACCTAACATGCAAGAAAAGTCAGATTGGTATTGACAAGCCTTTAAATGTATAATATCTTAGTGTTATTAGATCATTTTATTCTATATCCTAGAAAACTTAAAACCATGTTGCAGTGTCTGCTATTAGCTCATTCCATATTAGATTTATGGCTTTTTATGTTAACTTCATAATGTATATTGCTTTGACCAAGGACTTCTAAGTTAATACAAACCAAGAATAAATGAGATATGTCTCCTCATATCACTTGGGATGATGAATCCTATCTATACCATTCATCTATCTTCATATGCTTTATGTCATATCTAAAACCACAGCACCTTAGGCATCCATCAAAGTGGACACGATCATAATGATCTCTAAGGTATAAAAGTCCATATACAAGGTGAGCTGGAATTCTTATAGCAGATCATACTCAATGGACTTGTCCTTGTAATAAAGACCTATATGCTATCCCCAAATTTCACTATATTTTAACTTGTGAGATCAATAGTATGCATCACATATTTAGAGGCTTAACATATGCCAGTCTTTGTGCATTATTAATGCCCTGTCTTGACAATACAAATGAATAAGAACTTTTTCAAAAATATGGTTTTGATGCATAAGTATCTCATAATTGTAACCTATTTATAATTCTTGTGCAAGACATATATATTCCATGCGCTTTATCTTCACAAGTCTAACTAACAATTATTATAAAGTCCTTTGGATAAAGAAACACTTCATTACATTAATAAAATAATTAATAATGTATGTTAAATGAAATGACTGAAAGCTAGCACGTTAAAAGTAAAGTCAATCAGCTTGCATGACTTAGACTAAAAATAGCCAATCACCCATAAGTTTAAGCCCCATACCTTTCACTTAGTGATCATGTTTCTGATGAGGCAGAACTTCTGTGAAAAGATTTTCTTAATTGTTTTTTATAATTACTTGTTTTATACTACCATCACATCTTTCAATAATGTCTCTAATAACATAATTCATCATAATACGTGTTTGGCTTTATGATAAGACCTTGATTTCTAAGCTTATGCTATAGCTCCATCTTTATCATATTAAAGTGGCACTAGATGAACAATGCTTGGAACCATACCAAGGTTGGTAATGAACTTCTTTAACTAGACGACCTCATTCTCAGCCTCACATGCAAAGTTGTATTCAGTTGCAGTTGTTGAGTCTATAATCATTGCATGTTTAGAGCTTTTCCATCTAACTGTAACACCATTAAAGGTAAATACATAACTACCTTATGATTTGTTGTCATTACAATCATATTGGAAGCCAGCATTAGTATAACCCTTAATAAGGATTTCAGCCCCTCTGTTAACCCAGAAGATATCCTTAGTCCTTTATAAGTATTTTAGGATATTCTTCGTAACAATTTGGTAAGTCCAGTTAGTTTCATAAGGGTTGTATTCTTATCTTCTTGTAACATTCAGAGCATATGATGGATTTGGTATAGCATACAACAAGAGATACATGATAAATCTAGCTGGTGAAGCATATGGGATCATATCCATCCATGTTCTTTCATCTAATGTTTTAGGACATATCTCTTTTGGGTAATGTATGTCGCATACCATAAAGTTCCTTTCTTGGAGTTTTCCATGCTAAACTTCTTTAACACCTTACCTATGTAAAAGGATTGGGATAAACTAAGCATACACTTCAGTCTCTATAGAGATCTTAATTCTTAGAACGAATGCTACTTCTCCCAAATCCTTCATTGAGAATTGTTAAGACAATCAGACCTTAATGGCCTGTAGCATGGGCCTGACATTTTCCATAAGTAATATATCATCAAGATATAGCATTAAAAAAGGATAGTTTTCCCATTTACCTTCTTATAAATGCATAAATCATCAAGACTCTTTTTAAAGCGAGATTGGTTAATTGCTTCATCAAATCTAATGTTTCAACTCCATAAAGCTTACTTTAGTCCATAGATAGACTTTATTAGTTTTCATACCTAATTTGAATTTGACTTGGATGTAAAACTGTCAAGTTGTGTCATATACACTTTTTCTATAGATTCTTGTTAAGGAATGTAGTTTTTTAAATCCATTTGACATATCTCATAATCATAATACATAATTATAGCAAGCATTATTCGAATAGATTTTACCATGGCAACTTGAAAAAATGTTTCTTCATGATCAATGCCTTCAACTTGATTATAAACTTTTGCCACTAGTTTGGCCTTATATGTCTGAACATTAACATCCATATTGGTCTTTCTTTTAGAAACCTGTTTGCACCCAACAGGCTTGATCCCTTTAGGTGGGTCAACCAAATTCCATACTTGGTTGACCTTTATGCTATCCATTTTGGACTTCATGGCTTTATGCCATTTTATGGAATCAATGATAAAATTGCTTCCTCTTAAGTGGTAGGTTCAATGTCATAAAGCAACTTATCATGATCCATGACAAATCCATTATCTTTCTAGAGCTTGCCTAATCCTACCAAATTGATAGAGTATTTCTAGTTATTGAACTTCTTCAAGATCAATTTAACTCATACTAAACTCTTATAATGGAAACTTTTCTCTAGAAAAATGTGTTTCAAAACAAACATGTTTTATTTATTCAAATTGAAAAAATAATATCCATTAGTGTTATATGGATATCCCAAAAATCTAGATTTGTCTGATCTCTAAGATTATCAAAAATTGTTTGCTTCGTAAAAGCACTCTAAATTTTAAGATAAGACAACTTTGGTCTTGTACCATGCTAGTTTTCATATAGCATTTTGTTCACTGACTTAGTTGAAACCCTATTCAAAAGGTAGGCGATAGCTGCTAAGGCATATAGATCATGGAATAAAACATGTATAATAAGGTTTGATTTCTCTTTTCAGACACCCCATTGTGTTGTGGAGTTTATTGTGATAGAAACACCATTTTTTGTCAAATGATCAAAAAATTCTTGACCTAATATTCTCTTCATCGATTATATCTAAGAATTAGAATATTCTCGTAACTATGTTTATTTTTTGCTTTAAACTCTTTAAACTTTTTAAAAACTTTTCGAAAGCTTTAGACTTATACTAAATTAAGTATAAACACCCATACCTAGAATGATCGTCTACCAAGGTAATAAAGTAAGAATAACCATGTCTAGCCATAGCATTCTTTGGTCCATATACATCTATATGTATTATGCTTAAACACTAGTTCTTTCACCTTTACAAGTAAAAGGAGTCTTAACATCTTGCTAAGGAGACAACATTCACATGTCCTATATGATTTAAATCCAAGGGTCAAGATAACCTTGTTTGCAACTTGGTTACTGAAGTCTTATTAACATTGCCAAACCTATAATGCCAAATATAGGTCATTGACGGATTATCTTTCTTTGCTTTCTTCACAATTATGCAAGCATAGGCATCTTTGTATCCAATACAAATATATTATTTTATAACGTTCTCATTTCATAAACAATGTCATTTAGGATTATTGAAAAACTATTTGCTTTTATCTTAAACTTGAAACCATCATTAATAGTGAGGTATGATACTAAACGGAGTTTCTAAACAATCTTGGAACATAAAGTCATGGCTGAGAGTGATGATAAAGAGCAAGTCCCAATGGCAATGGCAACAACCTTTACACCATTGCCTATTGTCAGGACCACCTCATTTTGCCTCGATTATCTACTATTTTTAAGTAGATTCATGTCATTACATAAGTGTGATCCACATCCTGAACCAATTATATAAGAAGCTGAATCAACAATAGAAAGGTTCAACTTAATTGCAAATATGTTAAAGCAAATTAAGTTCCATTCATTCAGAACTTTCCTCAATCTATCATTCTAATCCAAACATTTTAGGCTTATAGCATCTAGTATGCCTCGTAGTATAGTTAAGGTAAATCTTGTTATCAACAACCTAGTATAGAAAAAGTATAAATTAGTCTTTTCATGTTTGAAACCAATAATGACAAGATATTAAATTTTATTGGTCTTCCCACTAATTTTTTGAAATAATATCCTTCATTATTATCCAAAAATCTTTCAAGGTATTTCTAGTGGGCTAAAACCCTTTCAACATGTTACAACCTTAAGTGACTAACAAGTTACAACAAGCCTAATTGAGTAGTTAACATAGCTTACCAATTTCATCTTTATGCAACTCCCAAATTAATTAGGTGGTAAATCTTTGCTTACATGCATCATATGCATTTTGCTTAACTATCACCGCTAATGCTATGCAGTCAAGTTTTTCATATCCCGACAACACAAAATTAGTTAAGTAAAACCCATCATTCATAACTTAAGCAGTTAGGATAGCAGTTTGATCTTGAGTGACTCAGTAAGCTTGTTGATGATGGAATTATGCTATCTTGTTTTGAATGATAAAAGATGACTTTATTGTGCAAAGTATGTGACTGAATATTGTTTAAAGGATTTCATTTGTTTATTTTAAATATTTAGGGTCTCATTTTTGTTAATAGACAACATTTATAATACCACATAAAATAAATCTGCTATTATACTTTCTACTTGGATGATTATGACTTTATCTAATTTAATTTCCTTAACCCATCAAAGGAAATTAGTCTGTCAATTCCTAAGTATTATACACAAAAAGCTCATAAGTATCACAACACCTTTGCTTGGATCTCTATCTTCTAGTTACAAAATCTTTCCTAATTAATCCTAATTTTATATTTTGATGCAATAAAACCTTAACTTATATTCAAGGAAAATTAGATGAGAAAGAATTTTTAAAACCTCAGAAATAAAGATAAAGCAAGGTTCGTATACCCTATTTAAAAGAAATTAAACATCCATGCATAATTAACCGTATATCCATAATCATCCCATTCATTCACAATTAAATTATGAATATATAAATGTATTTTACATTCAAGCTACGATTTTCGAAGTTAGTAATTGATCAATATTGAACTTAATTAAGAAAACATTTTTCATATATGATCAACATTTATTCTAATCTTATTAGAAAAAATCCTAATCCAATTAGGGTATTGATTATTTAGATTAAATATTATGCAAATAAACAATTTAATGGGACCTTAAGACGTTATTATATTCTCCAATCCTTGTTTTAAACATTTTAAGAATTTCCTCAATTACATAATTTAGTGTGTGGTGATAACTAGTAGTTTTGATGAAACATGAACTCTATCTTGGCTAGTAGCCACTTTTACACCAACTTGCTAACTTTTAGCTTTTTTTTTTTTTTTTTAATCTTGGATTATCTTGATTTGATCTATCAATCATCAAATAGCAAGAATCCAAACAATATTTAACTTCCTTAAAAGAAGGAGAAAGTGGCACAAAATAAAAGTCCTAGTCCTATTATGTTTTGTGCCCAAATATGTGACTTCTACAAGCCATCCTAGTTTAAATCAACCACCAAAGCTTAGCTCTCACTAAACCTTTGAAATTTTATAGCGAATTACAGCATCTAATGCTGCCATGGATGCAACAACAAAGGTCTCAAGAAGTTGGTCTAGGTGTCACATACTTTATGCGCATTTAGAGCACCTACTATAGCCCAAAATTTAAATATTTTAAACTTTGATTTTAACATGATTTTTTTCCAACAAGTATTGTGAACAATTCATGAAACTTTCAAGGTTGAAAAATTATGGAAAAGTAACAAGCACATCTACTGAAAAATTTTGAAAATTTTTAGCTTCATTAAAAGTGTAACTAACCTAACATAAATCAACACAAAATTGTTAATAGATGACTACTATAAAATTAATTAGTAAAATTATATTGTAAACTAATTAATGTTGAGAATAAACTTGATTTATCATGTTGAAAAATTGAAAATAAAATAGAACCAATTTTTCAAATTTTCAGTGCATGAATTAGATCAAATAACATCGAAATCAAAACATTTTTATTATCAATAACAATTAAAACACTGGATAGATCAAAACAATCCAAAGGAAGCTCTGATACCAATTGAAGGAATCTCAAATTCATTCTTGAATTATCAACAAAATATATTTAAACAAATTTAAATAGGCGTAGCGGAAAAAAAAAAGTTAAACAAACAATAGCAAAACTCCTTAATGGATTATTTTGTATATGTTTAATCGATCTTCTAAGTCAAGAACAAACAAAACCAAATATGAAATTTCTCATAACAAAAGCTAAAGTTAGATGAATCCCTTGGCGAAAATTCCATGCCTATTCATTCTTGCAGATTGAGCCTAGTTGTCACAAACAAAAGCTATCTAAGCGTCTAGCTTTTTATAGTTATCTACATGGGTGACTCAAAAAACCTTTAAAAAGGGAGAGAAGTTTTGCTAGGAACTATGCTTGCAGTTTAGGTTTCACAAATCTTCTTTCAGCCTTTGATTTCTTTAAAACTTGAAATCAGATGATTAGAGAAAATAGTTTTCTCCACCAAGGTGAAATCAAGAAGGGAAACAAAGCAGTGCAACTAGAAAAAAGATACCAAGGGACAAGTAAACTTAGGTATTATACCTAAGGTAAGTGTTTCCCAACTTTCAAACTATTTGCACTTAAGTCCCTACCTCTAATTAAACTTTTTAATTTGGTCCATGAACAAGTGTTCATACTTGGCTATTTAACTCGATTTTAATTTAATACCCATAAAATCACCTTTATGTGCATGACCCTTAAGACTCCATCATATTGGCAATGAATATAAATTATTTAGTTAAAAATATTTATATTTATATTTATATTTATATTCATGGACCAAGATTTACATTTAGCAATACATCATGACCACCCAATATGTAAGGTAAGTCAAATTAGTTTTGACTAGCCTTGTAGTGTATAATATCTTGGTGTAATTCGATTTTTTTTCCATATATCCTGAAAAAAATGCAAAAGTATGGTGAAGTGTCTTATAACAAGCACCCATATACTATCCCCGAATATAATGATACTTTAACTTATGAGATTAGTTAAAGCATCACATGTATAGAGGCTTAACATATGTTAGTCTTTATACATTGTCTTGACAATATGATGACCAGAAACTTTTTAGAAACATAACTTTGATGCACAAGGATCTTATAATTATAACTTACAATTTCTTTGCAAGGCTAATGTGTTCATGGGCTTTATCTTTAAAAGTTGTAAATAACAATCATTATAATCTTATAGATAAGGAAATACCTTATCATATTAATTAAATAATAATGTATGTTATCAAAAGACTCAAAACTAGTACATTAATGCAAATCTAAGAGTGCTTACACTAGCATTTAGTCTTTTCATCAAATATCCCAAAAAGATTATTAGCATGGTGTAGTGTCTACTTACGAACCCATTCATTTAGTCTTTGCATATTCTGGTTAACTTTGTGAATTTAAAGAAACAATTTCTCTTAAATTCAACATGTTTTGACCAAAGACTTTATCTAGTTAATTTGAACCAAAAGCAAATGGGATGTGCCTTCGATGTCTCTGAGAGTAGTGAATCCTCTCTGAATATCTCATCCACCTTTGCATATTTTTTACCATGCCTAAAACCATCTTTCTTTTGGAATCCCATTTGGAAATCATTCGTGATGAAATCGAGGTACAAAAATCCCTATAAAAGTGACCTAGTATGACTAGTCTGAGGACTATTTCCATGGACCTTTAAGCAATAATACCAAATGGAGTTAGTGTAGTAGTTTAGGTATATGAGAACTAGTTATAGGCTTTCACAAGCAAGATAGGTTAACATATACTAGTATACGCACATTTCCAATGCCTTGTCTTGGTAATACATCAACCAAGAACTGCATTTAGAGATTTATAATTATAACATGCTTACTATTTCATGCAAGGCCATATGTGTCTACTAGCTTTATCTAATTAGTACTTCATGACTATTAGTCTTACTATTAACATGAAGGAAACCTTGATATCACTTGATTAAACGATAGTTTGCGTTATTAAGTATATAGTTCCCTTATCTAATCCGATTGGCTCTAGGATATATACACCAACAAATCTCACATTGAAAGTATAAGATTTTGTTATAGGATTTATATGGACCTAGGCTCTCTCACCCTAATAACTAGCTATCGAGGTGTGGTTATCTAGGTCTATATCAATTGTGTTAAAGCTAGCCATCATATCTCTTAAATACAATTGTGAGGCATGGGTAGTAATGTTGGTATTGAAGTAATCACCCTATACTAGACTAAACTAAATCAAGCTATCCTTTTAGCACACAAGTGGTGATGTTGGCATTTCGATGTTCGCTTGGAGCTAGATTAAGCCAGCACAATGCCAACCCATGTAGGCACCAAGATTGCAAAGCTTGGTGGATGTTATGTGCCTAATTACAAGATAAGGGACTTAAATTCCACTTTGAAAGTATATGGGATTTCTCCACTCTAATAGCTAGCTTTCAAGGAGTGATTCTCGAACGCCCATATTAGAAGAATCAAAAAAGGTTTACTCTAGAGCTCCCAAAACTAGCATACAGTGGCCACTAGGGTAGCCAACAAAGGTAGCGATTGGTTCTATCAGGTTCTTGGTTTCTTAGGGTTATTGTTAGGAAATTTATAGTTTAGAGAGAGAAAAAGAATGGAGAGAGAAATAGAAAGAGGAAATCGTAGGAGAATGTCTAATTATTTGGCTTAATATTTAGGCCAACGTAGTTGTTTGGAAAAAAGGAGAAAGTAACTGATCAGTGTGTTGACTCGGGTTTTGACCCGTGCCCCCTGCCTTGTGCATCCACCCATACTAGGCTCGTATCTGTGAGTTGACTTGGACTAAGCCCATTCTAAATCTGATTTGACCAGCCAAATCTCAATGCTTGCCGTCAATCGCAACCGAAATCTCAATGCTTGCCATCAATCCCAACCGTATACCTGTGGTACTCAAAAATTAATACTTTCCCCCCATGCTTATGAAAACAATTGTTTTCGTAACCTTTAAGGCTGATTTTCTTTTCATGTAAAAATTAACATAAAAATAATGCCTTAGAGGCTATTGTATTTTTTGTCAAACCTTAGAATGTAAGTGTTTTTCAAACTAAAAAGAGTAAGGGTATTTTCTATCAATTCCTAGGGTAAGTGTCTTTTATTCTTTTAAACAATTGCTTTATATTTCTTCTTTTATTCATTTAGCTTGAAAATTTACGTCAAGCAATTGTTTGAGTACAAAGTACTCATAACTTATTTCGATGTTTGTGAAAATTTGTATTAAAAAAATGAAAAATTAAATTTGAAAAAGTTGTCATACTGAAGTTCTTTAAAAGATATGTGATTAACTATTCAAAATAAACTCATCTCAATCATTTCCTTTTGCATTTAAAAAAAATGTGAAACAGAGCTTGAAGAGGATTATGAGTATGAAATTTTGTAAATCTTTGTTCTACTAATTAGACCATTGTTTGATCCCAGAATATAATAATCCTCGTATGGACAATGAACATCTCTGTATATTCTCTGAAAATTTTGTAAATCATATAGACACTTTTATGAATAATTTGTCTTGAAAACTTGATATGTGTCAAAACCGTACTAAAACTTCAAAATATATGGATTTGAAGATGTAGTTTTCTATACTTGTTAGACTCATAGTGTCTATGGAGAGGAGAAGATCCTTTTTTTTCCCAACACCAAGCACCAGCATTTCCTTTAGTCTACTACTTATAGAAAGTAAAATCAATTTACATCATGGTCCTATAGATTATTATACTTGCAGATGACCTCGACAATATAACAACTACCATTACTTGCAGAACAGTTGCAACCAAAAAAAAAAAAAAAAAAACTAAATATATTTGTAGAAAAGTAAATCAAATTCACCCACAAATGCCTGCCCACTTTTTATAAACGAATAAATATTAGGTTTTTTGTCAAAATGATAAAATGGAGAAGTCCTAACAAAATCCATCAATTACATAGACTTTTTCCTGTCCAATGCTTCCTTCAGTTTCCTTCCCAATGCATATGCCAAAGGAGGAGGAACCGCATTTCCTATCTGCCGGTGCTTGTGCTGAATGTTACCAGCAAACTGGTAGCTATCTGGGAAACCCTGTTTCAGCAGGAAAAAAAAATAAAAACCATTAGAAGTATACCAATGTTTTCCACTTCATTACAGCCAAACTTTCACGTTAACAAGTTCAATGACTTACTTGAGACCGAGCACATTCACGAACTGTGAGAATCCTGTCCTGTTCAGGATGAAAGCACATTCCAACCTTGCCCATTGGTTGAGGGTCTGTGATGGAAGTTGGGAAGTTACCTTCCCAATCCAACCTTCCAAACAGCCCTTTCCACTGATTGTGTCTTTTGGCCGTATTTGGCAGGCACCAGGGTATTAAATCTACCAATTGTCCAGTAGATAGTTTCACCTGCAATTTTTAAGGAAACAAATAACCCAGCAATTCAACAATTTCATTCTGATCACATTTTAAAAGAACAGATGCAAAACAGAAGCCGTTGCTGTACCTTCTCATCTGGAAGGTCATGCCAATCAGCACCTGGTCGCTTTGGAATCTTTTGACACCGAATCAGATTAAGCTCGTTCATTTCCTTTGATATATGATCAGTCAGGACAGCCATGTTTCCTCGAATTTTCTTTTGAAACAATGAGATGGGTTCGCTTTGATACTGTGGAAACAAAACATTTTAAATTAAACATGCATATACAACATTTATAGCATGAAGCAATTTTGGAGATATAATTTTCAATCTAGCTACCTCCAAATTTGTCTTTGAGGCCCCATTTCCTACAGCTGGCAGATCACCAATTGTATCTCTAACAGTAATTGCACGAAAAGGGGCTCCACTTGTAGTACTTCTTACAGCTGCATACTGCAAATTATGTGATAATGTGACTTTCAACTCAGGAGCGGCAAACACATGCATTGGCTCTGGCCATTCAGGAAGAGTCTCTTCAGGGGAGGCTGCCCATATGAATGCTCGTTTTCTTGACTGGGAAACTCCATAGGCTCCAGCTTCCAAAATACCAAACCTCACCTAAACAGGCAAAACCAGAACATAATCATACACAACTGCACATGCACTTATATTTGTTTACTTGTAAAAGGATATATATGGTAAAAGAACTTCCTGTTAGCTGCAAGGAGTATCTACCTGGTAACCCATTTCAAGAAGTGAAGCCAGAGTTAACCGAAATGTCTGTCCTTTATTGAAAGACACAAAGTTCCTCACATTCTCTAGGAGGAAATATCTTGGCCGGAAGTAATCAGCAAATGACAAGAATGCTAAAATCATCTCACATTGTACTTTACTCCACGTACTATGGTTAAATCTATTCATTCCAGAGAAACCCTGCAAAGTAAGACAGCTTTTCTCTTAATGAATCATTTGTTAGATACTCCAGAGATTAGATAATGAAGGAGAACAAGGGAGAGTTATAGTCTCTAATACCTGGCATGGAGGACCTCCATTGATGAAGTCTACTTGCCCCGGCAATGGCAAGTTATTAATCTCTTTCTCATCAAGTGATGCAGCTAATTCAGCTGCCTCAGAAGTGGAGATACAGTCATCTATATCCCCATACTTCTCCATAATAGCCCTGCATTATAAGTAGCTTTAGAGTTATTATCATTTTAAAGAGGAATAGAGGAGAGCCAACTTGTCATACTCACCTAAGAATCACATTGCAGTTTTTAATAAACACCAAACACTCAGGATGATTGAGTTTAAACGCATCTCCAGCAGGCTCTTCATATTCAATTGCCCATTTAGTTAATGAAATACCTACATCAGTTAAGAGAAAAAAAAAAAAAGATGGTTCAACGTAAAGTGCTTCAGAAATAAATATGACCAAGCAAATTAAGGTTGATGAAATAGACATAAAGGTAGCAGTACCAGATTGGTGCAACCCCTCTGACAGGCCACCACAACCTGCAAATATGTCTAATGTAGCCAAGCGATTCTCCTGAGATGCTTCTTTCTGTTTCTCAACTTCAAACTCATTTTCTTCCTGTTTACTCTTTCCCTTTTTCTTTTGATACGCAATGTCATTATCCACAATTCCAGTTGAGTACTTTAGTTTTATTTGAGCTGGTAACTGCTTGCCAATCAACAAAAGGGGTGAAGAAAGCTAATTATCCTCCAAATGCAAAAATACTTTAGGCATGCATAGAAAATAATTGAAGTATCATTCTCAACAAGCTTTACGACAAAGGAAGCAAAAGGCAATCACCTGCTTGAGGGATCCCTTAGAAGGATCATATATGCGATCACAAAAGAAGATATGATGAAAGATTGCTGGAGCATTGCAAGCTGGAAGGTCATTCTTCTTTCTGACTTCACATTTTCCTTCTATTGCCTCAACAAACAAAATATGTGTTTCTTCACTATAATAGACCTGAAAATGAAAGCCATATAAATTTACAAAATATACATAGGAAAATGTGTAAACTAAAATATGACCGTATGAAGTTCAAACCAACAGTCATCTCATTTTAGGGTAGCTCCTACCTCTCGAATATCAGAGCTGTAAGCCTTCTCAGCTGAAATGTCCTCTGGTCTGAAAAATCTCCTGACTTTAATCTGGGTGGACTCCTTTCCAGCCTTTTTCTGCTCTTGTGGGACAATCAACTCCAGCACTTGGCACACAACATAAGGCTTCAAGCCTATATTCCTCCCACCCTTAAAGCTTTCATTCTCAGCCCTTTCTACTGCAAATTGATGGGGACTTACATAGATATAATCATGGAGAGAGTACTCAGTTCCCCTGTATAGAAAACTTGTCTTTGATGAATTCACTTTAAACATTTCTTTGTCCCTTCCAGCATCCTTAACTTGGCAAGAATGGCAAAAACCAGAACCCAAACCCAAAGTATCAAAGGAAAGCCTAAAGAAAGCACCCCTGTCAGGGCAATACAAGCTTTTACAATAATACTCGACCTGCAGTCCTTTTCTCTTCCGCTCCTCTGCTTCTGCTCTATCAAGTTTGTCCATGTTGGCATTATCTTGCCGATGCTGATATCCCCAAGGCCTTAACCGAATATCTACAACAACAGTCTGTTTCACATCCTCCAATTCAAAATCCCCACAATGATGTGTTAGAAACACCTCTCTCTCATTAGCTGCATTGCCCAGTACCGTTTCAGATCCTCTCTGCATCATTCGTCCATGAAACATTTTTTTTCCCTCTGATGTTTCAAACATGTATTCCACAAAATAGATTGCAGGAAGTTCATCTGAATCAACTTCAATAGAAATAGCATTTCCAACAACAACTGCTTCTCCATGTACAATGGCTCGTTTATAAAGAGGCTCATCAGAGCTTGTTTTGCTTACAGGATCTCCATCCCATCTTACGTCCTCCTTGGAGATACATTGTCTAGATTGCCTTGATATTGAAGGAGACTTCTGAGTCTTCGTTGAAATTGATTTATCTTCTTCAAAATCAATATCAGCATCAGCATCATCATCTTCATTTTCCTCTTGTTCCTCATTTTCATCATCTTTCACCTCACAACCAGCTTCCTCCTTTGAATCTTCAGACAAGAAATTTGAATAGTACTCCCCCCAAATTCTATTGATTAGCGTTGTTGTGGTTGCCCGCATAACCTTTCTTTTAGACGCTTCTGGTCCCATGGCTGCTCTTGGATTCAAATTTGGTTCACTCTTGAGTACAACTTTCTTCTTCTTCACTAGCCATTTTGTATGGTGTCTCTCCTCCATTTTATTTGCAAGGCCAACCACGAATGCACACTTCTTAATCTTCTCATCAGGAAACTCTGCAAAGAGTTGTAGTATTATCTGTCCATGCACAACAATATATCTCTCAACAGCTGCTGGATCAGAGGATATGAAAGCACGATTATCCTTCTTGAACTCAGACACTCTCCTGATGACATCATTGAAAGAGAGGCGCGACACTCGACTTTGCTCCTTCAACAATGTAATAATGCTTATTGCAAGTCTTGCAGTTTTGAGTACTGGTTCATACCAAGGAAGATATTGCTTTGATGGTTTGCCAAGTCTATACCTGAAAAATGAAGAGAATAAAAACTCATCATGATTAAAATTAATGATTTAATGGGGAAGAAAAACCTGGTTTTTTTGCATATTAGTAGACAATTCTAAGAAATTATGTTTTTTTAATTTCTTTTTATCACTTCGTAGTGATTTCTCTGCAGGCATTTTAGATCAAGCATTGGTTAGCAAAAAATTATAGCAACCGGTGAACCTAAATGTAAAAACATGTGAGACAATACCAGGCCATGTCTGTCCTGATTGATATGAAAATCATTGATGGTCCAATTTCAATCATCCATTCCTTTATTGCACTCAAAAATATAGGAATCCCATCCGCATTTACTGCACTTGAAGAACCAGAAGTATACAGACTAGGGTCACTATCAAGACAGAATCCACTCCCATCATCATCAGTCATGACCCCAGATCCGAAGATGGTAACATCAATGTCAGCACATGGTTTCATAGGAAGAAGCTCCAAGGAAATCAACCTCGAGTCTGAATTGTAAAATGACCAGTTGTGAAGCATGCTTCGAGGGAGATCCTCAGGATCACACACATCGATGTCACTTTCAAAAACTACAAGCTCATCAGTTTCTTCAATAGAATTCTTGTAGTATGCTGGGAGAGGATAATCATTAGCAATCTCATCTTCATTGATTTTGATGTAGAATTTGTTTGACACAGAAGCTGAACCTTTATTCTTCTTCTGTTTCATAGATTTCCAGTATTCTTCCTCTTGCAACAGTCTTGCTAACTTTGCATCCTCATCTTCCTCAGCGGCAAAAGCAGATGAACCTGTCTGATCCAGTTCGCTCTCCCCCTCTCCTTTTTTACCAATAGTCAGAGTCCCACCAGATAATGCCGCTATTTCTTGCCCTATATTTTCACGCTTCCTACTCTCATCTCTAAGGGCAACAAGAACAGGCAATCCTACGAATACTTGGTCATTCTTCTTTGATGTCTCATCCAAACCTATCAGTTGATTATAAATAAATTCTCCATGGGAAATGACAAAATCCTTGACTGATGCCCCACCAGAGAAGCACTTGTTTCCACTCATTGAACGAACAACACCAGCAAGCAATTCATCAAGACTTAAGTCAGGATTTCCACCAGAAGGCTTTGAAAGTTTTTTATAAACTTCTACACAAGCGCGAGCTTTTTCAAAGAAATGCTCATAAAATTTCTTATAGCTGCTTCCCGGCTTACAGCAGCAGTAATCAGCTACATCAGTTGAAAGCCATATCACTGGACAACCATCTTCATAACCAGATATGTCCCAGGACTCAATGCGTCCAAATCCTTCACATCTAACACTTCTTTCCTTTTCCTTTTCCTTATCAGAACTTTCTTCAAGAGGCAATATCAAACCAGTTATGAACATATCATTGACTTCCAACATCTCAAGTGGATGTGGAAGACCTTCCGAATTATGCAATACAAAATCATTGAGCCTCCGATTAGGGCGGCCCTCATCTTTATCACAAGTCAGCCTTACAGCAACAATTTCATCACTTGCTACCATATCTTTCTTTGTCACAACAACTGAATCTTTTTCAGATATGCGAACCGATTTCTCCTTAAAATCTGTACAGGCAGCAGCTCTCTTTGGCCTTTTTGAAGAAGCTGGCTCACCATTTTCCCGAGCAATATTTCGCTTTTGACCTTTTTGATCACTTTCCATCTCTTTCTTGTGCTTACCTTTCTTATTCTTCTTCATTCCTAAATACAAAAAAGAAAAGAAAAATCTTGTGAACTTGAGTTTAGTACATAAATCTAGGCAATACCTAAGCAGCTTAAATAACCAACAGAAACAAAAATATAAACAAATGGTATAGTATGAACACTGCAAGCCTCCTGTATATCACAGAATAATGAAACATAGGAACAAAATAACACAAAGAAAATACGCTAGCACAATCACATACAATTTATCAAAGTAGCCTAACAATCCACACCATACCAAACATTAACATCAAAAGAGGCCCAATGTTAGTCAGTAGAAGATTCCTATTCAATGAAACTTGAAAAATTTTGCGTAAACACACAGGGAAATAGAAATGCAAGTGGAATAAAACGAGTGTGTGAAACCAAAAAAAAAAAGTCCCGAAGATCAAATCCACCAAAAAAAAAAAATTACTCATACAGGAATAGCCCCGTCAAATGAAAACAAAGTGCATGAGGGGTAAATGGATCAACATGCAGAAGAAACAAAGAGAATCCCTGAAAATAATACCAAAGCAAATTTAAAAGAACCCATCTTCTAATTTCATTGAAAATGAAATTAAAACAATCTACCATTACCGGGTCGGCTTAGCTTAGATTAGGTGACGGTTTCAAGTTGTCAGTGCACAGTTTTCTCCTCTATTATACAGTAAAAAACAAATCATAAAAATGATAAAAAATACATTTATTATATAAATACGGGCCCAGGCCCCTTCTGTTTTTTTCCTTTGGGGGGGGGGCAGCAACAAATCAAAATTTAACATTCGGAAACAAATATAAAGATTTAAGAATTCAGATTGAAAAGACAAAAACAAAAAGAAGAAGAACCTGAAGAAGAATTAGAATCCAAAAGAGCGACAGATCCCATGATTTGGAGAAGAGATGGCTGATGGGTCTTCCAATCTTTGCTCTTATCTGAACTCGGTGTTTGAAAAGGTACAGAAAGAAAGAAGAACATTCAACATTATAAATAGATAAAGGAAAGCAAAGCAAAGGAAGGCGGGAACACTGATTTTAGAAAAAAAAAACAAAAAAATGTTGGCGCCCATTCCATTCCTCCCAAAAATGAAAAATGAATCCCTACTACTATTAATTTTAACCCTTTTTTTTTTTTTTTTTTAACAAGAGCCGAAACGAAACCCTCCAAAAATCAAAGGTCCTTTCTTCCGTTTTCCGCCCCAAACGCGAAATGCGATGCCCACTTGTAAAATAAATGCCACATCAACCATTTGGACCAATATACTTCATTTCCGAATTCTCCCAATCCCAAATATACCTTTTTCTTCTTTTTCTTAATCTATATCTATAATGTTAGAGACTGGCTCCACTTTGACCTGCCACGGTCTCGTCGAAATTACAAGTTTTTTTCTTTTTATTTAAGGGGGTTGAATAAAAATATTTGATAAAAAATAAATTGATTTAAAAAATTGGTTGAATCTTAATTTTAAAATTCAAAACTTCAGTTTAATTTGATCTAATGTTGTTTTAAAATTATATGTTATAATATATTTTATTTATATTAAAATATTATATTTTAAATTTATAACATATATCGATTATTTAATCTTACTTATAAAATTAAAAAATTTTACTACAAATGCATCAAATAATTATTCTTCACTTATTAATATTTTATAGTATTTTATAACTTTTTTTCTAAGTACAAAATCAATTTTACAATATTTTGAAATATTTTACTTCTTTAAATTATTTAAATTTTGATCCGGATATATAATTATTTAAGAATTGATATAATTAAACTCTCATCGAAAAAAAAAAAACCAACAAAAATTCAATTAATTTATTGAAAAATATTTAGAAAAAGATAATAAATGTTAATAAGTAAATGAAATAAAATAATATTACTAAAATATTTTCAATGTAAATATTTAAGAATAAAATTAATTTATTAACATGAAAAAAAACATTAAATAATCAGCCAATATATTTGTAAGATCAGTTCTGTATTTATTTTTCTGCTTTTTTCCTTCTTTTCTGTTGATATAGTTTTTGGGTTTAAGATTAACCTATTTTTCTATATTTCTTGCAAACAAAAGAATTATTTTTATCAAACTATCATTATATTTCTTAATTCCTTAAAAAAACACTTTTTTTGTTATATTTTCTTTATTTTTAGATCCTTAAATTTAAACTAGTTTTTAACACAATGTTATGTGTAAACTATTTTTATCAATAATTTGTTGTAAATGCATTGAGTCATCTATTTTTTTTTTTTGGTTATTCTCTCCAATTTTTTATTATTTTTATTAAATATTCATTTTTTTTCTTTTTTTGGTTATTCTCTCCAATTTTTTATTATTTTTTATTGTATACTCACAGAACAATTGTAACATATTTTCATTTTTTTTTTATATTTTCCTTCTTCCATTGCATTGTTTTTGCTCTCTCTTACAATTTATTTTTTAATCACTTTTCTTATTTAATATCTGCCTATATCTTCTTTACCCTAAGTTTTTTTTTTAATTTTTCTAGATAAAATTTAATTATCAAAACTTGTACATATTATAATTAAAGAGATATCACTTTTTTTATAAAAATATAATATAATTTTATTTTAATTTTAATAATAAATCACCACATTTAAATATTTTTAAACAAGAAATAACTAAAAGCTAATAATTGATATTTACCTATTATAATTATATTAACTTAGAGTCAAGTCATTAACCGTACCATACAGCACTATTTGTAATAAAAAGTCAATTATTTAATTAACCAAGTTGGTCCTCAAATAAGCTCATAGGTCCTTTTTTTTAAAAAAAAAAAAAAAGATAGAATTGATTATGCAAGGCATAATGGGAAGCATCTTATTTGTCTTAAATAATAATTTTTTTAGTATGTGTGTCATTTAAATTTCACTCATTTAAATCGTAATAACTTTAGTAAAGTAGGCTTGGTTAGAAATATTGCTGTTTCCTTTTCAGTAGAAAATGTAATATTCTAAAAAAGAAAAGTAAATTACGATTAAAAATAAAAATACGCAAAAACTGATTAGCACTTAAAATTAAAATCAATAGTGCTATATATTCAACATTTTGTCAAATATATATGTATGACAATATCTACAAATTATAAGTGTAGCCAATCTCTAAAATTTCATTGGTGTGCACTTCCATTAAAATTCCATTGTCTTTTTTATTAATAATTAAAAAAATAAAAATAAATTCCTTTTTAGATTCGACACTTTGAGAGTCATTGACAAAACCATATACTATATTAAATATTTATAACCATGAACAATTGCCAAAAAAAAAAATTAAAAAAAAAAGGGTAAATGAAAGGATTCCAAGGTATAACTGTATCTCACCTTGTTCACTTTCTTTAATAGTCATGAAAGAAATCAACTATACCTGCCAGTAGAGGACAGAAAAGAAAAAAAACAAAGGTGAAATGCTTTTTCTTTTTACCAAAAATACTCTATTCAGAAAAAAAAATTCTCCCATTTAAAAGTAAAAGAATTAAGATTGGAAATATATAAATAAATGCAATATAAAGATGAAAAAAAGAAGTGAACAGAGGAGAATAATACCAATTACAAATTGTAATCTATGAGCACAAAAGAAAAGATTAATGGAACTGTTTGCACAAAGGTTAACTTAATCAAGTCTAAAATGATATGAAGGGTTTTTTTTCAGAGTAGCTTCTCTATTTATA
Organism: Adansonia madagascariensis; assembly: GCA_038381835.1. Lineage (NCBI taxonomy): Eukaryota > Viridiplantae > Streptophyta > Magnoliopsida > Malvales > Malvaceae > Adansonia > Adansonia madagascariensis. The sequence continues at coordinate 4,962,490 of JBBYHL010000014.1, read as the reverse complement.
ATAGGAATTAGGAAGGCTCCTAAATATTTAGTAATTTGTGCGAAGCAATGGTAATGAGTTATTAATTATTTATGAAACGTATATATATATATATATATATTTTGGAAAGTCTACGTTTACTATTTCTAGAAAGTTCTTATGGAAAGTAAATTATGAATGAAAATACTTATATAGCAAATATTATCGAAAATATCTCTACAATTAATTAAGAGTTTGTCTTGGGTTTGATTATTAGAATTATATGGTTTATATATTTTATTTAGGTTAAACAATACATAAATTATTTCTTAATTAAATACTACAATTATTGTCATTATTTAAATAGTCAATACTTTCAAAGTATATTTGTATTTATTAGTGTTGATTTTTTTATGTTTAAAATTAATGGTTCGGTTTATTTGAAAGTTTAATTGCAAGGTAAGAGAAAAAATATTGGATAATATAAGAAAAAAATAAAGTTTAGTAAAAGTATATTTATTAAATTAATGAAAGTGTATCAAATTAAATAAAATTCATTAACATGTGACATGTCAAAAAATGATCCAAGAGCAAACAGACACCGTTGGAAAGATAATTCAATGCCCTTTAAGGGAAAAGTATCAAAAAATTCATGAAAAATTGTTTAGGCTAAAAAATAAATTTTCAAGTTTTGACTACAGTGCTGCTAGGGCAAAAAAGAGATTTTTTTTTTGTTTTTAGATTTTCTAGGGCTAGGCTCAAGTTAAAGACATCCGAATGTCCGTAACAAAGAAGGTCAATGAAAATGGCTTCACAAGTTTATTCACACAATCGCAGAGTAACTAGGGACGATGGAACAGTGCATTAACCAAAGTCACTGGTTAGGGTTTTAGACCTTAAAATCAAGGCATAAACACTTTAAAATAAGTAAAACATTTTATTTTGAAAACTAAAATATTTAACTTCATTTAACAATGAATCCAGACATTGAAAGCTTGATTTTTTCCCAAGGTTGGAGGACCAGTTAATGAAAATATCAAATCCATGTTAATTTCCATTTATTAGATGTAACATGGAATTACCTTAGAGGTGTTTTGAAAATAAGATTTTTATAGCAAAAAGCAAAGATCTTGACAAATATGTTATAAACAAAATGTGACATACATGAAAATGAACATGGATAGCATATTTAAACAAATGAAATAACATTTTGACATGGAAAAGATGATAAAAATACAAGGGAATGAGCAAGAAAATGCATGCAGATGTTAGCTTTATGAGTGACATCAAGAATCATGCCATGAGAGATAATATGAACATGGTCAAGCAAAAAAAACTTATTGGAATTTTCAGACAGCATTAAAAACATGATTTTGAGCCAAACAAGCATGTGAGCATAATAGAACATAGTAAAAGAGTCAATATGGCATAAAAAATCCTAAGCCTACCACAAACAAAGCCACAAAATGCATGAATCATCCTAGAAAAAGGTCATGATCACATGAATTTTGGTTCACTAAGATGATACAAATGCAAAACAAAAGTAAATGGATGGAGAAGGAGTAGGAAATATACCCGATGGCTTAGAAACCTTGCTAGAGATGTTAAGCATAAGAGTTTATAGACTTATAGCTCACTTTCTTCCCTTCCTTTGCTATTAGTTAGCAAGAAAGGAATGAAAATAAAGAGCTTGAGGGCTATAATATCAATAGTGGAAGATTGGAGAGTGTAAATAAAGGAAAGAAAGGGTTTTTAAAGGTTTTTTGGTGGTGGTTTAAAGGAGCTATGAAAATAAAAAGTGATTTTTTAGTTTTCAGTGGCTCAGGAGTGTTTTTTTTAAAGAGTGTTAAAATGTCTGTTGGCTAAGCTAAAAGTAGGCTCTTTTATAATCGAATACTCACCAATGTTTTTTGAAGCCAAAGTAAGGGTATTTTTTAAATTTTCCTCATGTACCACATAACGGTCATGGGTACTATGCTCAGAGATTTTCATTGGTTGCAGTAGGTAAAATGGTGGAGCAGAAAGGCTGAGGGAGTCTACAGATGAAGAAAGGCCAAGTATGCCCCTAAAAAAACCATGTTTTCCATGAAAATGTCTAATTTTCAGTTATTTTGGGCCTAAAAAATTCATTTGATCAAATCATAAGTCTAATGCTAAGGCCTAGTATGAATTTTGATGATTTTTAATGCCAAAACCATGGCCAAATCAGATTTTTAGATCAACTTTGCTAAGGCTAAAAAATGGCATGAATTGGGCAAAAATGCTTGCCTGTATCAATGCAAAAAACTTTGTATCGATATATAAAGCAAATTTTGCCTTCCAGTCTTGAGACAAAGAGCTCTGTATTGATACAAAGAGAAAATTTTACCTTCCAGTCTTGAACTGCATGGCCACAAGGGCTGTATCAATGCTCTCACTTGTATATCAATACATTTTGGCTAAAAATCATGATTTTAGCTACGACACAAACTGGTATCAATACAAACACCCTTAGTATCAATACTATGCATTTTTTTATTGATACAACTAGCAAGATTTTGAAATTTGATGACATGGAACCTTGTATTGATACCTAATGGCTATGTATCAAGACTTGCATGCACAAACATGGATTTTTCATACCTTTGACTCTTAAAACAACTCACTTTGCTTAGGAATGGTGTATGACAGATCCGCATTTATCTAAATTACCTCGATAGTGCCTCAAATGACCAAACATGATGATGTATCGATATATTAATAAAATGTATCGATACATCTTCATAAATAATTTTTTTACATTTTTTTAGGATGTTCCCTTGGCATTTCGAACCTTTCAAAAAAAATTTCGCCTGGTGGCTTGTCGCTTATAATGCCTGGAAAAACAGCACCCAATATTTGTCCTTTTTTTATTATTTTATTCTATTACCTTCCCATTAATTCTCAGGATGTTAGAATTTTGGCCCAAGGAAGAGAAATAGGTGCATTTTTATCAAAAAGTCTCGAACTGAGCAAAGTTTGTTTGAAAGGGGCCTAGACAAAGTAGGGTGCCTATAATACAATACCCACACTAATGTGTCAATACATTGATGCGAGTCTGAATGTAAATAAGCATTTATGAAGCTCACAATGGCTATCCACCTACTAAATTAATGCCTATAATCCATAATTTATTCTCAACCTATAAATAGAGGATTGCAACACTCCAAGCATAAAGAGATACCAAAGATTTATCAAGAAATCCACAAGAAAGCTAGAAATCTTCAAGTTCTTATTTTTCATTTGTCTTACACACATTATGTTTTTCTTTTCTACATTCTATCTCTTCTTTGTGCTTAAGCTCTTGTAGAGGACTTAATTAGTTTAAAATACTTTTTCTTATCCCAAAAAGGTTATGTAAAGATTGAGCAAGATTATTTAAGGATTTGGATAGAAGTCATTAGGGGATTTAGAAGGTTCTATGTTAGCCTCAAAAGATAATGACTGTAAAGTTATACCTTAGCCTCAAAAGTAAATTTTCACTAGTGGATTATGGAAATCACCTCAGCAAGGAAGTGCCAAGAAAAGAGGATATATGCTACAACTTTAAGGACTAAACCTCTATACATTGCATGTTTGATTTTCTTACTCTAAACTTTTTTTCATCTCTATTTATTTTCAATTTTTAATTAAAGCCCATATTGTGATTAAAATTTTAAAGAACCAACTCATCCCTTCTTGGTTCGTTCCTTATTTTAAGCTAACGTATAACTCTTTTTTAAGAATACAAAGATGCGTTTGCATGGTCCTACAAGGATATACCTAGGCTAAGCATAGACATTATAGCTCATAGACTCTTTTCAAAGCTAGAATGTAAGCTAATACAGCAAAAGTTGTGACAGATGAAACTAAAAATGCTACTAAAGATTAAAAAGTAAAGAAACAATTTAAAGTGGGATTCCTAGAGGTAGCAAAATACACCAAATAAGTGGATAATATTGTTCGGTACTAAAAAACTGGCAAAGTACGGATATGTGTTAATTATTAGGACTTAAACCCGACTAGCTTAAAAGATAACTTGCCATTACGACAAATTGATATCCTATGAGCAACATTGCGAAGAACTCTCTATTGTTCTTCATGGATCGAATCTTAGGCTATAATCAAATTAAGATGGCATTGAAAGCATGGAAAAGACCACATTTGTGACCATGTTAGGAACTTTTTACTACAAGGTGATGCCTTTCGAGTTAAAGAATGCCTGGGCAACAAATCAAAGGACCATGGTGACTTTATTCCTTGACATGATACACAAAGAGATAAAAGTCCATGTAGACGATATGATTACAAAGTCATCAAATGAAATTAATCATGTGATCAAAATTCAGAAGCTTTCTGAAAGCTTGAGAAAGTTTCAACTCAAGCTTAACCCAGCTAAATGTACTATTAGCTTAACCTTAGTAAAACTACTAGGTTTCATTGTTAGCGAAAAATGGACAAAAGTTGACCTAGATAACATAAAAGCTTTTCAAAATCTACCTCTACCTCACACACAAAAAGAAGTGAAAAGCTTCTTAGGGAGATTAAACAACATTGCCAAATTTATTTCCTAACTTATTGATAAATGTGATCCAATATTCAAGAGAATGAGATAATGAATTCCAAGAAGCTTTTGACAAAGTCAAATAGTACCTTTCAAACCAATTACTGTTAGTAGCTTTAGTCCTAAAATGCCCTTAATATTATATTCATCAATTTATGATAAATCCATGGGATTTGCTTTAGGGTAACACGATGAAACAAGCAAGAAAGAAAGCAAAAAGTTCATGGATGAATAACTATTCATCGATAAAGAAATTATGTTATGCCTTAGCCTGAATTACACGTAGACTTATATAATACATGCTACATCACCCCACTTAGTCGATCGTAGAACTTGATGTCATCAAATACTTATTTAAAGCACCTATAATTTCAAGAAGAACAACCAAACAGCAAAATTTGCTTTCAGAATATGATATAGTGTATGTGAACTAGAAAGACATTAAGGGTAGTTAATACACTAAATAATGTATCTTTTAAATCCTTGGACTAATTATGGTCACATTGTGTATAATAGTAAACAAGGGTCATCTCCGTAGAGACTATTCTTAATTTATAAGTTATTGATGCAAAACTAATCTAATATGACCAAACAAATTTAAGACTGCATAAAAAGAAATAAACTAAAATATGATAGGGTTTAATTACATTGGGATGCAAATAAAATAAAAAAAAAAACTAAAAGTAAAAGTAAAACTATGGTTTAAAAAGGAATTTTATATCTAACAAGTAACAATAATGATGAAAAGTATGGTTAAGGAATCATTCAGCACCTTTAAACAACTATGAATCAATATTAGAATTACCATTAACTACTTCTCAAAACTACCAGCCATAGATAGCAACAAGCTCTTCTACCTTAATCTTTCCTTAGTTTGTCGTTAAATAGAACAAGCTTTCTATTTAATCCCTAACTATTAAATAACCTAGAATAAGCTTTCCAGATTTTATTTGATAGAAGCTTTAAGATAAGAAAGATAGGTTGATCTGAGCAATAAACACGCAAGCTTAGATTATTTTAGAAAGAAATCTTAGGCTCTACATATCAATATAGACATAGAAGTTTAATCTGAATTAAATAAACACTATGAAAAGTAAACAAAAAAGTACATGAATATCCTCAAGATCTTAGGCAGAGATGTATACGTGATTAGATAGTTGTTTAAAACATAGATTTGATAAAAATCATACTATTTAAAGACTCAAAACTTTGAATGTGTCAATCCCTGCATGAACACACCATGGCTTGATTACCTTGATCTCTTTTAGAGTTCATAAGCAGCCCAAATGTCCTACCTTTAATGATGATCCATATAGATGCCTATTTGAGCCTTTATGAGGTCTGATGGTTTTCTGGTGGTAGCTAAAAAGCTTCTTAAGCCTTAACCGATAAATATATAGTCAACAAGTTCATATTTGAAGTGATTTGGGAATAGTTCCCACACCTATTATGCCAAAAGAAAGAAGAAAACAACTCTACAGGGAAGTAGCTATTTTATGTAAATGCAGTAAACCAATCCAAAAATCTTGATTTTTGATCCTAGTTTATTCTTTTAATATGTAAAACTGATTTTCTACTTTCCTTGTGATAAAAAAATAATTCTAGATTACTTAAAAGCTTAAGAATGTGCTAACTTGCTCTAGAAAGTTGAAGGGTTGTGTTAACCTTTTTAGGGAAGTCTAAGGATTGGCACCTAGGGTTTTTAGAAAGTTATATCAGCCAATTCAACCTAATAATGTATATAAATATACTTATAATCAGGCTAGGCTTAACTAATGGGTCAATCAAGCCCATTACTAACATACCAGAAGGTCAGGCCACTTTAGAGTGTTTCCTGAGCCCAGTTAAAGCTATTTTAATTAGCTTGTCCAAATTGGGCCTTAATTGTAATTTATTAATATATCAGCCTAATAACATACCAAGGCAGCTATTCCACGCGCTAGCCTATTAGCAAGCCATACTTGGAGTAGTTCATAAGTAAACTTTCTTGGCTTGATAATTAAGGATTTTAGCCCAACCCTTTTAATTTACATGTTAGATAATTTAATTCATAATTAAATTTTTAACCTAAATTAAAGCAATTTTACTTCATGTAAATATTGTTTAATAATTTTTAAATAATTTATTTAATTTTTCAAATACAATTATTTGGTTTTATTTAATAATATCCTTAAGACCATGTTTACAAATAAGCATTATCTTGATAAGACATTTTTTTTGTTGCCATATTAAGACTTCTTTAATTAGATTTGATAAATCTAATTTATATCTTTAATAATACTTAACTAATTAAATTAATTTCTCCTTATTACATCTTTTATTTAATTAAGTCATACTTAACTAAATTTTGGTTTTAATCCAATAGATCATTTTATTGTGTGTGACCCATTAAGTTCCCTTCATGTTGGTAAATAGTTAATCCAATTAGTTATATTCATAGATCAACAGCAAGATCAAGTAACCATCATGACCAATGCTGAAGAGTCAATATGACCTCGAAGAAACTTTTCAGTAACCAACTTGGTAGTGTAATTCGGTTCTTTCATCTAATATCCTGAAAAGACCATGAGCATGATGTAGTGTCTATTCATGTCTCAATCCATATCAATTCCTATAGCTTATGGTTAACCTCATGAAGTTTAAGAAAAATTTCTCATAAATTCATCATGTGTTGGCTAATGACTTTATCAAGTTAAGCAAAACCAGGAACAAATGAGTTATGTCTTTGATTTCACTTAGATGTTAAATCCTTTGGATAACTTACCCATTTTCCTATGGTTCATTCCATACCTAAAACTAGCTTACCATAAACATCTATTTATTGTGGACCTATTCATGATGGAATATAAGCATGACACTCCCCATACAAGGTGACCCAGTACATAAGTTTGAGGACTAATATACGTAATTGACACATGAGAACATATTCCATAGATAGTTATATAACTTATACCAAATGGAGTTCTTATGTGGGCTATGTTTAATGAACTTCTTTCCATAAAACAAGCACACATATGCTATCCCCAAGTATTTCTATACTTTAACTTTTATGAGATCAAATAGTTGTATACATCAAATTCATGGAAGCTTAGCATATGCTAGTTTTTGTGCATTATCAATGTCTTGTCTTGACAATATGATTAGGAATGTTTTAGAAACACGGCTTTGATGCATAAAGATCTCATCATCGTAACTCATTACTAACTTTACAAGGCCACTATGTTTCATAAGCTTCATCCAATTAGTGTTGCATAATTGTCAATCACACCACTAACATGAAGAAAAACCTTAAATTACTAATTAAAGTGATAGGTTTGCTTTATTATGTTATATATGTCTCATATAATCCAATTTGCTCAAGGCATATACTAATATATTTAACCTAAGTTATGTTCCACATTGCAATCAACAAAAATTTGACCATAATCATTGATCACAAATTACTACTAATAAATAGGAAAGCAATACATGGATCAAGATTCCTATTCTAGTAATAGATAATTATCAAGGTCTATTTAGTTGCACACCTAAACAAATCAAGATAGGAATCATAAACTAATTTTATAGAAGAACATAAGCAATTCAATAGATAAATTTTGAATAATTTTGAAAACAAATTGCAAAGTCATGTCTAGGGCTTTCAAATCACCATTAACCATAAAAGAATTTTGCAAAATTGGTTCTTTTTAATCATCAAACTCACCATGCATTAATTTTGACAACACATAAGATCCCATAGCATGCTCTACTAATCCTTTCAAATTAGGGTATATATTTGTGTTTTTAGGTTAAAGGGTTAATTACATGACTTTCATGAATAAAAAGGCCTATTTGGCTCAAAGAGCTATCTAATGGATAACAACATTAGGGTAGGCAATTTGGCTCTAGCGGTATAAATCCTAATGCCTCTATCATATCCATGTCATCACATGATCGATATAGTCTAAATAGTTTAAAGCAAGTTGTAGAGAAACATGTGATCATGAGAGCACATAAGAAAAGAAACTGGATTGAGATGCATAATGTATCAATCATGTAGGTTCAAAACTCATAATGATAATTATAAAAATCAATATTAAGTTTAAACATGTTTTTTTCTCAATTAACATATGATACTAACTTTGACTTATAAAAAGTGATTTTTCAAGCCTAATTCTCGTGAAGATTATTTTCACTAATATCTTAGTTTTACACCTACTTAGTTTACATCTCATCATTGCACTAAAAGGGACTAAAACACACACAAACAAAAATACTAAGGACCCAAATGAAAATAAACTAATGCAACTAAAATGAACTAAACACTAAACAAATAATTGACCAAAAAAATAATAAAAGGAAAATAAAAAGAAAGTAAATCTGATTATGGCATGCTGGCAAATGATCCAATGGGTTACCACCTATTAGTGCTTGATTTTTTCTCTTCAACTTAATCTGTGCCTTTTTTTTGCATTTGAGAATCTTCTAGCTTAAGGTTCTTCCTCATTATAACTTCCAATGCATCGTTGCTTATTTATTCAAAAAAATTGAAGTGTATAATCTTTTGATCAAACTCCATGGTTAAGATACCATTATAAACTTCTATTTTGGTACAAGCAGTTTTCATGAATGGTCTTTGTAAGAATAATGATATCAGCATAGACGATGAGTCTTCCATCTTAAGAATGTAAAAATCAGCGAGGAAAACCAATTGATTCATATCATCCAAAACCTTTTTTGGATAAGCATTAGATCGATCGACGAGTTTAATAATAACACTGGTTTCTTTAAGTGGACCAAAATTTAAAGCAACAT
>JBBYHL010000014.1:4915837-4946646 GCA_038381835.1 Adansonia madagascariensis | reverse complement strand
AGATTATAAAAATTTATAAAATATCACATAAACATGGCAGCAGAAACATAATAATAAAGTTAATCCGAGACTCCATAAGTAGGATCATCTTGCATAATCTTGACAATCTTTAAGATTAAGAAATCTAAAGATTTATTCAAGATTCAAACATAACTCAATCTTGAGAAGTCTTTCAACAATTTCATGACTCAATTATCAAAAACACTAAGCCTAGTTGTCATAAACTAAAGCTGTCCAAGCTTCAGCCTCTTAATAAGTATCCATACAGGTGACCTAGAAAACTTTCAATACGAAAGAGACTTTGTTGTCAGGAGCTGTGCTAGCAACTTAGGTTTTAATAAACCTTCCTTTACACTTAGAAAACATTGATTTAATAATCAAACATGAGAAAAAAATTTAGACAATTAAATCTTATGAATAAAGAAATACCTTTATGACATTAAATAAATATAATGTTTAATTACATGAAATCACTAAATGATAACGCCTTACAAGCCACAATGATTGGATTGCAGGGCTTACACTGACATCGAAAGTCATTCAATGAAGTCCTTCATTCAAATTATGTTTTATTCGATTAAGTCATATTAATTACATCCAGGATTTAATCCAACAGATCTACATTATTGTGTGTGAACCATTAGGTTCCTAACATGTTGGTAATGAACATGAATAATCTTATTAATCATGTTCATAGATGAAGAATGGGATCTAGCGACCCATCATGACCACCCAAATATTGAAAAAGTCAGTGTGAACTTAAAAAAAAACTTTTAGTAACTAGCCTCTCAGTGTAATATGATCCTTTCATCGTAGACCTAGATAAAAGATAAGCATAGTGCAATGTTTACGTAAATCTCTATTCATATTAGTTCTTACAACTCATGGTTCATGATCATAGATCTATGATGAACTATTCCTTATAACCCTTTGTGCTTTGGCCAAAGACTTTGATCCAATTAACCATAGTCAATGACACTTGAGATATGTTTCTAATGCCACTTAGAGTAGTGAATCCTCTTTGGATCACTCACTCATCTACCATACGATTCATGCTATGCCCAAAACCACTCTACCATAAGCATCTATCTATTGTGGACTCGGTTATGATAGAATCAAAGCATAACACTCCTTATAGGAGATGACTTAGTATCATAAGTCAAAAGACTATCATACATAACTGGCACATAAGAACATATTCCATAGACACTTAAGTGACTTAGCCCATGTTCAGTAAACTTGTTTCCATAAAACAAGCACCCATATGTTATCCCCAACTATCTCATATACCTCAACCTCTATGAAATCAAAGGGTGGCATGCATTTAATGCATGGAGGCTTAACATAAACTAGTCTTTGTGCATTATCAATACCCATCTTAACAATACGACGACTTGGAACATTTTTAGAAGCATGGCTTTGATGCATAAGGATCTTATCAGCCTAACTGATTTACTAACTTTGCAAGGCCATTGTGTTTCGAGGGCTTCATTCAATCAGTGTTTGCACGAGCGTCAATCATATCATTAACATGAAGAAAAATCTATGTTACTTTATGTTTTGTAATATGTATAATATTATTTGACCATGTATCCCATGTCCCAATTCGATTGGTTCAAATGCATACACCAACATAAAACAACTCTAGGATACACACTACTTAAGCTCTTGCAATTAACCTTCCCTCTGAGCATAGAGTAATGTACCCACTCAAATCAAACCTTTTTTATTAGAGGCCTGTGATGGGTAAATATTAGGATGCCTTACTAGTCGTTACTAGACAATAATAAGAAATGATTTGGGGACCCTTCATAGAATAAACCTAAACCACATTTAGTGAACCATAAGAGTTAACCTAGGTAGAACTATGCCAAATCTCCTCCATGGATCATTTTGTGCATTTTCGTACCAATATTTATTGTTAAGAAAATAAATGTAACATATCTCAAAAGAAAAGTTATACCTCAATCGAAGGATGGTGCCATCTTTAAATAAATATTATCTTTACTCTTTTTTTTGCAAACTGAGCCTAGTTATTGTAAACTAAAGCCTTTTAAGTGTCTAGCCTCTAACTTTTATCTATATAGGTAACTCAAAAACCTTCACAAGGTTGAGACTTTTTTAGGAACTGTCCTAGCAACTTAGGTTTTGTAATGCTTTCCTTATCTAGTTACACTACAATATCGAATCAAGAGGTAAAAGAAAATGATTTTCTTCACCAAATTAGGGATAAGGCAAAAAGAGACTAAGTGGCATAAAAAAATCAATTGAAGATTAGGGTTATAAGGGATGACACAACATATGCTTAAATTTGCTGCCAACTTTTGGCCTTATTGCACACAAGTCCATGCATCTAAGTAAGCTTTTCAATTAAGCCCTTAAACAAAATTCAACCTTAGTAATTAAGCTAATCTTATTTTAATTCCATATAATCACTTTTATGTTTGTTGCCTATTAGGCCCCCAACATTTTGACAATAAATATAAAATTATTTGATTAAGAACATTTATATTTATAAACCAAGAATAGTATCTAGCAATGCATCATAGTTATCCAAATACCAGAAGAATCAGTATGGTTTGACAAGCTTTTCATTATGCAATATGTTAATGTAATTGGATCCTTTCCATGTTTACTCTTAGCCCTGTCCATGTTAGTCTTGCAGCCTCTAAGTGTTAACTCTATAATCAATGTTGTCTTAGGCAAGGACTTTTAAGTTAAAATGTGCAAGGAACGAATAAGATATATCCCTTCATATCACTTGGGGTGATGCATCCTCCTTAGACCACTTGTCCACCTTCAGTATATTTCATATCATACCCAAAATCACCTTAACATAAGCATATTTTCTCGGGACCGTTTATGATAAAATCAAAGTATAATAATTCACATAAAAATGACTTAGTGTCACAAGTCTATGGATTACACTACTGGTATATGAAAGTATTTCCATTGACATTTGAATGAACTACGAAATAGAACTCTCATAATGGGTCATGGTTAGTGAACTTATTCTTGTAATAAGTACCCTTACGTTATCCTAACGTATCATTATACTTAAACTTATGAGATCAATTGCATGTATCACATGTATGCAAGCTTAATATATGCCAGTCTTTGAGAATTGTCAATGCCTTGTCTTAACAATGAGTCAACTTGTAATGTTTTAGAAACATGGTGTTAGTGCATAAGGTTCTCACAATTTTAACTCATTACAAGTACTTTGCAAAACTAAGGTGTTTAATAAGCTTTACCTTTAAGCTATTAATAACAATCATAATAAAACTTATGGATAAAGAAATACCTTGTATCATTAATAAAAGTACAATGTATACTTACATGAAATGATTAAAAGCTAGCATGTTACATGTAAATCTAATTGACTTACAAGGTTTACACTAATAATCAGATACAAAAACATCATCTTTATCATAGTGACCTTTCTTAAACCTCATGTATGAGCAGGTTTTGACTAAAAATGAGAGAATACAAATGCATATCAATGGTCTTGTTTTGCTTTATGAATCAATTGAAATTTGAGATTAGGCATAGGAGGGCATACCTGTAGCATCCTAGGCAATTGAAGAAGGAGGATCATCCTGTAACTTTGTTGCTATTGCGGCATAAAGCGAGTAGGCACAACATCAAGTGCTTGTGTATTGAGTCAATTTGATGATAAATTCATTCACAAGTCTGGGGCAAATCTATAGATTATGGGGGAAAATGTAGGATATCCAACTTGAAAAGAAGAAAAGAAATAGAGAAAGAGGTAGTTGGCAAAGATATGAACAAAAATTTTTTGGTTGTATTTTTTTTAGGGATTTAGATGGTTATTTAAATAATAATCAATTAATAAAATATTCAATATATATTTTTTGACTTATTATAAATAATGAAATAAATATTTTTCAATCAAGTTGAATTGGGCGGGTTCAAGTTCTCTAAGGTTAGGTATTTGCTAAATTATTGACAATGACAATTTAATTGATTTACAATATCCATAAAAAATGTAGTAGTTATTTTTAATTTTTAAGAAATAATTTTCCTAGAATTATATTTGTACACTACAAATTTTTAAATTATGAGCTATAAATTAAATTAGAAAAATTAATTTTTCTAGAATTATGAAATTAGGTAAAGAATAAAGATTATAAGCATATTCGCCTATATGATTAAATTTTCAAATTAATCAAAAAATTATAACAAAAATGATAATTTTTTTCATCTTCTTAATCACCAAAAAAGATAAAAAAAATATATTTTTTAATATATATTATAGTAGATTATTATATATGATAAGTATATACAAAGGTTTTAAATAGATGTAAGTTAAAATTTTACAACAAGATAAAACTTACTTTTGACACATCAAATATGTCACAAAAAATTTTCTCTTGTGCCATTTCTTTTATTTTAAAATTTATTGAAAATACTTTTGGACAATATAATTGTTACATATTTTTTTCCTCATTTGGTGATGTTATTTCATATCACCTATTACATTATATATATTTATCAATAAATTATCCTTAAAAATTATACTCCAATTTGATTATATTATTGGTGAAGGTATAACATAATTAAATCATTTAAAAAATTGTAACATTACTTATATCGTCATATTACGGCGTACAATTATAGGACAAAAGTATATTGTCATTGATAATAATTTTTCAATGCTGCAAGTTTGCGTCACCATATTTACTTAAAAGTAATGATGAACCACAATTATCACTAATAAAACATATTCACAATAATAACATCAAATTAAAATTATGGCATACAATTACGGGACAAAAGTATAATTGTCATTGATAATAATTTTTCAATGCTGCAAGTTTGCGTCATCATATTTACTTAGAAGTAATGACGAACCAAAATTATCACTAATAGAACATATTGACAGTAATAACATTAGATTAAAATTATGTCATTAAATTATGGGACAAAAGTATATTGTCATTGATAATAATTTTTCAATGCTGCAAGTTCGCGTCACCATATTTACTTAGAAGTAATGACGAACCAAAATTATCATTAATAGAACATATTCACAATAATAACATCAGATTAAAATTATGTTCCATAACAAGGTAGGCAATTTGGCATAGATAAAATATTCAATTTATGATAAAAACAAAATGTCACATGATATTAAGAATGTCACCAGAAAAATTTCTCACCATCCTTGGTAAAATTTGATGTCCAGCCTTTATTGACATTATCACATGATGGTTTCAAATATATTCATATAAAATATGACGACAATAAAAAAAATGGTAAATTATAGTGTTTGTCACATTTGACATATCTTCATATAAAAATCACAAAAAAAAAAAATAGATGTGTAAGAAAAACTGATCAAATAAGCAGCGAAGTTTTTAAAAAGATTTTAATCCAATTGTACTAAATTGTGTTGTAATGTACAATAAAACCATCCTAATCAGTTACTTGAGTCATAGATCTGAAGATGATGTCTAAGAATTCTTAGATCCGTGTGAAAGCCTCTATAGCTAGCCTTCTTTATTATTCTCCAATTCCCGGATGGTAGAATGTGCAGGCACTTTTTGTCTTGATCAACTCCGAATTCATACAGCTTAATTCTCCTTAATGACCACCTTGTGCCACTAGGTTTAAAATCATTAGATATTGAGATTAGAAACCTCTAAGTGTGACTTCAAGGTCTAAGAAAAAACCCTTACGCATAAGCCTCTTATTTATATTAAGTAACAAGGGAGCCCTAATTTTAATATTTTAATTAAAATAATTATTTTATTAATTTCATAAAACCCATATGTGGTGCCAACCCTAGTATGGATGTTGACTATAATTTGGCCCAAACCCTAGTGTCCATGGACAATATTTTGGGCTAAATTTATTTTATTGAATTTTGCCTGTATAATTTGAATACTAATTAATTTTGATTAAACTGTTAATTATATTTAGCCCAATAATTTTCCTCAACTCCAATTCTAATTCGAAATAAAATCATGGCAATTTATTTGAATAGGATAACTATGTACTAATAATCAAAATAAAATTAACTATAATAAAATAATTAATTTAATCATAAATTAAAATAAATAAATAAATAAAATATTTTTTAAAATTTATTTAGAATATTATCCATATTTAATTTATAAATAAATATTTAAACAAGTCTTAATAGATATTAAATTAATTATATGAATAATTAATTTCCCATATCTATTTAATTTAAATTAATTCCTATTTTTATCAAAAGATAAATGTAATTAATTTAAATTACTAAGTCTTATCTAAATAAATATTTAAACAAATTAAATATATATTCTAGATAAATAATACAACAAAATCATTTTCATTTATTTACTGAAGAAAATGCCCACACTCCCAAAGTAAATGAATTTGGTACTTTATCATATTGATGATCTTCCATCTCTGGATATTCCGATCAATAACCAAACGTTAAGGAATTATGTTGAGCTAGTGGAGACACCAATCAGACATATATAATTAGGCTTTAATAGTATATGTATTAATTATTGTATCCTGAATAATTATTCACAAAATTATTAATCTTAAAGTCGTAGCACTAAAGACTTGAGATTGCACTCCCAATTATATATCACATTATGTAAGCTTTATAAATAGCCTTTTAGTCCAATGACCTTGTCATTTGTGTAATATCGTATTCTATATATATATAAGTAAAGCTCTCATCGAGTATAAATCATATGCCCAACGAACCAATCTACTAGCTTACTACTTGAAGACGCTTTAGCCTTTGGAATATCAAAGCATATAAGTTATACACATGGAGTCAATTACTTACTCACGATTAAGGTAATTACACAATAAACATAAAAAGTGAATTAATACATGTTAATGGACATATTAATAGACTAATTGCACTTTAGTCCAGTCTAAAATATTACCAACTCTAGGTAATTTATCTATATCTCTACTTAGGAGTCAAACCACTCTAAATGACCAAGATAAACCATCTCCCTAATTGGATTTAGATGACATAATTATCTTAACGTGAGTTAATTGCTCACATTAACCCCATAGACTATGGACTGTTGATTTAGAATACTTACCTTAAAATGTTGTCTTCAACATTCTAATGGTATAAACACAAGTAGTCAATAAGCTATATTCACTTGCATTTACTTTAACTTGTAAATTTAAATAAGGATGAAATAACACTGATATAATGTTAACTCGAATATATATAAATAATTAGTTAAAATTTATGAAATACATAAAAATGTCTTTCATCCGTAGGGCATTCCTATCAATCTTCCACTTATCCTAAGAAAGTAAATGAGTTCTGTCTTGCATCCTCATACCTTAACATACCTTTCAAAACTCCTAGCCATTAGAGTTTTAGTAAAGGGATCAACTAGGTTGTCTTCGAACATAATTTTGCAGACATCGACAACTCCTTCCATCACTAGCTCTCTTTGATGTGGTATTTCTTATCTATATGTTATGTCTTCTTGTGGTGTCTAGATTCCTTGGTATTTGCTATTGCCATACTATTATCATAAAGTGTAATAGGTCTATACATACCAAAAATTACCTCAACGTCTTTAAAGAACTTTAAAAGCTAAGTCGTTTCCTTAGATACTTTAAAGGCAACCACATATTTGGCTTCCATGGAGTCAGCCGTACATGTTTCTTTTGCACTTCTCTAGACAATGGTGCCACTTCTTAAGACAATATAGACTCAGAAGTTCATTTCCTTGAATTCTTACAAGTTTAGAAGTCTGAATTCGTATATCCCATGGGCGTTAAATCCCTTTTTGGAATATACCAACATATAGTTTTTCGTTCTCTTAAGATACTTGAGTATATGCTTCATGACTTGCCAATGCTTGTTACCAGGGTTCGACTGATATTGACTTATAATACCAACCGCATAACAAATGTCTAGTCGTGTGCAAAGCATAGCGTACATGAGATACCCACAACAGATGCATAAAAGACTTTCTTCATGCACTCTTTTTCTTCAAATGTCCAAGGGCATTCATCTAATGAAAGAGTGAATCCTACCATAGAGGGTTGTAAACCCTTCGTGGCATCTTGCATTGCATACCTTTCAATAATTTTATCAATGTATGAAGTTTAGGGTAAAGCTATCATCTTGTTCTTTCGATCTCTAAAAATATGAATGCCTAGAAATAATTAGTTTCCCTAAATCCTTCATGTCAAACTATTGCAACACCATATTTTGACCAATAACAACTTCCCTAAATCATTCTTAAAGATTGGTATGTCATTAACGTCTAAAACTAGAAAAAACCACTTTGCCCTTTTTAATATGTTTATAAACATAATGTTCATCAACATTTTGCTCAAATCCAAAAAACTTGATTGCTTGGTCAAATCTTTAGTTCCATGAGTGCAAGGCTTGCTTTAATCGATAAATGGATCTAAGTAACTTGCAAACTTTTGCTTCTTAGCCTTTTACTATAAACCCATCAAGTTGCATCATATAGATGCTCTTGTCAAAATGGCCATTCAAGAATGTAGTCTTGATATCCATTTGCTAGATCTCATAATTAAGAGTCGCAGCACTGGATAGAAGAATGCGAATGGACTTTAGCATTGCAATAGGCAAAGAGGTTTCGTCGTAATCAACACCAGCCTTTTTGCTTGTATCCTTTTGCTACAAATCTAACCTTGAAGGTTTTAATTTTTCCTTCAGCATTCTTTTTTCTGTTGTAAACCCTCTTACACCCTATGGGTTTTACCCTTTCGATAAGGTTTACAAGCTTCCAAATTGAATTAGATTCCATTAAATCCATCCCAATGTTTATAGCCTTTTGCTAGAGCTTAGAATCAACATCACTCATTGTTTCATCATAGGTAACTAAATTATCTTCATGTTCTTTGGCCTCATATTGATAAATTTCACCATCATACATGAAGATATTAGGTTCCCCAAAAAGCCTTCCACTACGACGAAGCTCCCTAGATGGTCGCTCATTTGCATGTCATTTTATGAAACTTGGAATAGAATCCAAGATCAAAATTTGTGGAGCAACTTTTTTCCTAATAGTTCCTCGACCACCATTTTACTTCCAAGCTTAGAGTCATTCATGTAACTTTTCTCAAGGAAGGTTGCATGGATTGATAAATGACTTTCTGTTCCTTTGCGTTATAAAATAGTCCTTCTTTTATTTTCTTAGAATACCTACAAACACACATAATTTTAAATGAGAGTCCAAGTTCTTTGCTTCTTTATCCAATACATATGCCAGGCACTCTTATATTCTCATATGTCAAACAGAGGGTTTCTTGCTCTTTCACATCTCGTATGGAATTTTAAGAATTGACTTACTTGGAACCTGGTTTAGAATATAACATGCTGTTTACAGTGTATACCCCAAAAAGATATTAGAAGTTCTAAATAACTCATCATTTATCGTACTATATCCAATAAGGTCATATTTCTTTTTTCTGCTACACCATTTGTTGTGGAATACCTAGTGCCATCAATTGGGATAAAATCCCATTCTCTATGAGGTGTCCTCGAAATTCATTGGAAAGGTATTCACTATCTCAATTGGATTGAAGTGTCTTAATAGATTTACCCAATTACTTATCCACTTCCACATGATACTCTTTGAATTTATTAAAGATTTCGCTCTTATGGTGCATTAAGTACACATATCCAAACCTTGAGTAATCATCTATAAATGATACATAGCACTCATACCCTCATCGTGCTTTGACGTTTATGGGGCCACATACGTCAGTGTGCACAATTTTTAGAAGTTTTTCGATCCTTGTACCTTTTACTCCAAAAGACATCTTGGTCATTTTAGCTTCAAGACAAGATTCACATTAAGGAAGACGTATCTCTTTTAGAAATTCTAATGGACCATCATTTACCAATCTTTGAATCTTTTCTTGGCTAATATGACCAAGTCTTAAATGCTAAAGGTATGCCTCATTAGAGTAAGAAGTTTTAAACCCTTTAGAGTTATTCGTTAATACATGTGTCTTATAGTAAGGACATATTTGGTTTGATCAAATAAAGATTACCATCCACTTTTTCCAAAATAGATAAAAGACTTGTTTTTACGAATTATTATAATTTTATTAAAAGAAATTAAATTAGAATCTTTAATTAAATAAGCAATCGAAATAAAGTTTCTCTTAAAACTAGGAACATAAAAATAGTCTTTTAACAAAATAAATCTAAATTCATCAAAATAAAGATGTACATTTCCCACTGCTTCTACTAACGTCACGTTCCCACTACTAGTTCTTAATGAGAGGTTCCTATCAACCAGACTTCTCGTTTCCTTGAACCACTACAAAGAAACATAAACATGATTAATGGCTCCAGAATCAATGACCCAAGTGTTTTTGAATCTTCCACTAAGGAAGCTTCAATGTAAGGAAGATCCTTACCTTCCTTTCCCTTAGAAGTGAAGAACTCTTTGCAAGTCTTCTAGAAGTGACCAACCTTTCCACAATGGAAGCATTTTGACTTTTTAGGGTCCTTTAGCTTCTTTTTATTTTTTTTTCTGACTTTCAAATGAAGGAAGACTAAAAGACTTTGAAGCCTCTTGCTTCTGGGAGTTTACTTCTTTTTTTTTCTTCTTCTTGGAACTAGAATTAGAAGCAATAGCCAGATTTGCCTCCATCTTACTTTGGTGGTCATCATTGAGCATGAGCTTATAGGCTTGTAACTCCTTTATGAGCATGGTGAAACTTAACTTTTTGCTTCCTAGATTATATACAGCCTGAAAGCCCATAAAATCCCTGGAAAGAGTTTTAAACACCATCTCAATTTAGGTGTTATATTCTAACTCAGCACCATTTTCAATAGCCTTAGCAAAGTACCCCATAAGCATGAGCATATGATCATTTATTGGAGTTTCTACTTTTTGCTTATATTTTATTAAATTTGTAATAGCAAATTGTCTAGCCAACTTGACATGGCCTTCGAATGTATCCTCCAAATTATCCTTGATATGTATAGCGGTGACATAGTTCTTTTGTTGCTTTTGTAAAGCATTTCACAAGCTAGCAAGCATATAGCACTATGCTATGTCATTAGACTCTTTCCAACAAGTATAAAGTAAGAAAGCCTATCCATTAAGTGTATCATGTAGAGGCTCAGGTGGGCAAGGCTCGTTAAGTATGAACTTGTGTTTCTCACAGCTGAGAACACTTAACAGATTTTTTTTTCAGTTTTTAAAATTATCTTCATTCAATTTATAATTAGTAAGAATTGAATAAGAGGTGTTGGTGATGTTTCGAACCAAAATAAATAAATATATTCAAAACATTACGATCATGCTTAAGCAAATATAAATAAAATATTTAGCAATTAAACATAGATATATACATTTCTGCATTAAATCCTTTAAAAAATGTAGCATTGCAATAGTAATTTTCAGCATATATTGTCTTAAGCCATCAAAGGATGATCATAATTTAAAGAGCCAAAAACATTGATCCCATCCAACTAATATATGTTACTTTAAATCCTCCTAGGTTAAGACATATATTAATAACCATTTATTTTGCCACTAGTTTCACTAATTGAGCTTCGATGGAGGTCATTATTAAACCAGTCTTGAGTGTATCCATGCGTTATTCAAGTCATCGAGGGATGATCTCGAATAAAACATGCCCAAGCACGTTTTTGATATAAGAAATCCAATTTAGTATACCGACAGCGGTCGACCACCTACCAAAGGGTATGGCCAAGGTAGAACTGGCACAACGTGTTACCATGCTCTCACATATAGATTAACAATGAAGGCCGTGGGTTTTGCTTGAAACCCTTTTCCCACTCAATATTTTAAAGAACATGTAAGGTTTTAATAAGCATGATTAATATAAGTTTGAGTGGCATTCACCTATTCTATATGGCATGGTATATAAATACATCCATCAACAAAACATATAGATGGAAAAATATTTAACCAGCCAAAACATGATCCCATCCCAAAAAATTAAAAAAAATAAAAAATTATAAAAATTTCATGCAAAGCATACTTTGGGTATTAAACTTTTTGCTCCATCTTCATGCATCGATTTCTATCTATGTAATCCGTTTGTTCTTATCCATAAAATATTTAAAAGTAACAATTTTTGTAATTTGATAGAAAATCTGGATTAAAACATCTATCCTTTAATAGTTACGAGCTAAAGCCCATTGCTCGTGAGAATTTTTGACAAATAATGCTCGAAAAATCCATTAAGATCCAGATATTAACTTTTTTCACTGCCCACATAGGCCTATACCCTGATATTAGGCTCCGAATAGGCTTAAAACTGCCACTAGAGTTTTGATGGCATAACAAGCCACCTTTAGCCTTTCGACTGTACACCAGGGGTGTCTTGCCTTGTTTCCAAGGTGGTTGGACGCGCACCTTGCACCTAGGTGCACACGTCGTCCCCCCCGAGGTGTATGCCCCACCCCAAGGTAGGTTGGCGCACCCCACCTTCAAATTGTGCGCACCCCACCTCTAGGGTAGGTGGGCACACCTCACCCTCATGGTACGTTCCTCATACCCTCAGGGTTCTCGCCCTACCTCTAGGGTAGAGAGCGCACCACCTAGGGTGTGTACACCGTGTCTACTGAGGTGGGTAAACACTCGCCTTGTGCACCGAGAAGAGGGTGCGAACCCACCAGCCCTACTCTTACACTCAGGTGCAAGAGGTTCACACCCCAACAGCACACCAGGTGGCTTAGGCTACTAGGGTTCGAACCTTAGTAGTGTCGGGTTAGGGTTTTGAGGTGTTCAAGTTTTTAAGGTTTTCCTATTGTGAATACTATGTCAAAAAATCTATACACCATTAGGTTGTTGGTTCGGATAAAAGCTGTTGATTCCAAATAGCTTTCTAATTATTATAGGTTAATTCAAAAATAATTTACGATCTTTAGATCTTCATCTTCCATCTAAAAATTACTTAAAAATTTAAAGAAAATAAAAAACAAAAATATGTGGTGATGATAGACCACATCTAATTACTAACCTGGTAGAAACCTAAATATATCTATTGTAAAATCTAAGAGATCATGATCGGCAAAAAAAAAAAAATATATATATATATATATACACATATATCATGATAAACAATATAATAGAAATCCTAGAATGCCAACTCTCTAATAATTAAATCTATACATATTTAAGGAGAATTTTGATTAAAAGTTTTATGTATTTAGCATAATCAAAGTTTGGCTCTGATATCAATTTTAAGAAAAACTAATTAGATGCACAATGTAATTTTTTTAAAAAAATTTAATTCAGTCGTACTAAATTGTGTTGTTATATACAATAAAACCATCTTAGTTAGTTACCTGAGTTGTAAATCTGAAGATGCTGTCCAACTATCCAAAAATTCCTAGATCCATGTGAATGTTTCAACCAACTAGCCTTCTCCATTATTCTCCAATTCTTGGATCTTGATCAACTTTGGATTTGTACAGCTTGATTTTTCTTAATGACCATCCTGTGTCACTTGGTTTAGAATCATGAGATATTGTGATTAGAAACCTCCAATTGTAGCTCCAAGGTCTAAGAAAAAACCTTTAACCATAAGCCTCTTATTTATATCAAGTAACAAGGTAGCCCTAATTTTAATTTTTTAATTAAAATAATTATTTTATTGATTCCATAAAATCCATATATGGCACCAACCCTAGTATAGGTGCCCACTATAATTTGGCCCAAACCCTAGTGTCCATAAACAATATTTTGGCCCAAATTTATTTTATGGAATTTATCCCGTTTAATTTGAATACTAAATAAGTCTAATTAAACTATTAATTTTATTTAGCCCAATAATTTTTCATAACTGAAATTCTAATTTGAAAAAAATCATTGCAATTTTATTGTAATAGAATAATTATGTACTAATTATCAAAATAAAACTAACTATAATAAAATAATTATTTATTTGTAAATTAAAATAAATAAATAAAAATAATTTTTAAATTTATTTAGAATATTATCTATATTTAATTTATATTTAAATAAGTCTTAATAGATATTAGATTAATTGTATAAATAATTAATTTCCCATATCTATTTAATTTAAATCAATTCCTTCAAGTTACTAATTCTTGTCTAAATAAATATTTAATCAAATTAAATATATATTCTAAATAAATAATACAAAAAAATTATTTTCATTTATTTACTGATGAAAATGCCCATACTCCTAAAGTAGGTGAATCTGATGTAGCACTTCACCATATTGAGAATCTTCTATCTTTGGATATTTCGATCAATAACCAACCATTAAGGAATTATATTAAGCTACTGGAAGGACCAATTGGACATATATGATTAAGCTCCAATAATCTATATATTAATTATTCTATCTCGAATAATTAATTACATAATTATTTAATCTCAAAGTCGTACCAGTAAAAACCTGAGACAATACTCCTAATTATATACCATATTACATAAGCTTTATAAATAGCCTTTTAGTCCAATGACCTTGTCATTTGTGTAATACTCTTATATGATATTCGTGATCAACTTAAGGTTAAAAATATGTTTTACCTACTCTATCACCTTATTTTAAAGCTTTATTATACTCTTCATGTGAAAATGATTATTCACCACATGTGAACAATTTATTATTTGACATACAAATGATCGAGGCCTCATCCATTCTCACTATACCATATAATGCCTTTTAAGAGGATAACCTTAAGTCTTTATGGGAGCAATGATTTCATATCTATAAGTAGTGCTTTCATCAAGTATAAGTCATATACCTAACGACCTAGTCTAGTAGCTTACTACTTCGAGACGCTTTACCCTTTGGAACGTCAGAGCATACAAGTTATACACATGGAGTCAATTACTTACTCATGATTAAGGTAATTACACAATGAACATAAAAAGTGAACTAATCTAGGTTAACAAACTTACTAATAAACTAATTGCACTTTGGTTCAGTCCAATATATCACCACCTCTAGTTAATATATCTATATCTCTACTTAAGAGTCAAACCACTCTAGATGACCAAGACAAGCCATCTCCCCAATTGGATTTAAATGGCATATTAATCTTAATATGAGTTAATTACTCACATTAACCCCATAGACTATGGACTATCAATTTAGACTATTTACCTTAGAATATTGTCTTCTCGTAAATAAAGTCCATTATAGGCAACATTCTAAGGGTATAAACAAAAGTAGTCAATGAGCCATATTTGCTTACATTTACTTTAACATGTGAATCAAAATGAGGATAGAACATCAATGATATAATATTAACTCGAATATATATAAATAATCGGTTCAAATTTATGAAATACATCAAAATATCTTTTATCTTTAGGGAATTCCTAACAGAGGAGTCAATGCTCTAAATTCAACCTAAAATATATCTAACCTCTACTTCTACTTTAGATTACACCTAAATTGGCTTATGAATAAAAAAACATATCTCACTATTTGTAATCATAATGACATATAATTTTTTGAACAATTTAATTTATTATGTGCATGCATTTGAAGAGATGTCGGTGTCCAAAAAAAAATTGAAAATTTATGGTGTTTTATTGAGTGACATTTCAGACTTGTTAAAAACAAAAACTTATTATTTATAGTAACTCTTACCTTGACTCGAAATTTTTCAATTTTTTTGGTCCAGGCTCAAATCAGGTCAGATCCGAGTTGGCTTCAAAGTAGATATGATAATTTGTATATTTTATCATGTGTATTTTACTATATCATAATCGTGTTTTAAGGTATTTTTTATATTTATATAGATTTTACTACGTTTATGATTTGTATTATACAAATTTTTAGACAAGCATTTGTATATTCTTATGTATTTAGTACTTTATAAGTGTTATGTAAATGTCACTTTAATCCACTTGTAAGCTTATTTTACTATTCACCAATTATTAAAATATTCTTGTTATGTTATTATTTATATATTTTATAATTAAATTTAAATAAGATAATTTTGCATAATCAAATAGTAATTCGAATTAACCGGTCAATTCAAATTTATTAACACTTTATCCAAGAGTTAGGTCAAGCTTACTAGATTGGATCAGTATCTCAACCATAAATAGGTTTAGTCCTAGTTATTTGAATTATTAATATTGTTTGTGAATTTAATGTAATAAATCAAGTGCCGTAAACAAAATTAAGAAAAGAATGTAAAAGTCAAATTTTAAACAAATAATGTATAATGATAAAGTTATATTAACTAGTTATAATATCATATACGTTGTACGTAATTTTACGTATTTAATATTTTAATTTATTAAATAATTTATTTTTTATTAGTGTAAATAATAAATTAATTGATAATCATTTAAAGAATAATTTAGTTTCAAAAACCTCTTTGTGATTTTATTTATTCAGTTTTTTAATTTAGTATATAATTTAATTTTTCTTCGTGTAAATAATGAATCAATTGATAATAATTTAATAATTTAGTTCCAAAAATTTGATGAATTCTTTTTTTAAATCTATTGTATTTACAATATGTAGAATTGAAAAAAATCTAAAAAAATAAAAAATATGAAATTGTATTAAAAAATAACAACTTACCAAATAGCTAAAAATCTTCGGTCTTACAAAGCAATTAAAATTATAATATTTTGAAATCTGCCTAAGAATAAGATATAAAAATGTTATGATAGTGTTTAGTGAATTAAAAAAACAAAATTCATCTAAGAAAAAAAATGAGAAGCAATAAACTCTATTAAAAAATAACAAATAATGATAAACAAAGTATTACTCAATATTTGATATTTTGTGAAAAATGGTTACAACATCAACATCTATTTTATAGTAAGAAATCTTAGTTTTAATTAATATTTAACTATATTACTGATTTAGTGATAATTATTACATACCAATGATTAAATTTAAACAAATAAAATGACATTATTTTATTTTGATAAACTATTTAGATAAAAGTTTTAAATATATATAATCTTAACCTTATGATATATAATATAACAAAAAATATTATTTCAAAGTTATTAAAAAATATAATAAACAATAATATATATTTTCATTTAATAAAAGTGTTTTAATCAAATCAATTTTATTATTTATAAATTAGACAATATTATTAATAATAAAAATATTTATAATGGCAATTTAGAAATAGAGTAACTAATAATAATTATTTTCATTAATTC
The DNA here is from genome assembly GCA_038381835.1 of Adansonia madagascariensis. Taxonomy (NCBI): domain Eukaryota; kingdom Viridiplantae; phylum Streptophyta; class Magnoliopsida; order Malvales; family Malvaceae; genus Adansonia; species Adansonia madagascariensis. The sequence goes on along the minus strand of JBBYHL010000014.1, from coordinate 4,929,493 downwards.
AAAAGATTTTTTATATTCGTACATTATGTATTTTATATAAATAATTTTACTTTTTCAAAAATAAAATTATATCAATTTAAATTTATGTTTCTTTATTTTTTCTCTTTTATAAAAGATTTTAAGTGAAATTATTTAAATTATTTTTAATTATTTCTATTTTTTCCTCTCTTCTAATTAATTTATTTTAAAATAATTAAAAAATCATTACATCATATAAATAACTAATTATATATATGTATAATATAATATGGTACATACTTAGCTGATAAGTTTTACTGATGTCGATATCTTTTCCTAATGGCACCTAAGACAAGGTTTAAATAAAATTATATCTTATATATATATATATATTTTACCTACCACCAATCAAATTTCAAAATTTAAAAATAAAATCTAAAATAATATACTCTTTGGATAATATTTTTTTAAGTGATTCTTTTTTACAACTAATTTTAAAATTTTAAAATTGGGAGTGACAAGTTTTTTGAAAAAAAAAAAATCAAACGTAAGATTTTCAAATTTTCACCAAAAGTTTTGAAGGAATATTTTTTAAGAAAATAAATATAAAGAATTTATTTTTATTCATTATTAAATAAAAGTTAAGGATAATGAAGAAAATTTTTAATCTCTTATCATTAGATTTTTTTTCTAAATTCAAATTCATTTGGATAATTCTCTTGATAAAATACATTAAATATTAAGTTTTAAGCCACAAACTTATAAATAGATACATGTTTCTTGGTTTTTCAAAATTTTCATTCTTAACATTTCTCAATTTAAAACTTAGAATTTAAAGTATTTGTTTGGTCATCTTAAAGATTTCTCAATTTTAAAATTTTTGACAAACGTTGCTTTTATTTGGTCAATGAATTTTGTCAATTTCAATTTCTCCTAACATGTATAGCAGATAAATTATACCTATTTGTTATTTAACAACTTTATCTATCTATAATAATACTATATAATATTATAATATATAATATTATAATAATAATATTATTATTGTTATTATTATTATTATTATTATTATTATAAGATATTAATTTTGAGTCTTTTAAGGACTTCTATGGTATTTCTTTATCTGTTTGGTATGAATTTGTCATTTTATAAAAGCATAATATGTGTGAGTTTTTTGGGTTTATGTTGCTGTTGAGCCATTTTTTGTTTATTATATATATTTAAGCGTGTAGAGCTTAAGACAATTACATTTCCTTTTGGCACAAATCTTTTCTGGATTTATGTTTAAGACTTTTAATACTGATAAAGATTTATTTTAATAATTTTGAGTCCTTTAAGGACTTTTATGATATTTTTTTATTTATTTGCTATGAATTTGTCATTTTATAAAAGTATAATATGTGAGAGTTTTTTTGGGTTTATATTGCCGTTGAGCCATTTTTTGTTTATTATATATATTTGAGCGTGTAGAGCTTAAAACATTTACTTTTCCTATTGACACAAGATCTTTTTTGGATTTATGTTAAAGACTTTTAATACTAAGAGAGATTTATTTTAGTGACATAGTGAATTTATTGATGTTTTAGAACATGATTTACTTTAAATTTTAGTTTCTTATATAAAAGTAAAGAAATATGTTGATATTAGTATATATTTGGGCAATAAGTTTTTATTTCTTTGGCATTTCCATTTCCATTTCTATTTCCATTTTTATTTTCATGATTTCTCTTTTTTTTAATTATTTGCTAAGTCTAAAAACATATTTTATTTAACATTTAAATAAATATTTGAGACAACGTATATCTATTCTTAATGAGAATATAAAAGTCATTTTTTTAGTGATAGAAATATGAGTGTGGGTGGTTTTTTGCTTATTGGTTATTGTCGCTTTGAATCCCGACAACTTGAACGGAGAACATCAATTGTCATGCAAGGGTGTTAAAGTTTTTAGTTATATTCTTAATTTTAAGTTGAATGTTACTTTGTAGATTACATTAATTTATATTATATAGGTGATTTTTTATTTGTCATATATACAAATTCTACTCATTTGTTTAGATATATAATTATAATGAGTAAAAAAATTATTAATATAATAAAAAATATTATTTTAAATTTGTGTTTATCATCTTTAGAATATGAATTTTCGAAAGGTTGAAATTTTATTCTTTGTGAAGTTTTTTTTTTTTATGATTTTCCTTAAACTTAGGCCTCTTTTATATTAAGAAAGAAAAATCATTTCATTTATTATTAATTTTAATCTTCATAGTAAAATTATCAAAGTCAAACCTAATCTAAAGATAAATCTTTGATAAAAAATTTAATTAAAAATATATGTTAATCTTTTAATTTATTTAAAAAATTAAAAAAATTCTATTAATATATAAAAAAGGAACTAAAAAAGTAATTACATGATTAGATTTGATAAAAAAAAGGAGATTGGAAGAAAGAGAACCAACAAAGGAAAGAAACAAATGAAATAATGTATATTATTTTTTGTGATACATGCAAATGCATATGAAATTTTAACGGTATTCAATTACACGTATGTGATATTGTTGATGTAAATTAAAAAAAAGATTTGTAACAAAAAATAGGTTTAAAATTAATATACATGACATTAATAAATTTAAAAATATAAACTCAATTTATTAAATATAATATGCGAGCTAAGAATGTGAGTTAGAAGCAATACTAAATTTAACTACTTCTATTCTATATAGTATATAAATATACATACATATATATATAACAAATAAAAAATATATATTTAAAATAACTTATAAATTAGCATGAAATAACAAAGAAACGACTTTAAATTATAAATAATAAATAATAAATTTCATGCATTGTACAAAGTTAAAAAAAATTAATTTATTTATTAATTTAAGTAACATATACGTGTGCATGGAGTATTTGTTATTATTGATTTTAAAAACCGAAAAAGAAAAATGGAGGAAAAAAAAAAAGTAGGTGAGGTAGGGACAGATGCAGGAGGCGACGAGAAGAAGAAGAAGTCAGCCCCACTTGCACTGCATTTTATTTTTAATTTTTATATTGCAGATATAGGTTGGCCTTTTTTCCTTCGGAATGTAAGGATTATTACAATTAGGAGTGGATTAGTGCTTTTATATATAAAATAATAATTTATAAATAAATAAACAAAATTGTAATAATTTTGTAATAACAATTGGAAATTAGTGGCTGCCCTGCCCCTGCCTCTGCTCGGTGACTCTTTGCCGGTTTTGTAATGTTTTAGACTTGGTGAACGCGCACACTTTGTCCTTCTCTTTCTCCCCCTTCCTCACTCCAACTCCAACTCATTTCATTGCTTTTCCCCCATTTCATATCTTTATTTTATCATTATTATTATTTAAAATTATTATTAGGTTAGGGTTTTTGGGGCAAAAAGATTTGCATCCATCGCCATCGGCGTCATCGAGATAGGGTTTGAGATTTTGATTATTAAGAATCGATCAATCAATCAGCGAAATCAGGGGAGGGGTTAGGTGGAGGGCATGGAGAACGGTCACGATGGGAAATTGGCTGAAAAGCTGTCGGGATTGGCGCTCAACGACAACAAGAACAACAACGACGACGATAGTTTGTTTCAGGTCATGAAAGCCGTTGAGGCCGCGGAAGCCACCATCAAACAACAGGTTTTCTTCTTCTTCCTTCTTTTCTAATTATAATTATACAGAAGTAATTTATTTTCATCTATTCTCAGGCGGAAGAGAACAGTCGATTGAGGTCCGAACTTCAGAAGAAAATTGAGCAACTCGAAAAATATGTAGCAAAATTAACCTTTTTACTTTTTTTTTTTTTTTTGAAGCTCAATATTTTCATTTGCTTTATTTCTGCTCGTATTTATTTATATTTTATGGAAAGCAGAAAGTGGTAAGGAGTAGTAATCCAAATGCTTCTACAAACGAAGCTACCAATACCATATTAAATGGCACTTTGAATGCATTTCCTGCTGCTGCTTCTGATAATAACACGGGCCCTGCTCTCTCTCATTTCTCTTTGCCCTCCACAGCTACCTCTTTCTCGCCCACCAGGTTCTTCTTCTTAAATTGCATTACTCAGCTATTACAACTTCACATTGTTTGAACATCAAACATAGGATTTTTCTTTTTCATTTCTTTTAATATGGTAGGTATCAGTTAGAAGGAGAATACAGTTCTCCATTGCCACAGGGTCTGATGCCAATGCCTCAAGTAAATAATTCCAATTCCCTTTGGAAACAGGTTCCTTTATACCCTTTTAATTATGCCGTTGGATTTTTTTTTTAATTTTTTTTTATTTTTTTTTATGGATTGCTAACTTCTATTTTTCTCCAGGATGTTTCTGTCAAGATTCAGGAACATGATGAAGAGATTTTGCAGTTGCGCAAACAGCTTGCTGAATTTTCTGTCAAGGTTACATCTTGCTTCTTTTTCCTTCTGTCTTCATTCAATATGTTAACTCTGGATTTCTAATAATTCATGGTTACATTTGCAGGAAGCTCAAATTCGCAATGAAAAATATGTTCTTGAAAAGCGCATTGCCTATATGCGTCTGGTAGGCACTAGCCTAGCTTTTCATTCCATTTGCCCAATGCTTCATTCTCTTCTTCCTTATTCAACTTCTTGTTTTTGAATGGAAATATAATTAAAAACATCTTTTGAGTTATTGTCACCAGGCCTTTGATCAACAACAACAGGACCTTGTTGATGCTGCATCAAAAGCTCTCTCTTATAGGCAAGACATAATTGAGGAAAATATTCGTCTCACATATCAATTGCAGGTTTTTTTCATTTCTGAGTGTTTTATATTTTTGACTTTGGGGGATAATGTTTTTCTTTTCCTTTTTACACTGATACTTGTCCTCTCAATTTCTGTTGGATGCAATGTGCCTCTATTCTATTTGGATATTAAACCATGTTACTTTTTTGTGCTAAAACTTCTGGCCACTAATGCTCAAGTTATTTCTTCACTCCAATTCATGTTTTAGAACTCTTTTTTCATCACGATAACTTAGGCAGCTTTAGTGCTTTGTAATATTGTATGTTGTTATGATGCTCATGATTACATCTGTTATTAACATTGATTTACATTTCAGTTTCTATGTGTGGTTCTTTTTTTCAGGCTGCGCAGCAAGAAAGAACAACTTTTGTGTCATCTTTGCTTCCTCTTTTGGCAGAGTATTCCCTGCAGCCACCAGTACCTGATGCTCAATCCATTGTAAGCAATGTCAAGGTCAGTCTCAAAATGCTTTCCGACTGTGTCGATAAAATTATTCTCATAAAGTCTGTTTTGATGTGAAATCCATGAACTTTCAAGAAAACTGGGATTTTGTCTGTATTCTGTATCTATATTGTATGATTCTTTTAACTCAAATGAAAGTGCTTCATTCAATCCTATCAACAATAATATCGTAGTGCGAGTTACATAATTTAGTGATGTTTATTGGGGCAGATATCGCATGCTCAGACATTTAAAAATGATTAACATTGGTATGAGCACCTTATCTCTCCAGAGAATTAGTTCAGTAGTCTTCGCTGTGATATACCCCTGTTCTGTTAAATCTGATGATACTTGTAATTTGATTGGGTCCTCTTTACAGTAGCTAGGCTAATTTCTGATGAATATGATAAGTAGAAAGAAATAAAATAGGATTCTTAGAAGCTTTATTTTTTAAAAAATTTTCTATGCTTGTCTCAGTAGTTTTATTGGCATTGTAATCAATTAGACAAACAAGAGATGATTTTTTGTTCCTACATTATTTTTACTTTCTCCTTACTGCCTTTGATGTCTATGCATGTGTGTTTATTACTAGCAAAGTATAGAATGTACCTACTTTGTATCACTTTTTAACCTTAGTATCTCTGAAGAGAGTTGTGTAAAAAATGACACGTATATTAGACAAGGACATAAAACATAAGATTGAACAATTACTTTGAATGAGTCAGAATGCATCTGTTTTTTCTGTTTAAATCAGAGGCATGAAGTTACCACTGGACTTTTGCAGGTTCTATTTAAACACCTGCAAGAGAAGCTTATTATTACTGAGGTATGTTACATGGAATAAATTGTTTGTAACATATCTGGAGGCAACTTTCCTTTTCAGTTCTGCTGGAGTTAACCTGGGTTAATTATAGTTTGAGATGTTGAATCTATTCATCTTGTAAATACTAAATTATGTTTATCCTCTTTTTCTGGTCTCAGTCAAAGCTAAAGGAGTCACATTATCAGTTGGCACCCTGGCGGTCGGATGTCAATCATTCCAATTTTGCCCCCCAATCTCCTTCTCATTCCCTTGGTGCAGCATTGACAGCTTCAGTATGCTCAGAAGATCTTCTTTCGATATCTAATTTTAGACTTTATGGTTTTCTTATGCCTATATTTTCTCTCAGAGCAAAAATGGTCTTGAATTGGTGCCGCAGCCGGTTTTCTCCCAGGGAAAGACACAGATGGTTTCTGATGCTCAAATAGACTCAAATTGGGATCTACCTGGTCAGCACCAAGGTGGCTTGGGTGGTGGTATTGCTTCAAAAAATTTGGAACCTGATGATTTGGGGAGGTATTCACCTATAGCAAGCAGGTGAGCCTGGTCAAATGGAGACTGCTATTGTGAACTGAATGTACAAATTACAACCATCTGCATTTGTTGGTGGGTTCAGTTTTCATTGGTTCTTTTTGTTTTCTTGTATGCATAGATCATGTCAAAGGCTAGATTTCCAGGATGAGCCAGTTTTAACCTTCCTGACATTATACTGCCACATGTAATAATCTGCCTACTGGTTAACCTTGTTGGTGTGCTTTCTCTTCTGCAGTTTCTGTTCATTGGAAATTCTGTATGATATAACTCTTTGCCTAATACTCAATATCTGGAGAAAAAAAGAAAAAAAAATCTAAACTCTCCAAAAGTTGAAATTGTCCTCTTCCTTCCCATTGTTTAAATAAGGAAGAAGATACTATGACTAGAAATGAAACTAATGAACTGGCTTCTGTTCTTAACAAGTACTTTTCTTTCAAGAAGCCATAGTGTAGAGTTATTTGAAGAGGATGAACTGAATTCAGTGCTTGTAATATTGTTTAGGCTTTCTTCTGTGATGCTGTCATGTGCAAATGCTGTGCTGTTATGTAAAAAATATTTTCCTTTCCTTAAACTTATATATAATCTGTATCTGCAGAAAAACAGAAAATAATCTCAACTTTCCAAATTTAGTATTGTCTCACCCTCCTCTTACTACCGTCCAGAGTGTTTAAATCTTGAAGATGATAGTATGACCATAAATGATAGTGATGAATTGTTTTCTGTTCAACAAATACTCTTCTTTCAACAAGCCCTAAGGTATTTGAGGAGAATGAAGTGGATTCATTGCTTGTAATCTTTCTCTTTCTCTCTCTTTCAAGAAATATTTTTTTTGAGTTTTATGCTAGTCCCTATATATTTTTGTCGTAGGGACTATTGCCTTTGCACGTGAGAGGTTAAAAGAGGAAGGAATATGTTATAGTAGTGCTGTAAATGGTCACATTGTCTTTCGAGGTGTTGTTTGTGATATTGTGTTACTTTTCCCCTAATTTTAGGCTACAGTCACTCAACATACTTCGAAATAAAATCTGTGTTTTAGTTGTATAATGCCACCTTTAGTCTTCTAATGTTAAATTTGTTGGTGCATGTAAAATCTTACATTGCACCTAATCAACAATTAGTATGCCTTTTTGTCCAATTATATTCATCTTAGTGCCACCTTGCCTATTATAGGAAATGTTGCCTTTTTTTTATTTCGTCGCTTTTTGTATTATCGCATATTTATCTTTGTGTTCTTATAGATGTCATAGTCCATTTATCTCTTATTTTATGGTTTAACTCTTAAGATAGTATTGCAGTTGCATTTCTTGTTCTGATCAACATTCTAGTGTCATGAATATCAATCAATCCAACTATCCTTGTTGCGTTATTTTGATATATATATATAAAAAGGGTATGCTCTAGGGCGGAAGGATTCGAACCTCTGAGTAGTGGGATCGAAACCCATTGCCTTACTACTTGGCCAAGCCCCATGAATTGATCTTTCTTTTAGTTGTTGAATCTCTGTTTGATTGATCAGTGTGTGATATTCTGAATCCTCATTACTAATGGAATCGAAATGATCTTTGGATTGATCAGAAGGTCCTTTTCAATTGGCTAGAATCTACCAGTAAAAAAATAAAAAAAAAATCAAATGGATTCAAAATGTATTCAAGTGGGGCTTTCTGGAATGTATCAATAAGCTAGACCAATACTTTGAGTTGTTTCATGCTATAAATAAACTCGAACTCTTAAGAAATCTGTTGGACAGGCGGACATTAGTCAATCCTGCTATCCTTCTCGATCCTAATTCCAAGATACTGAGACTTATCATGCTTATATATCATGTACTAACTTTTTTCACATCATTTTTACTTTATTGCTAATGGAACTTTTTTTTTGGGTACTTATCACCAATATATCTATCTGAATTGTGCTTTACATGTTTTTTATACTTTTACCTAGTTGCTAGTTGTGAATAACCATCTTGGTTGTTTGATCTATCAATAGCAGGTCATCCTCACCTGGCATGTCCTTTGCATTTGTCTTGAATATGCCTATTTAGTTTACTCATAATCGAAGCAAAATAGGCAATGACTTTTAAATGGATCTTGGTATAAGTGAAACTTGATTGGAAACTTTTCATAGTTCTCACCCTGGAGCTGTCCCTTTATAGATGTCCTCTAAGATATTTATGTAACGAAGAGATATTTCCTTCTTTTTTGGGGGTATTAATTGTTGTTTTGGAAGCTTGCATACTTTTTAGATTGCTAAAAGCCATGCGAAGGTCTTTCTGCCTTTCTTGTCCTTTGTATGACTTGATGGTGAAAAATAGCTTCTGCTGCTTACCTCAATACAAGAGAAAATCTGGATTCATAATTATTACTGTAATTGATATGATATATTAGTTTATCTTTTGCATTCGGGATAAAGTTGAGAGAAGATCAATCTTTTTTTTTTTTTTTTTAATTTAGAATGAAAGAAATTTAGATGTAAAAGGTATATTTTTAGAGAGAAAGGAATCAGGGCCTCATTATTTGTGAATCACAACAGAGAAATCTAGTGGCCTCTCTTACTAAGATTTGTGAGCCATTTATGGTTAATTCTCTATAATTGATATGCATATGGGCATTTTTGAGAAATAGTCAAATTAGGGTAGTAGAGTTGTTAGTCAGTCTTTTGAGGAGGGGCCAATTTCAGCATTTTTGAGAAATAATCAAATTAGGATACTAGAGCTGTTAGTCAGTTTTTTAAAGAGGGGCTAATTTTACTTACAATCTCTTGTAGATTTTGTTTGTTGGAAGACATTTAACATTTTCTAACAAGGATATGTGCTGAGCTTTTTTGTTTGACAAGGGCATGGCAGCATTCACGTATGGTAAACTGAAAAAAGCAATGTTGATTTTAAATGGTTGCCAGGACTTCTACTGCCAATGAGATACAGACACGGTTGGCGGTTACTCAGGGTGACATGAATACCATGCGATATGGTGAAGAAACTACGAATAAACAAGTTAAATTTCGTGACCCTATCAGCAATAGTGAGATGGATTATCCTGATGTGGAGGGACACCAGATTCAAAGAGAACCTCCCTCCAATTGGGGTTCAGGAAACTCGCCTTATGCAACTACGCTTGATGACCCCAGTTCCTCTTATCCTCCTTATCTGCCACCTGTTCTTGAAGAACCGTCATCTTCTCTGTCTGAGGGTAAGGTGTTAACTGTGCTTCATTGGTTGTAAACATCAATATTGACCATCTTTAATCATGTATCGCTTTGTGCAGTTGTAGAAGATGATCCACTTCCAGCTATAGAAGGTCTTCAAATTTCTGGGGAAGCTTATCCAGGAAGGGAACTTCAAGCATGTGGATATTCTATTAATGGAACTACCAGTTGTAATTTTGAGGTGCTTTTTCTGGATTTTCTATCCTTTATTTTGAAAATTTAGGATTTTGGGTACTGTTATTTCTTGGAAGTATTTGAAGATGCCTTGTATTAGCATTTTTCTTGTTTCCAAAATATGTATATATAATGCTATAATGTGCTTGCAATGACAGTGGGTGCGCCATTTGGAAGATGGATCTGTTAATTACATTGATGGTAGTTTCTTGTCCTTCATATTCTTGAGGTTCTCTATCTTTTCTTTCCATGTAACCCCTGCTATTCATCGAATATGTTTCTAAAAGAGTTATTAAAAACAGGAGCAAAGCAACCAAACTATCTTGTTACTGCTGATGATATTGATACATACCTTGCTATTGAAGTCCAGCCTCTAGATAACAGGAAACGCAAGGTATTTACTTTACGATGCCATTTCCCATAATTGGAACCTTGTGCATTCAAGTGTAGTTTCTTGTCCTTGGTTTTCTTTCTTTGCCTATGAATCTGGTAGACGGCAAGTCTGAACTTCATAATACATCAATTGCAAGGTAAGTGTAGAACATAGAAAGGAAAAAAAAGTTTCTAGACTGAGGCCACAAGTTGAACTATTTAACAGTAGACAAACATGTTGGTCCATGTATTGCTGGTTTTGCATTCTGAAGTTATCATATTTTCTTTATCTATGCTTTGCATTTGTATTAGTTGTAACCTTATATAAGCAAGTGAGGCATCTTTGCGGGGCATATGTGGCAAAAGAAATTACCGTAGCCAATTCTGATTAGGTGCTTATATCTCTGCCACATGAGTTATTGTTCTTTGCATGTGGAGCATTGTCTTCTATTCAATGGATTAGCCTTGTGATTGTGTTATGGAGTTGGCATAAAATTACATGGCACAAAGAGTTCCAACATTGAGAATTGCATTGTGTTAGAAATCAATAGAAAATTAGGTAAGAATGCTTAATTTCTCTGTTATTGAATATCAGCCTACTCTAGAGTATTTATACAAGAGTTTAGGTTGATTATAGTTGACCAGAATTTAAAACCTAATCCTAGATAAGATGGAAACTATACAATCCTAGATAAGATGGAAACTATACAATCCTAGATAAGATGGAAACTATACAACAAATCCCTTAAGGAATTCTAATCTAATCCTTAATTAAAGGAATCCCATAATTTACAAATCTTATAATCTTTCAAATCTGACCTTAGCTTCTAACACTCCCCCTCAAGCTGGAGAATAGGTGCTTTCCATTCCCAGCTAGGGAACATTATCCTAAATTTGTGTGCTATTCAACCATTTTCTGAACATGTTTGCTAGCTGGTTTCCAGAAGTAACATATGGAGTACAAATGACTCCATTGTACAGCTTTTCTTTTATAAAGTGTCTGTCCACCTCTATATGCTTGGTCCTGACACGTTGTACAGGATTTTGTGCTATACTTATGGCTGATTTGTTGTCGTAGTAGAACATCATAGGTCCTTCCACTTTGATCTTTAGGTCTTCTAAGATTATCTTCAACCAAAGTAATTCCCATACACCCTATGCCATTGCTTTGAATTCTGCCTTTGCACCCAATCTAGCTACCGCATTCTGCTTCTTACTTTGCCATGTAACTAAATTAGCTCCAAGAAAGGTATAGTTTGACTTTCTATCCATTAGTGAGCCAACATAATCAGCATCTGTGTATGCTTCTAGTATCACCCTCGTGTTCCTTTGAAATAGTATTCCTTTTCCAGGATTAGCTTTCAAATACCATAAAATTCTATAGACAGCTTTTAGATGTACCTCTTTAGGTTGATGCATGAACTGACTTACTATTGCATAAGCTATATCTGGCCTTGTCTCTGAGAGGTAAATCAGTTTCCCAACTAGCTTCTGGTATCCCTGTCTACTGTAGGATTTTCTGGTGCATCCCTGAGTATGTGGTTTTGGTTAATTGGTGTTTGAGTTGGTCCATGACATACTTTTGCTGAGAAATGAAGGTGCCTCTTTTTGAATGTGCTATTCAATCCCTGGGAAATACTTCAATCTTCCTAGTTGTTTGATCTCAAACTCTTTCATCAAGCACTGTTTTAGGACCTTTATTTCGTGTTCATCATCTCCTGTCACTATGACATCATCAACATACACTAGTAGGATAGTGATTCCCCTTGTTTTAGAGTGTTTAAAACAGGGTATGGTCTCCTTGACTTTGTTTAAACTCGGTAGCTAACATTACCATTGTAAATCTATCAAACCAGGCCCTATGAGACTGTTTAAGACCATACAGCGCCTTTTTCAGTCTGCACACCTTGTTTTGCCCAAATCATTCCCAAAACCCAGTGGAATCTCCATGTATATTTCCTTTTCCAAGTCACCATGGAGAAATGCGTTCACATCGAACTGCTGTAGGTCCCATCCAAAGTTAGTAGCTAACGAAAGTAAAACTTTCACTGTATTCATTTTCGCTACCGGAGCAAATATTTCTTAGCAGTCTACCCCAAATGTTTGTGTCTAACCCTTAGCCACCAAACTTGCTTTATACCGCTCGAGTCCTCCATCTACCTTATATTTCAAGGAGAAAACCCACTTACATCCCACTGGTTTCTTCACCTTTCGAATAATTCAGTGACTTCCAAGTTTGGTTTTTCTCTAATCCTTCATTTCCACTCTCATAGCTTTTCTCCATTCCTCTTGGGATAGTGCCTTAGATAGAGTTCAGGAACTGTAATAGAATTTAGACTCACAAGAAGTGTTTTATAAGCTAGTGAGAATTTATCAAATGAGATAAAATGGGATAATGGGTATCTAGGATGTTTAGTCCCCATTCCCTCTGTTTTTTTTCCTAAGGGCAATCGGTAAATAGAGATCACCTTCAAAATCAGGTAGTGAATTTTCTTGCAAAGAAGGTCCAGATATTGTTGTTACCTCGTTTTTAGGATTAGGAGAAGAGTCTAGGACTTGTGATGGATCAGATTAGGAGCTCGACTGCTTGCATAAACCTGTTCATATCTCCGAGTATCATAAATAGGTGGTTGTTCTGTCTGAGATAATGTAGGTTCTGTTTGTGTTTGAGATAATGTAGGTTCTGTTTGTGTAGGGGTGTAGGTTCCGTTTGCGTTTGGGGTGTAGGTTCTGTTTGTGTTTGGAGTGGTATTTGAGCTTCTGCTTGTGATTCTAGGGAAAGACGTATTTGAGGTTCTGTTTGTGATTCTCGGGAAAGAAAATTGTCCCCGTCCTTATCTTTCGTATGTGAACTCTCCCCCTGAAGATAAGGTTGAGTAAAATATGGTCTACCTTCTTCAAAAGTTACATAGGCTGTGACAAAGATCTTCCTTGAAGTTGGGTAGTGACACTTTTATCCTTTTTGTGTTGTTGAGTAACGTACAAAAATACATTTAATAGGCCTAGGATCTAGTTTTCCTTTATTGTAACTATGGAAATGAACAAAGGAAATGCACCCAAATATCCTAGATGTGAGGTTGGGGTAAAAAGAGGAAAGTACCTCCATGGGTGTCTAAAGTTCAAGAGTTGTAGAGGGCAATCTATTGATGATATGAGTAGCTGTTAGAACAGTTTCTCCCCAATAAGACTTAGGAACATGTTGCTGAAATAGTAAAGCTTGTGTAATAGCTAACAAGTGACCATTTTTCCTCTCGGCTACCCCTTTTTTGTTGTGGGGTATTGACACTAGAAGACTCATGAATTATACCTTCTTTTTGAGAATAGGAAGATAAAAAATGATTGAAATAATCCTTAGCATTATTGGACCATAG
>JBBYHL010000014.1:4849639-4864758 GCA_038381835.1 Adansonia madagascariensis | reverse complement strand
AATTGTATATTTCCCGACACTATATACTTATATATATACAAACGTGTATACATTAAAATTTGTTTAAATAGTTATGTATGTATATGTATAAGTATATAGTGTTGGAAAATATACAATTATATATATAATTAGATATATATGTAGGTATGTATATATATAATTAGATATATATATATGTATGTATCAGCATTTCATTAGCCGATTTTTTAATAAATTAAAAAAATAAAAAATTACACATAAAAGAATAATTTGTATAAAAAATAAAAAATTAAAAAAAAATTAAAATATAAGATACCGATTTCTCAACATGTAAAAAAAATATAATTTTTGAAAATTGACAGCTTCCCCGCATAAAAAAAATTCTATTTCAAAATAAATTTATTTTAATAAATAATTTTAAAAAAATTTAAAATCATAAATAAAAAATTTAATAATATTTTAATAAAAAAGCCCAGTAGCACCATCTATTAATTAGGCTAGTGGAATTACTTTAATTATTTAATCGAATGAAAACTCTCTTACCGAGACAGTGCTACCCTGTGTTACGTGTGGAATTTGAATATGTATACTTTAGGTGACTTGGTCTTCGCCATTGAAATATCTTTTTAATCTAGAACTAAATCCCTCTTTTCATTTGCTTTTCTTTGCAAGAAAGCTAGATTTGAGCTCTGAAGTAAGCGACAAATAATATGGATTGGAGGTCTCTCGAACTCAAAGTTATTTCCTGCAGAGATCTCAAGGCCTTCAATTTCTTCCAGAAGATCTCAGCCTACTCTGTCGTCTCCATTGTGATTATGAATGAACAAGCAAAGAAGAAAGAAGAAGAACAGAAGCATCTGCAGCGTCAGAAGACACCTATCGACAAAGGAGGCAAGAACCCTGAATGGAATCATGTATTTCAGTTTGATCTGGAAGGCTTACCTCCAGATGAAAGGGATCATCTTTTTCTCAAGTTCGATTTGCGTACTGATGGTTTAGTTGACAGAACAATTGGTGAAGTACGTGTTCCATTAAAGGATTTGGTGGATGAATATTGTGGAGTTGTGAGATTCGTCACCTATCAGGTTAGAAACAGTGATGGGAAGCCCAATGGGGTACTGAATTTTTCCTATAAGTTGATAGGGAGAATCAAAACCAGTGGAGATGCTTCTCCGCTAGTTGACTCTGCTTCTCCGCAAGTTGACTCGTTACCTGAAATCCAATTTCCCTCTAAAAAAGTTGTTTATCCCAAGCTGGAAGAACTAGATAATCATTCACGGGATATTATTCACTATCCTTCATTAGATGATGTTTACAATCCTATTCCTATTCCTCCAGGGCAAATTAGTTTCCCCGCTCCGGTGTTTCAATGGCAAACAGTGGGGGCTTATTACGCTAGGAACTCATCCCCAACATTGTTGCCAGTACAAGTTCAGGTTCCCCCCCAGGGTCAGGGGTTGGCTCCTGGAGGATTCCTTCATCCATACCCAAGATCATCTCCAGTGGGAGTGGCGCAGCCTTCTGGTACATATTGGTACAAAGTGGAGTCAACTTTGCTACAGTAACTAAAGGTCTGCAGAGGTTCAATACAAAGGAGTAGGGTAATCAGAGATAGCTTTGGTTGGTATATTTATTGATGCCTGGAAGACCTGGGTTCTTGTTCTCAGGTTCCCAGAGCCAGACTACATGGCAGGCCAGGCGGGGCAGGTGAGCTCCACTACATTGTTGACATGTTTAGGGAAGCACTGTATGGAACTGTAGCTGTTGTAATTGATGCCGTATCGTATGTTAATTAATTATCTTTGCATCATTTTGATGCTTCAGCTCTTTGTTTCTCAGACTCCTTTGGCACAATATGTGTCATTTGTTTTTTACAGAATGATTAATTTCTTGGATATATTATATCAGGAAAGATTAATTAAGCTGGAACCTGTTTTGCTCCTATCCACACAGTTTGCTAGAATCAGGAGCAACTTTATAGGTTAACTTTTTTCCAGAACTAGGTGGCCTAACCGATCGAGTGAATTTTATGCACCTTTTATTAATCACCGTCTGCAATGCATCAGAAAACAAGCTCATGAATGGGAGAATTGTTTCAAGATGGCAGGCAAAATGTTGTAACTGAATATAGATAGCAAAATAGATGCATTCAAAGGTGCATTTAAGAAAAGTAGGCAGCAAATTGCGAATGAATGACTTGTAAATTCAACCAAAAATTGGATGATAGACTTGTCCAAGTCCAAGTCCATGCCAAGTTTTGAATGGCACTTGAAGGAAACTCAACGTAAAAATGGAGTTAAAAGTCATAATCGCTTTGCCAGGACGTGGGTGGAGGTCGGTCTCAGGCATTACTTATAGCCACGGGGTCCCATCCAATCGATTTCTTTGTTCTCAAACATTAACAAACGACAAGGACTGGACTAGAATATTCATTCGTATCATAAAATATAGTAGTCTTCCCACTCGGTACGTAATTGAAACTCTACTTTGAAATTAGGATGTGAGAGTGAGAAAGAATCTCGGACTAATTCTCAAGACTAGACAAAGCAGTGGTAGTTGGAGGCTTTAACGTGTTGGACCAACTCTGAGGAATCTAGATGGGTCATTTGACGATATGCTATAAGAAATGTTTACTTATTAATTAGTTTTAGATTATAAAGCAAAACGAAAAACTGCAGCATGCAACTCACCGAAATCCATAAGAGGACATAAAACAAGATAAGCTTCACATATAAATATCTATTTCTTAAAAGTTGATTGTTTTTTATTCTATGACAATAAAAGAAAACAATAACAAAATTTTCTTTTATTACACGCGATCAAATAAATAATCATGGAATTAGAAAGTAAGACTAGTTTTAATAGCAAAAGAATTAAAAATAAAATAAAATTTCATTGTACTTTAATTTTATTAAATTTTGTAGCCATACTTTTAGATTTGTTGGTCTTTGGACATAAAATAACGAAATTGATGAGAGAATCCTTGAGTAAAAAGGGTATTGGAGATATAGTTAAAAGTAGCCAATAGATGAGAAGTGCTGAAATGATTCTGCTCCTTTTTATTGTGTTTAAGCTTACAAGATTCAAGTCAAGTTAAGGGGACCAAGAGTGTTTTTTTTTTTTTTTTTCCTCAACTCAGGCTCTTACTAATGGATATAAGAAAATGAGAGTAGGCAAGGCATGCAAGGAGCTAGGAAGAGAGAACACGCTAGTCATTGATTAACTGTAAGGCGCATCATGTCTCCCACTCCTTTGCTTTCAGCGCCTGATGCAAATCTAGGCCCAACCCAAGCCACCGGGCTAGCACAAACTTGCCCAACACCCTACTGGGTCCTATCTAATAGCCTCTCAAAGTGGGCTAGTAGTTGAACTTGGGTCTTTTGGACCATGCTGGGCTTGCCCAAGGCCACCCCCGGAAATAGTACAAAGTGAAAAATTACAAACTATTTTTATTTATTTGTATCCTATAAATAAATTTGGACAAATCCTTCGCCAACCAAGGTGTCCATGTGTCGATTTTTTTGGTGCTCTTTTTTTCTTCCCCCCCCCCTTTTTTTTTTTTGGTTTTGGGGCATATCAATTCAGGTCGGGTCAATTTTCAAGTTCGATCTATTTTTGTTTCGCGTCACTTCGATTTTAGTTATTTTTGTGTTCAAATTATTTCGAATTCGAGCCATTCTGACTTTGAGCCATTTTGAGTTTAGGTCAATTCTATTTAATAGTCGGTTTAATTGAGTTCAAGCCATTTTGGATCAAATCATTAGTCATTTTTCAAGCTTAGTTCCTTTTAGTTTCGGCCCACTTTGGGTTTGGGCCGCTTTGATTTGTTTCATTTTAGGCTCGGGTTATTTCGAGCTAAGGTTATTTGGCTTCGGATCATTTAGGATTTACATCAGTCGGGTTTAACACTAGGTTAACTAATCAATTTGGGCCATTCTAGATTTGAATCATTGGTCATTTTTTAAGTTTGATTCGTTTTTGGTTTCGAGCCATTTGATTTGGTGTCATTTCAAGCTCAGGTCATTTTGAGTTCAGATCAATCGGATTTAACACTAGGTTTAATCAATTCGGGTCATTCCAAATCCAATCTATTTTTCGGGTCTTGACTAATGAGTTTAACATTCGATTTAATAGTTTCGAGTTATTCTGAACTTAATGAGAGTGTCCACGTGGTACCATTTAATTTTATCCTTTAAAAAATAATTTTTCTTTTTTATATAAATATATAAATAATATAATATATTAAAATAATATTAATATTTGGTATGCTTCCCACGAAAGAATTATTGAGTTGTATTCTACTTCAAGTCTTACTAAGCTAGATTTATTGTATGCATTGTTTCCAATAATTTATAGACATAAAATATTTTTACTTTAACAATTACCCGCCGTAACTGTTGAACCAAGATAAGGCCTCTAAATGTGGAAATCTTTTTTTTTTGGTCATAGATTATGATTACAAATGCTCCTGCAAACTCTTTTGCAAACTTTTGGGCTAACCAGCTTAGCCCTGTGAAACTTAGGGTTTTTATAATTTTTTGAAGATAATGATACTTTGACAATCCTTTTGATGACAGTTGCCGAACAATTTTATGTGTGTACATATATATATATATATATATCATCAATCATTTAGACTTTCTAATTCTATGTGCACTTATTACATTAAAATATTTGCGGTCATTATTTTATTCATATGGGCACTTTTGATGTTTGCTAAATACAAAATAAAACATTAAATTCTACCCTCAGCAAAGTGCAGGATTTAGCAATTCCCAAGGGGATTGCTTCTTGGGTTGCCATGTACCGAACTGTTTTTTTTTTTTTTGTGTGATATTTTTATGTATTTTTTTTTAATTTTTTTTATCAATATCGAGTTTGTGCTTTTTTTGTCATACCGAATTCAAGTTATTATATATTTCTATAATTTTTAACACGTTAAATCATTCATTTTATGTAAATTTAAATACGTTTTTATATTCATGTCATGTTTATATTTTTTTATGTTGTGTCATATTTTAAGTATATTTTTCATATTGTGTTCATGTTGTATGATCATTTTATGTTCAAAATTGTCAATTCCAATTGATTTATTTAATATTTCTTAATTTTGTGCTACGTGTCATAATTATATATTTATATAAATTTTGATATGTTAATAATTCGTTTCGCATAGATTTTGACATATTTGTCTCTCATGTCATATTCATGTTTTCTTTTTCGTGTTGTGTCCTATAATCATATTATATTCAAAATTATCAAGTTTTATTAACAATATCCAAATAATTCTCAATTTTGTGTCACATGTCGTGTTCATGTTATTTTTTTATGTCACAATTGTATTTTAAAGTATTATATATTTATATAAATTTTGACATATTAAAAATTTATTTTGTATAGATTTTGACATAATTGTTTATTCATATTATTTTATATTATATTATTTAAATTATAATATATTAAGGTATAAAAAAACTAAATATATTTTAAAAGAATCATTTATAAAAATTTACTCTCACAGCAACACACAAATAAAAAGTTATAAAAATATTATAAAATAATTAAAATTGAATTATTAGTATTATTATATTCTGTAAAATTATTCTTATACAAAAATGTTAAAAGTATCCTATGCGAAGCCGGGTTATCATTCTCGTAAATGATTATAGATGATTCCAAGTGAGCATTCTACGAGCTTTGAAGAAAGAAGATAAAAATTTAATGCCCAATCTATTTAATAGCCAATATTAACAAATAAACGAATAAACTATTTGATTTTTGAAAGTAAATTTAAATTAAAAAATCATAATGAAAAGTCATTCTCCCATTTACAATAACATCAACTCTTAAAATTAGATCTTACTTTAATGTGACTATTAAAGATGGTTGATATGTACATATGTAACTTGTTATTTATGATCAGTTCAAAAAAAAAAAAAAAAAAACTTGTTCTTTATGGGCTCTCGTAATCTTAATTTGTTTTTTCTTAATAAAAAGTATTGTGTAACAATTTATAAATTTGAATTTTTAATCAAGATTATAGGAAATTTGGATTATAATTAGGGTTACTACCCAATTAACGGAGGTAACAATTTTATATATTAGTGTTTAAATCCTTACGTTGCTTCGATTTTATAATACATTTATAATACATTGATTATAAAATTTAAAAAATATTGCAAAATTGCAATTTCTAAAATGGTTTTAGTTATCTTTTTATCAAAATGAGTATGTATATTCAAGGTATTAATAATTTTTTATATAAATTTTAATATATAAATGCATTCAGGTTATGTTTGCATTTTTTTTTGCATGTTGCATACAAAATTGTAAGGCCTAATTGGCACTATATAAATAATTCTTAATTTTGCATAATGTGTCATATAATAATTGGTTCCTTAATTTTTTTTGAAAGATTAAGGTAATATTAATTTTTTTTTGATTTTGTGTTATTGAATTAAAAAAATATTGTATTGATAAATAATTAATAAAAATTAAATATAATATCCTGAATCTTATTATGACACAAAAAATAACATAAATATAATACATATGCATGAATTTTTCTCTTACCTTTTTCTTTCCTTTGCTTCCCTTTTTATTTTCCTAATTTTCTTTTTTCTTTCTTTTCCTTCTTTCTTCATAAATAAATAAATAAAGAAATAAATAAATAAATAAATAAAAGCTACACACGTGACTAGACATTTATAGGTTAAGCCAAGCTGCACCCAAACAAAAAAATTCCTTTGCCTAGGCATAGGTCGAGGATGACCAGAAAACCTAAATAAATAAATAAATAAATAAAAGTTGTACTAAAAAAAAAAAATTCTTCGCCCAGGCTTAGGTTGACGACGACCAAAAAATCCCTTTTATTATTTATAATAATATTAAAATATTATTTTTATATATTTTATAATTAAATTTTTATAAAAATATTTTTTATTATTAAAATAATAATTTGAATTAAGTTGAGCAACATCAAATTTGTGAAAATTTTATTTTAAACCTAACTCAATTGGTCCAAGCAAGTAGCTTGACCTATGGAGAGGTTTTCATCTAACAAACTTTTGAGTAGTAATGCCTTTTGGTTTTCCAAGTAAATTGATTACTTTTTTGTATTATTAGCGTTTGAATCCTCACATTATTTTGTTTTTCTTATTATTGATAATACATTAAATACAGTTATGATACAAAAATACATGAATTCAGAGTTAGGATTAAATTAAATTACTAAGATAGACTATGTAAAATATCCCCACTTAGATACAACTTCTAAAGTAAGATATAAATATAAAATAACATAAATTATACGAATTTAATTCATTAAATATAAATAAAATTAAGATGGATATAAAAATTTAATTCAGTTGGATTATATTAATATCCATCATTTTTATTTATATTTTTATTAAAAATAAAAAATAATAAAATATAAACCCAGCAACTATTATACAATAATTTATATCATGTGACATCATTTAATATTTTTTTAATATTTATTATCATAATATTTATTATTTGATAATACACCTAGAGTTTAAAAAAAATTAACTCATCTCTATTATTTTTCAATATTTTAACTTTTACTAGTAATTTATTAACAGAATAATTTTTATTCAATAATATAAAAAATAAAAAAAAATTAATATGGCCTTATTTTTCAAAAAATAAAGACTAATCATTATATAACACAGGACATAAAATTAATAGTTATTTGAATAATTCATACACAAATATGATATAAAAAATAACTAAAGGATGAAATGACATGAAAAAATAATATGACCGTGACATGAATACACAAATGTATTAAACTTTGTATAAAACAAACATAAAATGCTTGTATTTGTTGAATTTTTCATTGAAATGAAATTCTTCCATAAAAACGTGCATAATAATATACTAAAATTTAATTTTAACAACTATTATCTAATAACTTGTAATTTATATTATCATTTGATATAGTTTCTTTTTATCATTTAACAATCATAACATTTTTATTTGATTCAATACCTAAAGTATTAAAAAAAATTCACTTACATCAATTTATCTCATATTATTATTTAATATTTTAATTTTTAATGATCATTTAATTATAGAATAATTTTAATTCAATAATATAAAAAATCAAACACTTATTTTTACTAAAAACAAATTAAAGAACCAATCATTATATGATATGTGATACAAAATTAAGAGTTATTTAATAATGCCAATTTGACCCGATAATTTCAAATATGATATGGGTAAAATAATTAAAATACAATATGACATAAAAAAACCATGAACACAATAGAAATATGAATACATCAAACTCTATATAAAATGAATTATTAACATTTCAAATTTTATATAAATATAAAATACCTTGAATATGATTATGATATAAAAAACACGACATTCATACATGAATCTTATTTTATTTTCCTTTTCTCCCTTTTTTCTTCCAGATCTGACAATATTAGACATGACACAATCACAATACATGAAAAATAACTAAAACATGACACAACAATAATATGAACAAGTTATAGATAAAAGAATTTCTTAAGATGTATGTAATACAAATTATTAATGAATCAAAATATATAAATAAAACATACCTTAAACACATATACATATAGACACAAATAAGACAAAACACTAAATACTCAGATTCTACAATCTATTTTTTTCTCTTTTCTTTTTTAATTAAAAAATTAATGCTTGCCAGCAAAAAAGACAATTGCACAAGCAATTGAAGGGATAACTTTTAATTAATTTTATTAGATGTTTATAGATTTTTTTAAAGGTTTCTTTTGGTTAGAATATGGTACTTGTAAGATTGATATAATTAAACCAATGATTTTAAAAAATTATTATTACATGTACTAGAGTAGTCTTTCTTAACTTTACAAGTGAGATTAAAAAATTAAAATTAAAAAATTGTTATACTTCTTTAGTATATGTTTAAAAAATAAAAAATAAATAAATAGATATGTGCAGTTTTTTAACACCGCTTGTAGAGTTGTAAAACTCTATTGATAGTATATAAGATAATAATCCTTTAAAAATTATGATTTTCTTTTAAAAAAATATTTGATGGATTCGTAGTTTTGAAAAAAATTTGGATAAATAGTTCTTTAAAATATTATGATAATAAATAAAGTAAATCAATTACAGTCTTTGAATCTAGTTGTGGAGTTAAAAACCTCGTGTATAAAATAATAATCCTTTTAAAAATTATGTTTTTCTTTAAAAGAATTTATTTAATGGCTAAGTAGTTTTGAAAAGAATTCATTTTAAAAGAAATAAGGAAGTTATAAAAGCAAAAATATATTTGTAACCCTTTTAGGGGTTGCATAGTTTCTTGAAAAATATGTTTTCTTTATAAAGTTGAAAAAAATCCTTTCAATTATGTCATCATTTCAGTTATTTTAATTTTTATGTAAATTCATTATCTAAGTTAGTGCCCTTAATTTGTGATAGCAACTCAATTAGAAACTTTGTTTATTGCATAAACTAAACTAATGATTTAAAATCGTCATTATTAAAAATTAAATGTTACAAAAAAAAAGAGCTCTATCAATCTTACAAACTAAATATTTATAGGTTAGGTCGAGTTGGTTCAAAACGAATCGAGACATGATAGCGTGATAACATTTATCTGTCTAGATTTCCTGTTAGCATAAATAAATAAATAAATAAATAAATAAATAAATAAATAACAATTTATTTTTCCAAGCATGGTACAATTTGATAATTTTGATCTTAAATTCTGCTCGAGTCTTAGCCTCACCCATGTTATTTTTCTATAAAATAAAAAATGTTATTTAATCTTTAGTAGTTTTATCTTTTTTTAATTAAATTTTAAAATATAGATGACTTAATATAATTTTTTAATATTTATATTGATATAACATAAATAATATATTTAAATATAAAAAATATATATTATATAGTTAAAAAAAGGGTCATGCCGAACTTAAAATCTTGAATATTGAAGTCAAGGCTTGACTTGCTTTTTACACGAGCATATTTTTAGTTCAAGCTCATTTTCTAGAGTTAATATTTTTGTTCAAATTCTCTAAAATATGAGGCAAGTCTTGAGACTTAGACCAATAACTTGAGCCATAAACTAATCTATTTAGGCTCCCTTTGTATGGGTTTAAAAATTAGCAAAAACTATATTTATATTTAAAAAGTAAATTAATAAAATAAATAGTTTAAAAATTAAAAAAAATTAATAAAGTTAACAAGTAAGAGGAAAACTATCCTCTACCATTGATCCAATAAGTGAATGGATAAAATCATTGAAAAGGACCAAAGCTGACTTGATAAGAAAGGTCTACCTAATGCTTCTCCTTTAGTAAAATTAAAAGGTCTGGTAAAAAATTTTTCATTACCGAAAGTGCATCCAAATGAATAGAGGGAAGATAAAGGAAAATTCTAGTATAAATTTCGCGGAATGAGCTTCCCGTAAGCTTAAGAATTTCTATTCATTAGATAAAAAAAAATTAATCTAAACCATTGAAAAGAAAGAGAAAACAAAAAAGCATTTGTAATCAGTTTGAAAAAAAGGTGCATTGGTTTTTATTAGGTAAGTTACTATAACATAAGTAATATTACATATAACATTACTCAAATACATTAAATATTACTAGCATTACCTCAATTGATACAAAAAGCACATCGATTTGAAGAAAAATGCAATAGTTTTTATTATGTAAATTATTAACATAAATAGTATTACATATAACATTACCCAATTATATATAAACATTACTAGTTATGTAAAATATTGCAAAAATTACATAAAAATTATCTTTGCATGTAATTACATAAAATATTATTAATTACATATAAATATTACCTTTACATGTAATTACATAAAACATTATAAATTATCATAATTATCAGTTACATAAAATATTACCTTTACATGTAATTATATAAAACATTAACAATTACATATAAACATTATAAGTTATATAAAACAATACTTTGCATATAATTACACAACACATTACTAATTTTCATTAGAATTACATAAAAGTTTTTATTTAAATTTAATTATAAAAATATATAAATATTAATATAAAATAATTTTTTAATATTTAATATCAAAATTTTTATAAATATAAAATACATTAAACATGATTATCACATGGTAAAAGTACACGATTATGACACGAACACATGAATTTATTAGAGACAAAAGGTATGCTTTATCGGAAAGGCATGCACTTATATAAAAAAATAAATTTTTTAATAAAGGCATTTTTGTAAAATATATAATAAATTGTGTATTCATGTCATGTTTATGATTTTATGACGTTATAATCGTGTTCAGAGTATTTTATATTTATATAAATTTTGATACGTAATAATTCCTATTAGAATATTAAGAAATTTTATAATTAAATTTAAATAAAAATTTTTATGTAATTTTGATGAAAATTAGTAATATTTTATGTAATTATACCTAAAGGTAAACTTTTATGTAACTTATAATGCTTATATGTAATTGGTAATGTTTTATTACATGTAACATGTAACTTGTAATGTTTTATGAAACTAGTAATGCTTATATGTAATTTATAATGTTTTATATAATTATATACAAAGATAAATATTTTATGTAACTTGTAATTACATATAATTACAGCTAAAAGTAATGTTTTATATAACTTGTAACATACGTATGTAATTGTAATAATATTATGTAAATTTTGGTAATAATATGTGTAAAAAAAGTAACCTAATAACACATTAAATTGATTTTAAAACCTTACCAAAACCTTATTTTGAAAAACTTTAACTCTTTTAAGATTAATGACAGGGTTCCACCAGTGTTGTTGCCTTAGCATTGGACCCATTTTCTACCCATCTTACTTAATGGTCCTCAATCATCTTTTCACTAAGACAAAAATAATATATATGTTGTAACATATCAAGATACAAAATATTAATATATCAGAGTAAACAACACTTTTAATCATCGTAGGGTCCCAAACATAAGAACAAATCACCCATCCAAGCTTCCTATACCAAAATACGAGATGGTTGAGTTAAGGAGTTGTCACCGATCTTGTTGGTCTACGTGTGACGGGCACCTATTAAAATCATTTACTAAAAAGTTACTAAACTCTAGAAAAACAATTTTACAAGCTGCGTATCTAGAAATCTATAAAATTGGGCTTGGCAGTTGGTTATACCACAAGTAAAGACTCAATCTCTCTCGTGATGTCTAGAAATTGATACAAACTAATCACATGTATTTGAATTACATTTTTCTCGATTTTAGTTATTCAAATATTCCATCATAGCCCATTTTTCTATTCATGAAAAAAGCATATATTAAAGAAAAAGGAAAACATGTATCCCAAGACTCATATCAGATACCTATGAGAGTAGCCAAATATTGGTTCGAGATTAACTCGAATTTATAGCTTAATTTAGAGCAAAAAAGTTTTTCTCAAATGAAAAACTTCACAAAAGTATATGACTCCAAAAATATTCACAAAATATTTATAAAAATGAAATCTATTTAATGAAATTATGAAATAGGACACGAGGATTACAATGAAGAAAATACAACTTTGAAAACATAGGTTAAAGAATCAAATTGTTATTTAATTTTTATTGATTTGAGATCTTAATGGGAGCCACTAGGAACCTACTATTGAACATTCCTAGACCTATGGACCCTCAAAATAACGTTTTCAGAGTCGATTTTGAGGCATTCGAATCTTTCGTAATAGTTAAAACCAAAACCCAAAGAAACTTGAAAACATGATGTTTTGACATTTCAAGCTTTTCAAATTTATTCCTGACTATTCCTAACACATAAATTCCTATAGATGCTAACTCAATATACTTAACCTAAAAATACTTAAAAAAAATCCAAGAAAATCATTTTCGGCATTAAATGAATTTTTTTAGTTAGACATTACTTCATTGCATAGAATGTAGGAATATTTTGCCTTCTGGATTTTCTTTGTGATTTGTCCGCAATACCCTCTAGACGAGCCATACATGGTTAGAAAATTTATTTATCTTATTTTAATAAAAAATATGAAAAAAAATACAAAAATAGTTATCCCTAATAAAAAAGCTTGCTTTAAAGCTAAGGTGCTGACACAAAGCCATTCGAACAGCTTATGTTGCTATATTTCGAGCATGTTCGACCATGAAATTAGGCATTTTAAAAGCCTATTACACTATCAATGCAGTAGGGATTACAGGAAAAATACTAACAAAAATTAATACTACCAGCAACATAGACAAAAATATTTTTTTTTTTAAAAAAAAACTACCATGCTAGAAAACTATAGTAATTTAAAAATAATGTGTGATCATGGACACTGATTGCACATTTTTCTAACTTACTTTTGGATGTTTAAACATATTATCAAGACTAAAACATTCTATATACGTCACATAAGAGGAAAAAAAAATCTCTAAATGACTTGGTCTAGAACTTTAAATGCTACTATCGATAAAAGGCTTCAAAGTCACATGAATGACTCACTTTTGTCTCGTTATTTATATTCAATTATTCTAAACAATTGAGAGGCACACTGATGCCACCCTCTTGAGTGCTGTAGCCATCAACAAAATGACTCTAAACATCAACATTAAACACACTTAAACCATCCTAAGTGGCTCCCAACTAAGCTTTACAAGTTTAGTTCACAAAAACTAGTTAAAACACCTAGAAAATATGTTTTATAACACTTCAAATTAGATTTAAATTCAAGCATTTATTCCAATATCCCCAAGTTGTTCTTGAAAGAACTCATATAATAAAACCAAACCTTAACTCAATCATTGATAGAAGGAGCCAAGGCTTAAGCTTGGAGGTTCTTTTATGAAAATACAAACAAGAACACTCTAAATAAATATTTTAACAAACATATATCATACTATCTATTATTATCAACTAGCAACAAATTAACCACAAACCTTGTATATCAAAAATGACTTCGTTGAACCTATAAAGGATGAATTATGTTCATCTATCATTTAATCTCATCATATTTCTCATCAATTAACAATCAAAATAAGGAAACAAGCTTGATTACAACTTAATAGCATGTTTATTTCAATTCAAGGTTTCAACCAAGCTTATAATTTCATCAAATTTAGTCTAAATTCCGGCTTATGTATGCTTAACCTAACTTGGTTCATCAATATCTCACCATGCTATCATTAGTTAAGTAGGGTCGAATATGATCTGCATAATTTCTAAAATGGCTGAACCTAAAGCAAAGCTTTTTACCATTGTTGATTCTCACTTTCACCATTTTATGTTTGTTCAAACTTTATGTGAGCTCAAGAGCTTGATACTTCATCATTGCACTTCATGATTTCAGCTCACAATACTTAGATCTTAGCTCAAGTAAGCTCAACATAGCAAGATCTCACAAAAATAGAGCGATCAAACCTAGATATAAAGAAATATACTTGTTCAAAGACTAGGTTTAGTTAATTGATCATGATTTTAAGTTTATTTTTTCAATTAATCTTTAAATCATGTATTAATATCATCAAATCTAATTAAAACCTAGATCAAATCAAGAAGGCATCATCAAATCATAAAGAACACTATTGGGCAAAACTTAGAGTGCATGAAAATTAGCCATTCGAATCATCTAGAAACATGCTTAAGCATCAATTCAACATTAAATCATGCTAATAAGCAAAAAATAAAAGAGATTAGGAAGAAATATTGCCTAATCAAGCATTTCCTCCACCACGAAAATGAAAGAAAATGAGAGTGAAATGAATGCAAAGTTTTGAAAAAAATTAAGTCGTAAATGCAACTTTTTTATGAATGCAAAGTTGTGAAAAAATTAAGTGTTAAATGAATAGCCACACACCCGTATTTATAGGCCCAAATGTTAATGAGCAAGTCCTGAATCACCTTAGGATTATATTAAACTAATAACTAACTTCTCCTAACTAAATTAGAGTAAAATGACCCTTGCACCATTAATGAATATTAACATAATTTTCATATTTTGCATGTCAAACCGAGGTGAAAAAAGTTTGACTAGGGTTAAACTATCATGTCAATCAAAAGATAAAAAAAAGTTTGATCAGGGTTAAACCATCACGTCAAACGAATGTAAAAGGGAGTTTGACCAGGGCTAAAC
>JBBYHL010000014.1:4820610-4833218 GCA_038381835.1 Adansonia madagascariensis | reverse complement strand
TTTAGGTTATTTTATTATGTATGGACTAAAATGAAAATTTAGAAAAGTGTAGGGACTAAATAGCAAATTTTCATATTCAGGGGCAAAATGAACATTTTACCAGTTTTAAATATTTCTATTATTTCTATGGCCTTCCGTTGGGATATAGAAATCTTTAAAACTTTTCATATTTGTTCGGTTTTCTGAAGGAAAATAAATGTAATTTTTAAAAATTTAAAGGCATTTTGGTAATTTTACTCACCGAGACGCTTTTACACTAAAAGTGAGTATTTTAGGATTGGTTTAGTGTTCTATGGTCATTTTAAGGTCCATTAGGGTTATCAGGATATTTTTACGTTGAAGGTATGCCTTAGGGGCATTTTGGTAATTTTTCTTACCAGGATGCTTTTACGCCAAAGTTGAATATTTAGGATGGGTTTATCCTCCAAGGTCATTTTAAGGTCCATTAGGATTACTGGGACATTTTCATGTCGAAGGTATATCTTAGGGGTATTTTGGTAATTTTGCTCACCGAGATACTTTTATGCCAAAAGTGAATATTTAGGATGAGTTTAGCCTCCCAAGGTCATTTTAAGGTCCATAGGGTTACCAGGATACTTTCACGTCAAAGGTATACCCTAGGGGCATTTTGGTAATTTTGCACACCGGGACGCTTTTACGCCAAAGGTGAATATTTAGGATGGGTTTAGCCTTCAAGGTCACGTTAAGGTCCATTAGGGTTACAGGGACAGTTTTACGTTGAAGGTATACCCTAGGGACATTTTGGTAATTTTGCTCACCGAGATGCTTTTGCGCCAAAGGTGAATTTTTAGGATTAGTTTTGTCTTCCTAGATCATTTTAAGGTCCATTAAGGTTACTGGGATACTTTCATGTTGAAAGTATATCCTAAGGGCATTTGGTAATTTTGCTTATCGGGACACTTTTACGCCAAGGTGAATATTTAGGATTGGATTAGTTTTCCAAGGTCATTTTAAAGTCCATTAGGGTTACTAAGATACTTTCATGTCGAAGGTATATCGTAGGGGTATTTTGATAATTCTGCTCACTACGACGCTTTCACGCTAAAGGTGAATATTTTAGGATTGGTTTAGCCTTTTAAAGTCAATTTAAGGTCCA
Organism: Adansonia madagascariensis; assembly: GCA_038381835.1. NCBI lineage: Eukaryota > Viridiplantae > Streptophyta > Magnoliopsida > Malvales > Malvaceae > Adansonia > Adansonia madagascariensis. The sequence goes on along the minus strand of JBBYHL010000014.1, from coordinate 4,832,101 downwards.
TTAGGGTTACTGGGATACTTTCATGTCGAAGGTATACCCTATGGGCATTTTGGTAATTTCATTAGAATCGAGTCTTAGGTAGTCATCGGGATGCTTTTATGCCAAAGATGTGCATTTAGGATAGGTTCAACCTTCCACAATCATTTTTATGTCCTTCAGGATTACTGAGATACTTTGACGTCGAAGGTATACCTTAAGGGCATTTTGATAATTTTACTAGAATCGAGCCTTAGGTTGTCATCAAGGTGCTTTTGTGCTAAAGTTGTGCATTTAGGATAGATTCAACATTCCATAATCATTTTCATGCCATTTAGGGTTCGTATTTTGTTAAGATACATTCATGTCAAAAGTACAAATTAAGAATAGGTTCATCATATCAGGTCATTTCTAGGTCATAAAGTTCATATTTTTAGTAATAAAATTATTTTTATAAATAAGGCGATGTCTCCTAATTAAATTAATACATAGGATTCCTACCAGAATATATGAGGAATTTTACAGATTATTTTAATAGCGAGATATCCTTTTCAAATAGGAAGTCGGGGTTTTTTTTGTTTTGGAAAAATAAAGCCTTTCATATTTCGCATGGTTCTCCAGCGGGATACGATAGAGAATTCATGCCTACTTGGTTCCTTGGGAGGGTATGGATAATTTTGTGATTTTCAAAAGCATTAAAACCCGACTCTCTAGGAATAACAAATTTCTACAATGAAATATTGTGGGAATTATAATTAAATATCAAATATTTGAACCAAATAAAAATCAAAATTTAAGTTAGCGTGCGATTAATGAGGTACCGATTATCGGGCATCACGAGAAGGTCGATCTTTACTTATGATTGTAACCGACTCCCAGACCTTTTATGCGATTTCTAGTATGAGCGCAGACCTCAGAGTTTGTTTTTATAGATTTCATAATCCTTAAAATATAAACTCCGGCAGGTGCCCAATCTCACCTGGCCAAAACAAATCGATGGTGACTCCAAAAAAAATGGTCGTTTCGTAACGACTATTCAAAAAAGTCGGGTGAGCGATTCATCTTAACAACTCAGTCCCCAGGTACAAAAAATAAAGAATAATAATCATGATATAAGCCTTTAGAAATAAAAAGAAATAATTATATATAGATATTTATATAGAAACAATGGATACATTTGCCATTTTAAGTCGAGCTGGTCAGGATTCGTATCCGGGCCATATTGCGACACAACCAATTTATTTTCCTGGGTTTGCTCCAACAATGAGTTGTTTATGTCGACTCCCATTTAAAGCACTGCACAGCACGCCTAACCCCATAATGTGAACAATGCAAAAGCTCCAAATAATCTATAAGTATTTCGAAAAAGGGAACACTTTGAGCCACTTCCTTATTCCTACAAAAAGATTTACTCCCGTCGATTGGAAGGTCAGAAAGTGGCCCCAATATTCATAAACCTAACACTTTGAGCCCTAATAGTCTAGGATGGCCGCCATGAAATGGCCAATGCTTAGAGTCACCACCGATCATTTTGGGCTAGGCATGATCAAACGCCTATTGAAATTGACATTCTAAGTTACAAAACTGCGATGTCGATTCTAAGGTCTACATGGTCTAGAGATTCAACAGTTGGGTTTGGAAGTTGGTTATGCACGGGGTATAGACACCCTATTTTATTCGTGACCCTAATTGACATTTTCCAAGTTTTAGGGCTTAAATGTAATTTTCTAGCTCTAGAACTTCTTGGATGAGTTATAGATGTTAAAAAGGTCTAATTGAAGTTTTGGTTGTTCTTATGAGCTTAGTTTAATGTGATAAGGCATTTAAGCTTAGTTGTTTGATTTAAGGGGTCAGTGTCGAATTTCAAAAAATCGAGACCTAGGTCCTGAAAATCGAACGATGTCAAAAGTTGAATGGGTTATGTCTTTTGAGCTAATAAGAGCATTTATTAAGGTAATTTGGATGAAAATGAGACTTGCTCCAAAAGTTTAAATCAAATGTCAACATAGTGGCAAAAGTCAACTTTTTAGCCTATAGTTAGATTTTGAATTTGGAAGATTTCTACAACTCGGATTTGAAAATTAATTACACCAAAATAAAATTGAACCTAGACTTTAGGTTTAGAAGGTGTAATCAGTACTTGGGCCATAAAGAAACCTTTGGAATTTAGAAAGCAGAAAATTTTTGACGACTTAATCCGGAAAGTTTAGGGTAGAAAATTTTAGATTTTTCTAGATAAGGTCATCAGGACACATTTTTATTATGAAAAGGAACATTAAACTACATTTTTACATGTGAATGTCATAATTTATTGAATGGAACAAAAATTTGTACAAGATTAGTGTAGGAATTTAGTCATGGCCGAATTCCAACATGTGCATAATGTGTCAATTTTGTTCATATTTTGTTAATGACAATAATATAATTTCCCCTAAAATTAGTTAGATGGTTAGTGATTAAACTAAGACACTTAACAGCGATTAAAGCGTAAATCACCAACTTAGAGGCTTATAAATATGGGTGATCAGGCATGGTTTCACAATGTTTAATCATTCAACAAATTTTAGAAAAATCTACGTTTTTCTTTTTTCTTTCAAGCTCTCATCATCTTTGGAGGAGGGAAGCAAGCTTGAATAGTATAGTTTCTATCTTTTCTCTTTAAATTCATTTCAATTTCATGATTTAGATGATTGAAACATGATTTTCTTTGACTATACATGATTTGGCTGTGATGTATTATTGTGATCTAGTGTTCGGTCAGCTTGAAAATTGAGGATCTGTGTTTTGATCATGATTTGAGCTTAGATTTACTTAGGCTCATCTTATTCTAAGCATGATTACATGCTTAGTTACTAAAATTTAACTTGAAATCATAATTAGAGTATTGAACCTAGGCTTGAACAATGTGATCTCACTATATCTAGGTTTCAACCACTTTGATTTGAATAGATCTTGATGTTTCTTAATAATGTCAGCTAAGATTTGATGATATCAAGTTGAAATCTTGAAATTTGAATGATGAAATCATTTTCTCCTAGCTTAATAAGGCATTCGAACAAGAGGTAAATGAAAGAGCTTGTTTTGGCTAACTCGAATTAAGATGATCTTCTGCTTAATAGATTTACTCTTGCATAATTTTTCTAATTTGAGCTAGTGTGAGCTGACTTGAGCTTAAACTTAGTTGATTAGAACTTAAATCTAGTGCAAAGTGATGAAAAAAGTAGTTGAGCTAGGTGAACCATTCGAACAAGCTTAAAAAGCTCTAATTAAGTTTGGCCATGGTAGAATTTAGGTGAACTTGAGTGGGTTCGACATAATTGATGCTTAATTGGTGAAACTTAGATGAATTAAGTTCAATTTAACTTGAATAACTTGAAATATATGGTTAGTTGAAAGAATTTATAAGCTTACATGTTCAATTGATGAGCTTAAATGTTGAAAGCATGTTTTGATTGTTAATCATGTTAAATGAATTGAACCCAAGTTTGATTTCTTGTGTTTAATTGTTAATTGATGAGAATTTGATGAAAATTAATAAATAAATGAGCATGTGTAACTTAAGAAGCATTCAACCATGTCGATTTTGTAGTTACAATATGTTTTGTTGATTATTAGTTGCTAGAATTATATGTTAGAATACTATGTGTTTGATTAAATGCATTTTAGGATGTTTAGGTTGTGTAAAAAACCTTGTTTTCACTAAATGATCCCCCAAGGGCAAGCTTTGGTTCACTTAACAAATAGGTGAATCAAAATTTGGTTTTGTTTAATAAGCTCTTTAATGAGTAACTTGGTGATATTAAATAAAATGACTTGATTTAAAGCAAAATAAAAATATTTTTATTTGTTCAAATAAGCTTGTTTGAGTCTAAACTTTAGGAGTCCGTAAGCCATTAAGTGGTCATTAGGAGAGTCAAATGGCACGGTTTGGTGTCTCTTAGCTGTTGGTTTCGACACTCAAATGTATGGCATATAATAAGGAATAAAAGTGATAAAATCAGAGACATTCACATGACTCTGAAGCATATCCCTAATGTTAAAAAACATGTTTCTAGGTCTTGGCACTTCAGAGTCTTTGTTGTTTTCTCATCAATCATAGATTTTGATTGGCATAATTGTTGGACATTTGAACATCCGAAAAAATGATTTAAAAATGTGACAAAAGGCTTTATGGTCACTAGAGCAACTGTTGCATTCCAGCACTATTATCTTAGGGAAAAGATGTGTTTTGATTAGGTTACAGGCCTTATTAATTTTTTGTGGGTATTTTTCCCCTAATCTTTATTGATTAGGCTGTGTTACAGGGTATTGAATTGTCCGATTTTGTGATTGGATGAATACAAATAAAATCTCGAACATGAGTTGTTTGTATAGCTCTGTTTCAGCACTCAGTTAGGATTATGAACTATGTTCAATGAGGATAATCATTTTTGCTAATTTTCTCATTTTATGTAGATAAAAGTAGAGTGAATGACTTTTCCAAGTATGTATAGCTCATCCGGTGGATATTTCGAACAAAATGAGAAGAAAATTCAAAATGTAGGCTATTTCGATATGTTGTGTGATGTAGTCATGTCCAAATAAAAAATTTAGATGACAGCCAAAATAATTTTTTGACACTTTTTAAATATTTTTAATCTAAAGTAGAGTGAGTGAGAATTTATTAGAATTTGGCTTTGATGATTTTATATGATAGGAATAATCTGGAATAAATTCGGAGAACTTGAAAGGTCCAATCTGTCACTATTTTGGTTCTCTTTGAGTTTTGCGTCTGCTATTCCAAGGCATTCAAGGTGTTCGAATGCCTTGGAATTAATTCCTGAGGTCATGTTTAATATGTTAATAGGTCTAGGTATGTCCAATAGAATGCCTATAGTGACTCACACTAAAGCTTCCAAGTTGGATCAAATAAGGTTGATTTTTAATATTGTTGTTGAAATCATGATTTCTCTTCAATTTAGTCTAAATATGATATTTTTATGATTTCTTTTAAATGGAGTCAAAACTTATAAAAAATACAGAAAATAGAGTTAATTAGCGGGTATTTTTCGAGTTAAATAGTTTTGTGGAATTTTTCTTTATAAATGATTTTTGCTTTAAATTAGTTTTAAATTCAAGCTAGTCCTAGTAAGAGTTTTATAACTCTTTAGTGAATGGTTTTAAGAGGTGACTGATCACACCTGTAGTCAAAATAGTTCAGTGGTGACTCCTTAACCCAGTCACTCTCATATTTTAGTATGAAAGGTTTAGATGAGTGATTCGTCTGACTGGCTGGGGCCTTACAATGATTTGAAGTGTTGTCTACTTTGATATATTGAGGTTCATATCTAGATATATTATGACAGCTTTTTGGCGACTTCGCTAGGGATACCTTAGAGAGTCAGGCTTTAAACTAGTCGCATATTATCTGAGTTTTAATTTTTCTCTGTTTTAGTTAGTGTTCAATTATAATCCCTTCGATATTTATCATAATGATTGTTTAATTTATTGTTATGATATTGTTATGTGCTCTAACCATGTTGTAAAGCTTAAAATAAAAATCTGATGCTGCACTTGCTTATAAAAATAGGCAAAAATTTGCATATCGCAGATGATGAAGTGAGTTCCAGGTTTAGAGCTTTCCTAGCACACATTGTACTAGCATATGCATTAATTGTGCAAGGGAGATATATAGGACCTGTTTCAGGATATATGGGGTTATTAACTGATCACGTGATTAACAATTCGTTTAGTCGGCCAAAGCCCTCAGGGTTCATTGTTCTTGGTTTCGTGATTCGACCGTGTAACATGAGCAGTGTTCTCACTTAGATTGAACTCGTTCTGCAAGCCTGCATTGGGCCTAGGTTAGAGGTGCCTCGGCTATTTTACTGAGCAGGGGGAATGATTTGAGGACCGCATGCATTAGAGGTCATCTTAAACATGCATATAATAAGCCATAAAAGCCAAACTCAGTTAATTATACCTGAAAGTCTATAAGAACTCGAAGTTCAGGTATAATTGAAAAACTTTTCAACCCTCTCTCATTTTTTTGAGTCTAGATCTCAAATGGTGTTGAATGAACTTTATCACTCAAGATATTTATTGTCCTGTTGATATGAGTCTATATTTATCTTTGATTATAACCCACGATTTGGCTATCGGGTTGATGGCAAAAACATGTTTGGAAAATAAAACCGAGCTAAGGTGAATGGACACCTCCAAGATTTGCATCATGAATGTTATAATGTTTAGAATGTTTGAACGTACTGTTAACTATCGAATTGATGGCCAATGTGACGCTAGAAGAATCTTGATAGCTCGGTTTTGAGAAAAGTGTCCTGAAGGGAATCGATACTCTAAATTAGGACCATATATCAAAAGGCCTAGTGTTTGGAGTATGGCTATAGGGCAAATACCTAATACTGAAATAAAATGTCTTTCGATTCCAAGAGGCTGTGAAGCTTGAGATTGAAATTTTCATGACCATTCGAAACATTTGAATTATATTATATGTGACTAATCGGTGATTTATTTGCCTTGATTTTTGTTTTTTCATGCATTTTAGCATCATCATTAGTGCAACCGAAGGCTACTAGAATAAAAGGGATAGTGTCTATCCTAATGGTCATCTAATATAGGAGAACGTGTAATCTCAGTAGAGAATAAGTACTCCATAATGATGATTGGTCAGAAGAGATCCAAAAATAATGTGGGGATGCTCTGAAAATTGCGTATGTCTCACCATGTTTGGTTCAGGTTGACATTGAGTTCCGGTAGAGAATGACTTGGTAGATTTACGGGCTTATGGGATCAGTAGGACATTGCAAAAAAAAGATACATTCACCCAGAATATGAAGATATAACATTATTAGTCTAGGTTATAATAGACGAAGGGTTGTTTCGGGCTATAGTTCAATTTTGGAATCAGGGATATCGATGCTTCACCTTCAATAAGGAGGATATGGTCATGATGATTGAGTACACCATCTTTTTGCATATTGAGCGTACCATTCTCGATTGGTTATATATTAAGGAGTTTAATCGACCGACATTAAAAAGACGGCTGGCTAGTATTACCAGAATTTTGGAGTCTGGGATCGGGACATACGTAGTCTGCAAAGGTCACAGCAATTGCATATTATGGTATAAGTTACAGGTTCAGATGGATGATTGCCCAGACCTGAACAAGAAAAGGGATATCTTCGCATTGACTATTTATTCCCTATAACTTTGGGCCATATTAATGTGTCAGTGGTCAATTTCTTTGATAGGTTGAGGTACAATATCAACCCGGCTATAGTGATGCTAGCTGAGATGATACAGCCCTTAAAGTTTTGCAACAAAAAGCTGGGGAGTATATTTCTTAAGTGTGCATAGTTGCTATAGATATAATCTATAGTCACTTCTGAAAAATGCAAAGCTTGATATCCGAATGTGTATCAAGTCGTTCTAACCAATTGTCGAGTTCCTTAGGAATTAGTGGCTAAAGAATTACACCGAGGAGCAGCAGTTGTCAGTATTTCAGAACATAAAAAAGAAAGATGTCACATGGAGAGGGCCATGATTTTTTCGTAACTTATGCTGTACCAATGTGGATGCCAAAATTAAGTGCCCTTACCAGGGATCTGGGGTTGTATTAGCCATGCTCCTTTACTGGTTCAAAGACAGTTTGAGTCAGACGGTTTATTCCTTAGACTCATGATTTGGGTGAGTTCGATTTTACATATGGAGGAAAAGCTTATGTAAAGAGAATACGAGCCATAGCTAATGGGGGAAGACCTATCGCTTGCAGTTGCCTCGATAGCGGGATGATATGACTCTGACTTTTGACGTTTGGAGGTATAACTGGGTCAATGACAATGTTTTGGTTTCGAATAAAGATGTGGATTTTTCAGCACGAGAATTGCTAACCAAGGTTGAACTATTGAAGAAAGAATTTGAGTTGGAATAGGAAATGTTTCAATCGAAGATCGCTCGATTAGAGGTCGAAATTGGGTAATTAAAGTATGATCAAGCTGTATGTGAACGACAATTGAAAGAGCTTCATAAGAGGAAGGATGATACCGAGCGAGGAATAGAGGAATTGCATCATGACAACAAATGACTCAGGCTCACTCTGAAAAATCTTGGGGTCAGTAAGTTGTCCGAAGAGTGGGAATCCTAGGTGGCCATGAATATAAAAGTTGACTTGTAGAGAGGTAAAGCTAAAAGAAGTGCTAAACAAGTAGTTAAGCTCTCAACTAGCCTGTTGTGAGCCAAAAGAAGAATGATTGAGCTGTAACTTGGTTGCAGGTTTAGAGTGACATCAAAGTGGAACCCAGATCTCCACCAATACCTAATGTCCCTAACAAAGAAGAAGAGGAAAAGCAGAGCATCGTCTTGGTGGATGGATAAGATTTGCAATGACTTTATTTTTTATTAGTGGATGCAATTCAAGTGGTTTTTGTATTAAAAGGATATCTAAACTCGATTGTCTTGAGACGATAACTGATGTGGATATGGATGATGATTTTATATTGGAGCGGTTGCTTTAGCCAATGCCTTCGATATGTTTGTATATTATCCATGTCAAAGCATTCATACTAAAACATTTTTGTATATATATGTGCATTTGCATTTACGCAATTGCATGCATAATAATCACAGTATGGGATTCTAAATCTAGTGTCATTCTCTAAGGAAAAAATTATGAACACGGGGAAAGGTGTGAAGATACCCATTCAGAGAAGGTACAATACCCGGTCTCATATTAAAAATATGAAAAATGATTCTGCAACTAGGATAAAAAGGGTGGAGGAAGTTCAGGAGCAAATGATGAAGGGTCAAGAGGAATTAAGGTTATAGCTAGCTAAAATCATGGAACTTGGGTTCTTAAGCTAAAAAAGTTGATCCAAAGGGAAAATCTACCAATGTGAATCCTGGGAAGGTAGAAAATGTGGTGCCTTCAGTTTAAATGTCTCAAACTATGCCCGTTGATGGAATTGTTTCCATGGTGCATGGGCTTTTCGAAGTTCAAATGCCATGAGTGGTGATTGATAGGGGGCTGAATCTAAGGTCTACTATAGTGAATCTATTAGTTCCTAATCTCGACAAGTCTACTGAGTTGGATAAGCTTATTACAAAAGTGTCTAAACATACACAATTACATATCATAGAGAAGAGACTAAAGGCCATAGAAGGAGTGGATAATTTGGTGTAGTGGATGCTACCAAACTGAGTTTGGTGTTCGGGTTGGTTACTCCTCATAAATGCAAGACACTAAAGTTTGAGAAGTGTAATGGTACTACGTGCCCATCTGCTCACATTATAATTTTTTTTTGCAAGATGACAGGGTACCAGAATAAAAAGAAGCCATTGATCTATTGTTTTCAAGATAGTCTGACAGGTGTTACTGCTAGGTGGTATGCGGGGTTGTAGAAAGCCAAGATTCAGATTGGTCATATTTAGCCCTTGGTTTTCTTGAAACAGTACAAGCATGACATAGATTAGGCATGTAACCATATGTCATTACATAATATGGAGAAAAAGTCTAATAAAAGTTTTATACAATATGGCTAAAGGTGAAGGGAGGAGCCTACACAAGTAACTCCTTCCTTAACAGTGAAAAAGATGAAGGTTACTCTCATTAGCACTATGAAAACTATATTCTACGAGAGGTGGTTTGGCAATGCCACTAAGAATTTTACGAGTATGGTACTATCCGAGGAGATAATTGAGAATGCCATTAAGAAAGGTAAGATGTCAAGCGGAAGATCCTCGAAAAGTAAAAAACTAGCCTCGAGTAAGTAGAAGGAGAAAGAAGCTAATGTTGTTAGTATTTGCACACATAAACCCTATACTTTATATAGTATCCAGGCCAAGTTTGAGTTTTTACCCTTTTACTCCCCAGCCAGTATGTACTGCAGCTTACAACCCAACATACATGATCCTATAAAGTAGTAATCACAGTACTTAAATACCCAAAACACTGTGAATAACCCTAAACCCTTTAGGCCAGTCGATAATAAACAACAATTTAGCCCAATCTCGATGTCTTATTATGGCCTATACCCACATTTACTTTAGGGGCAATTGATAGCACAAATCTATGTCACACACTTACAACGTCTTTACCAAAAGTGGTATGATGTAATACGACGTGTAAGTATCGTAGGGTGCATAGGGGCATTCGATAGAGAATTGTCTGGTAACTAATAGAAGGGTTCAAGATCTTATTGATGTTAGGAAGTTGAAGTTTGAGACTAGATCGGGTCCAACTGTTGCTAAAAACCCATTACCCAATCATGTTGACCCTAAGGTGAATACGGTGATGGTTGAGAAAGCATGAAGAGTTAAGCTGAGAGTTGATGAGGTAAAGACTCCTTTAAAAGTGGTCTGAGAAGCTTTGGTGAAAGCTAAAATGATCCCGATAAGGCTGATCTCGTTGGGTGGTATAAAGAAGTATTGAGTTTCATGGGACGGATGGACATGAGTTGCAGGAGTGTGATGATTTTAGGATGGTTGTTCAAAAGTAGATGGACAATAAAGAGATAGACTTTTATGAGGAACTGCCTGAGCCAACAGTTCTGTCAATAGAACTAGAAATTGCAAATACCGTTCACATGTTAAGTCAATTGAGGAAGATACTTGAACTTAACATTGATCAATACCAGATTCTTGATGTTCATATTTTCTAAACTAGAAATTGCATTGATAGTTCCATACACTAAACTGACTGGTTTCAGCTCAAGTTTACTACATAGTTGTGGTGAAATGGTGAAAGCTGTGGAGGCAGCTTTTTAAGCAGCAGTAGCATTATCCGCCAGCATCCAAAAACTGTGAAGCATTTCTTGTATGACTTCATATGTTATGCCATTCCCTTTAAAGGGTGTAGGCTAATAAATCTCTTGAGCCTTATTAAGTATTTGGACTTTGACCTATGTAATATTGGTGTAAGGAGACTCATAATTTTATTCTTTCTAACTATATCATAATCAAAGTTCCGAAACCATAATATAGTATTTCATAGATTTGAATGCTACTGGTACAGGTACTTTAAGCGACCACCTAAAATCCAAATAAGATTTACCTCGACTTATCTGATTTAGATCCATGTAAGGCCAAACCTGGATGGTCATTCAAAACCATAGCTCAAAACTCAATTCATCAACTCTCAAAAGTCCATTTTTTAAAAGCAAAAATTTAATTTTAATATTGTACTATTTTTTAAAATATTTTACTGTTAAATAAAAATATTTTTTTAATAATTGAAAGTAAACATGAGAATAATTTAAAATAATATTGTTCAAAATCTAATTGAATTCTACGAGATTCACCAAGCTTAAACAGATCTAATCTAAGCCTCAATCAAACTCATTTATGTAACTAAACAAAAAACACTCAAACTTATATTTAAGCGCAATTATATAAATGAGCCAAGTCCAAGCATAGATAAGTCAATTTTGTATATAAATATATATATATATATATATATTCTTTATTTATTAATTTAAGCATGAATAATAATAACTTATTTATTACTATTTCTTAATAAATT
>JBBYHL010000014.1:4802014-4820510 GCA_038381835.1 Adansonia madagascariensis | reverse complement strand
ATATATATATATATTCTTTATTTATTAATTTAAGCATGAATAATAATAACTTATTTATTACTATTTCTTAATAAATTATAGTTTTTTTTTAAATGTCTACTACGTACTAATTCCATTTTTCAAAATCTTACTGAAAATCTTCTAGCATAATCCTGTAATATCTCAACCAAAAAAAAAAAAGATTTGATAAAGGAAAAAAATATCAAACAATAAACGAACAAAACAAATCAAGCCAAGCTTCTTGTTTTTAAACAAGCCAAACCCGAGTTTTAAATTTGACACTTCTAAATAAATGAACTAAGCTTAATCAACCTTTTTATTAGCAAGCCAAGCCTGAGCTTTTAAATGCTTAGCTTGGTCCAATTCAGTAACACCCCCAATCATAAATTCGCAAACAAAACAGAACATGCTCTTTCAGACATGTAACTCCACATAAATCAAGTTTCAGATCCACTAATCCCCCATGCACTATTAATCCTCATGCTTGGGGGGCTGAATCACAATCAAACAGCTAGTCGCAGAAGTCAGGGTAAAACTAATCGTAAAAGCATGACCTTCAGGCTTCAGCACTGTCTGCCGATAGCATGCTAGTGTTGATGATCAATTAGAGATCTACATATGCAAAAGATGAACCCGTCAGAGATCTACATAAGCCTGACAGGATCACAAATTACTAATCATACGAACTTAAATCAATTAACCTCTCCAATTACAACCAAAAACTTACCAACTCATTCAAGAACTTCAAAGCATTCCACAAATCAAAAACTGCAAAATCAGTCGCACTGCCTCAAATATATTCAAAAGTTACACAAAGATGCTCAATAAATTGTCTGAAATCAAATATAAATCAGATATCACCAAGAGTTTCAAACATAACTAGTTGATATCACTGGCCATTACAAACTTAATAAAAGCTAGCAGGTACATGAACACGGCCAAACTAAAATTCTTTTGTCAAATCTTGTTTGAATCACCTAGATGATGACAAACAAAGAATTTCCCCACAAATATTTTGAAGCTTTCTCCCAAGTTGATTCTTTGAATTCAGGGATGTGAGCACTTAGTGAATAACAATATACCAGGCTACATATAATACCATAAGCAAGAAAAGCAAATTCAGAATTGGGACTTGTCAAGGCTGTCAAAATAAGGATGATCCATAGCTGCTTTCGCGGATATTCTCTCTGCTGGATCATACTGAAGCATCTTCTGCAATAACCAAACACAGCAAGCAATTAGCCTCCAAATTCTATAAGTAATGCAGAGGTAAATCAATAAAAGGGCATCAAGAGCATGGACTAACCGTTGTCCTAGAAGGCAAACATTTTTTTCAAGGGTTATATTGTTAGGTTATTATTTTATCATGATCAAGGTGTATGACTTGAAATTGACATACATGCTTTCAAGAAACTTCAATTGCCATAAAAATTGAAAGATCGATTTCAAGTGAGCTCACTGAGAAGGGCCAAAATAAAGGCCTAAGTATAAAAAACGCTCCTGAACTAAAATTAATTAATCATCTAAGTCTATATTTTATTGCAATCACTTGAGCCCCCAAACATTTATTTTTATTAATTTGAGCACTTAAACATCTATTTTCATCAATTTGAGACCTCAAAGATCTATTTTCACCTAATTGAGCCATCATTGAACAAAAATTGATGATGGACTTTAACCAAATTTTATTTAATTAAGGACTTAATCGGGTGAAAATAAAAGTTTGATGGCTGAATTGATTGCAATAAAACAATAAAGGCTTGGATAATTATTTAGTCTTAGTTCAGGGGCATTTTTTATATTTAAGACAAAAAAACACTCCAAAGATTTCAAGTTCTAGTACAAACCCTTTCACAACCGTTTTTCAGGCATATGAGCATATCCCACCTTTAATGACTGAAATCACTTAAACTAATGCTATTTCCCCACTCTAATATCTCTCTGAAATAAATTCCAAGTGGATACTAATTTGTTAAAGGAAAAAGGAAAAAAATCTGTAATATAAAAATAAAACAATATTATAAGGTTTGCTTCGGAATTTTTGCTTTAGTAAAAGATAGAGGGCATACTGATAAAAGATCAACTCCATCAGAAGAGAGGGAAGGAACAGCACGGGCCAAGTTCTGAGGCTCCCACTGTGGATAGACATGCCAATCCCTTAGAGAGGTAACCCCAGGCCACTCCTTCTCAGTTGGGGTGCCCAGCAACCTTTTGGAGTTTTCGATCAAGGAAAAATAATTAATAAAAAGATTTTAAAAATTAGTAAAAATGCGGCTGCAAGGGACAAAGGAAGAAACAAATAAACCTGAAAATGTGAAGCAATTGCTGGAACTCGGAATCGCCGGGGAACAATGCTTGCCTTCTAACCATTTCAGCGAAAATGCATCCAACGGACCACATGTCGACGGCAGTGGAGTAGTGAGTGGAGCCAAGCAAAACCTCCGGAGCCCTGTACCAGAGCGTGACAATTTCATGAGTGTAGCTCTTGAGAGGAACAGTGAAAGCACGGCCAAGACCCAGATCTGCAATTTTGAGGATACCCTTTTCCTTGTCCAGGAGAAGATTCTGGGGCTTGAGATCGCGATGGAGGACGCCGTGGCTGTGGCAGTGGGCGACGCCTTTGCAAAGCTGGAACAAAAAGGACTGAATGAGGGAGGGAGGAAGGGGCCTTGGGTTCGGACCCTTGCGGTGGGAATCGATGAACTTCTTCAGATCCGTATCAAGGTACTCGAAGACAAGGTAGAGATTGGCCTTGGAGGCGCCGTTCTTGTTGGTGTCAACGTGTTCGACACAAAGGAGACGGACAACGTAGAGGGACTGGGAGAGCATCTGGAGGAGAGAGACCTCTCGGAGAGCGGTGGGAGGAACGCCCTCCTCGTCCATCTCAAGACGGGTCTTCTTAAGGGCCACCAATTGGCCGCTGGCTTTATCTTTGGCCTTGTAAACCTTGCCGTAGGTACCCTCCCCTACTTTCTCCAGTTTCTCATATTTCTCCATTTTTTTTTTTTTTTTGTGTTTCTTTTGAGACCTGAAAACCAGAAATGCGATTGGTAATATGTTAATTGAAAGAGAGAGCGGGCTGAAGGCTCTTCTTGACCTCGTTTGAATTTCAAACTTTAAAAAAACAGAGGAGGGAGTAAGAGAAGAGAAAAGAGTAACGCTCTTTGCCTTAGTTTTTGAATTTCGAACTTCAATTAAAAAAGAAGAGGGAGTATTTACTAGTGGAATCCACACGCCAGGCTGGGCTGGCGTCACCTTTTCAAAAAGATCTACAAACATTGCACTTTCAACAACCAAAAAATATATATATATATATAAATATAATTTTCGCATATTTCTAAAAAATAATTAAAGATGTAAGTTTAAAAAGAATTAATTTACAGTAAAAAATTAACTAAAATTTAAAAGTATAAATGTTGTTAGATAAAAATTAACAACTAATTTTTACTTAATGATTTTATATCGAAATTATCTGTCTTTAGCGCTAGCAAAGTAGGCCCGAGCTTGAAAGTTTGCGTGAGTCCATCCGAGATCGAATTTGATCCAAATTGATTTAACAAGTCAAAGGTTTAAATTCAAAAAAACTCAAGCCTGAAAAAGCTTGAAACTAAAAAAAACTAAGCCTTGAAACACTCGAAAACCATAAAAGCCTCAACCCATTACGATTTAATCCTAGCTTGACACCAATCCAATCCAAAACTCGTAAAAGCTTGACATTCGTGCTTGAAACCAATCTGATCCGAGCTTAAGACCTATTTGATTTGAAACCTATAAAAATCAAAAAATAATAAACTATAATTATATGATTTATTTATTATGAAATATATAAATGAAAAATAAAATAGTTAATTTATGAAAATATATTTATAATTATTATACAATTATATCGATAATGTATTATTAAATAAAAAAATTAATAGTAAGTTTTTAAATTGGATTTAACTTAAAACATATATAACTATAAATAAATTAACTATAAATTTCAAATATCTTTTGAGTATTGTCCACATTACATTTATAGTAACTAAGCTCAAAAAATAACAAATAATGTTATTAGTTTAACATTTAATTGATTAATTTTATTATAAATAAAAATAATTATGTATAATATACTATTATACTTATTTCATATTTAAATTTAAATGTTAATATAATAATAATTTAAATAAAAAAATACAAAAATAATTGATATTTTTTTATAATACTACTATTAACAAAAATTAACTTTAAATTATTCCCTTGTTGCTAAATGTATAAAATATTAAGATTATTTAAATTTAAAAAAAAAACCATTGTCTTATAAATGAAAATATAAAAATTAAAAAAATTAAATAACTTATTTAAATAAAACAGCTAAACAAAATATATTTAAACAAAAAAATTCTTCAAATCCTAAAATCATAAAATTCAATTTTTAAGTACAATGCATCAAGCCATTTGAAGATCAAAACAATAATAATTAATCCTAGTAAAAAACTTCAGAAAATTTTTTTAGAATTTAGTAAAAAAATTTAGTAAATTTTTTGTCAACAATATAAAATAACTATTGGAAAGTAGAATATCAACGTAGTTTGCAATTAGAAGCTTTTAATCCTTTTTCCTTCACATGACAATTATTTCAAGCTCAACATCTCAATATTTCTTCCAAATGCCAATGTTCCATCATTTTCTTCATCTACTAAAATATATATGAATAATCATGTAATCAATTAGCTAATAACCCAAAAAAAAAACTTAATAAAGATACAATGAATAATAGTAAAATCTTATCACTAGAGTTCATGGATTGTATCCATATAACTAATTACAAGTGGTAATCAATATTTTTGCATTATGAGCAATAAGACAATTTCTCCACTTATTGATAACTCTATCACCCATACTAAATATTATTTTAGAAGTACTTGTGGTAATTGGAATACTCAATGTACCCATGACCATTGTTGAAAGAATATGATATGAAAACTGATTTTACTTCTAATAATTAAAAACATCTAGTTGCTTTCCATAATCTACTCTAGGTCATCCAAATATAAATCCAATTCTGTTCTATGTGATATAGACCTAAGGTGATATTAAATCCCTATAATAAAGTAAAGTAAGTTCATATATCAAGTTAAACTAACAAATGTATAATTAAATTAAAATTTATAAATAGATTAAATTACTTATTATCTAAAAATATGTAATAATAAATAAATTAATAAAGTAATTTAAACAAAGTATTAAACTTACACTCATTTCTTCATCAATTTTTCTTTCACCAATTTGATCATTATTATTAACTATCGTAGATGATCGAGAAAGAATACTACTATGATTCTCATGCACATAGAAAAGTAGCATCAATTCTTCAAGAATACCCATCCACTTGTTTCATATTCAATGCCAAAATTTAGAAAAAGATGCTGTAAAAGTTGTAATTGTAGCGAGGATCAAATATAGAGGTGAAAGATAACACTATACTTTAATCATCCCAATACTTGCAAAATTCAACATCCATCTTTTCTTCCATTAGTACAATCAATCGGTCTTCAAAAACATGTACATATTGAAGTTTTTTGAATTTGCCATACATTTTCAAAATGTAAGTTACCTTTATGATAATATTTTCCTGAGAACAAAGTGTTAATCTCATAAAAAGACTTTAAAAACATGGAAACCTTCTCAATCCAAAGGAAATCGTAAGGACTAGAAAGATCCTCATAATTTCCATGTGAACATTTTAACTTCACAAAAGCTTTAAGAAAATAGAGAAATTTGTTAAGCATTAAATATGTGGAGTTCCATCTGGTTACAACATCCAACCACAAGCCTCTTGAATAACTCATATTTGATTGAATCACACAATCATGAAATTTGATAATTCTCACTTCAAAGCTTTAATATGTTTCACACTTTCTTTTACTTTCTTCAAAATTTTGTTAATCACTTGTAAGCCATTTTGGATAACAAAATATAATATATGGGAAGCACAACGAATATGAAAATATTTACCATAAGATAACAATGCACCTTATTGATCAAGATAACCACACAAAACTTGTTGCATGCTATCCATATTACTTGCATTATCCAAGGTAATGCTATTTCTTGTCAATATCCCATTCTTTTAATAAGTCATAAATCTTATTATACAGAACAAATGCAGTATGTGATAGTGGAACATGTCGAAAATTCAAAATTTAATACATAACTTCCAATCATCATTAATGAAACGGGCAATCAAACAAAGATAGCCATCGGTTATGCATGATGACCAAATATTGCTTGTCAAATAAATTCCACTTGAAAGTTTTTCCATACACGATTTAAGTTTGTCTTTCATTTTATTTTGTAGTTTCAAATAGTCAACCTTACAAGTATTCCTACAAGTGGGTTTAGAAAGAACTATTCAAATATAAGTGAAAGGCTCTAAGTTTAACATCCTTAACAATTATAAATGGATATCTATGAGCAACAATACTTTCAGCTATCATTTCATAAGTAATAAATGGATCTATTTTCTTACTTTCATTCACATCCTTAATAGGAAGTTTTTTTTAACATCTTTTCATATGATGAAAGATAGTAAATATGCTTGAGTAAGGTGCGCCAATCATAAAAGTCTTGCCAAACTTGCATCAAGCTCTTTCTTTGGTATCTTTGTGTTTCCTTTGATATATCACTTGCCCTTCAAGATCGTGCTTAACAAAAGCAGCCCAAACACTTGATTTTTTGCCTCTTTGAAAAACTAGAAACAAGAGTACATATTGAGGAACATTCTCTGGTATTAGAGTCAACATTATTATTCGAGTTGATTTCCATATTATATTTGCAAAAAAAAAAATGCAAAAAATTAAAATTAAGACACATACATTAAAAATCTTGTCTACATTCATAAATGTGGATATATAAATGTAGAAGTAAGAACATGGCAAAATGTATATAGAAGAACAAAAATATCTTCCAGAACAAACCTAAATAATTCAAAAAAAGAAAATCTAGATTTAAAATACAAAATTCTTCAATAGATAGATTTTCGGGACCAAGTTGCATAGAAATTATAAGTATCAAGCAAGTGGACTTTCTAACAAGTCAATATACAAATGAAAATCACAACACACAAATGTTTATGTCAAGACAAAAAATTCATGCAAAACAAAATCCTAAATTTTGTAAACATTCATTTATATATTCAAGTACAAAGACAAAAACCTCGCTTTGACAACAATAAAAAATTATGTTAGAAGAAAGTTATTATCCTAGATAACTGGTTTTGGCACTATTTCTCATGTTATTTTCTACTTTGAAGCATATTAAAATAACTCTTTGTAGGACACAACCACCATATCCCCACATCGTTAGCCATTAGATCACTCAATGATCATGCCACATTATTCCTTAATCCAACCGTTAATTTGAAGTAGTACACTTGGAACTCTATACAACTGGGTAATGGCAAGAATAATTGAAAGCTTTTCAATTAATCAATTATTATTACCTTATTCCTAACTGTTTGTGTGATTTCACTTTTGTAGTTGTTCTTTTAAAGGTGGAGAGCTTAGGCAGAAGACAAAAGCTATTGAAATTTAAAATTATACATGGATTAAGACAAAGATACAAAAAAAAAAAAGGAAACAAAATTTGTAAATTAAAGAACAAAATATTGGGATTAAGACGAATTTACCTTCTCAGCAATATCAAGCAACTTAGTAGTAGTCCCAATGTCAGAGACACGATGGCAAGAGAAAGTGGATGAGAGGTTATGTCAAAGGGAAAAAGAACAAAATCTTGGGATTCTAGGGTTTTTAGCTTTCATAGTTCCTTCTTGGTTTAGATGTGTTAGCCCGAGGTCTAAAGTCCAAAATCATATTTATTATACATATTATAATTATATATATATACAAATTTAATTAAATTTTATTAATAAAACTTAATTAATTTTATTAGCAAATGTATACATTATGTCACAATCATATTTATTAATATTTATTTACATATATATATTTTAAGTATTAGTTTGTATATATTAAGTAGGATGAGTTTTTTAAAAGTTGTTTTCCTACATGTCTATACATTTGTATTTAAAATTTATATTATTATATTAAAAATGTTTTTTATTATATAATATTTAAATTTATTGTTTGAAATACATACTTTTATACTCACGATGACATATTAATATGATTAATAGAGTAAATAAATATAAAAAATTTATATATCCGGTGGAAGTTAAGATGCCTTTTATATCTTATATATATCTTATACTATCTATTAATTTAAATATTACATAATATAAACATTATAATATCAGTAGTTGTATAAAACTTTACTGTATGTACTACATATATATAAGTATTGATATATTATATTATATATTATATATTATGAAATTATATAAATAATTACTACACTGTACAATATCAATAGTTATATAAGTATTTATAATAATTATACATATTTATATAACTATTGAATATAATATTTTATATTATAATATATAAGTAAATTTAATAATGATATATACAATCTATATTATTATAATTAACACTTATTATATCATGTACAATATATTTGCAATTATATTATAAATATTATACATACAATAAATTATATCATATCATATTTATATGATAACTATATTTATTTTATACTAAATTTTTTTATATTTTAATATTTATTTTAATTAACAAAAGTTTGTAACTTTATTACAAGGTCATTTTGTAAAGAGTAAAATAAAAATAAATCTTGTCTTTAGAGTGATTTAACTCAATAAACCGATTAAGTATTCAATATTGTTTTATAAAATTACTTGTATAATTAAAAGTTAAAGGTTTTTAGTTAATTAATTATTATTATATTTTATATTGGAAAAAATATTTTCAAATTATTACTATATTTCATTATAGTTAATATAATTTAATTTTAGTAGCGTGTTATTTTAAAATTAAAGATTAGCTCACTTGGTAATGTTTTTTTTTTTTCTCATTTCAAGCAAATGTTCGAATCTCCATGGTATAAATTTTAGCATTTTACAAATATTCAAAAATATTTATAATATTTATATTATATAATATTTTTAAGGTTTGAATCTCCATGGCATAATATTTTTAAATATTAATAAAATATTTATTCTTTTCTTAAGTTTTAATTTAGGTATTGTTATTACTATGAAAAGTAAAATTAATTATTAAAATTAAAATTGACAAATATTTATAGCTTATAAAATTCAAAAATGGTTTGAATTTGTCTAAGTTAGCTTCAACTCAAATTGATCTGAACCTGAAAAATGGCCCAAACTTAAGATAGCCCGACCTTGAAATTATCCAAGCCCTAAAAAAATTCAAACCCGAAAATGTCTGAGCCCAAGATGATCCAAGCTCAAAATAAATTTAAACTCGAAATAATATGAATCTGAAGATAGCTCGATTCGAACTTGCCCGTTTGCCACCTTTACTTTTCTTTACACTATTACATTTCAGTTTTTTGCTTAGCTCCTTCAAACTTTCTTATAATTTCTCTGAAATATATCCTAGTTTCATAACTACTTCCAGATTTCAAATAAATTCCAACTTTTCCAACACTACAAGAGAGAAGTTTTTTTTTTATGGAATTTATTAAAAAAGTCGCTAATCTGTCACAAAAAGTTATTTCTGACAAAAATTTCATCGTGAAAAATCCGTCGCTAATAATATTTTTGTCAGTAATATATTTTCCATTGGAAATGATTATTTTGACGAAATATTTTTTGAAGGATTTTTGCATTGGTAATGGTTGTTATCGACTAAATCATTTTTAAGTAGATATTCTTTCGTCTCTAATACTTTTCAGTTAGGGTAATTAAATTCGTAAAAAATAATATTAGAGACAGAATTTTCCATTACTAATAATTCTTTTTAAAATTTTTTAATTTTATTAAATTTAATTATTGTATTAACATTACTTATTTTACTGTATTAATTTTATTTGGTACTTAAATGTTTTATTTTGAATAATTAATTTACAATATTAAATCCATAAATATATATAAATTTTATTTATTATCAAAATAAAATTAATAATACAATACATATGAAATAATTATAAATACTTGTGGTTTTAAGGTAATATTAAATTACATCTAAAAAATCATTGCGGATGCAGAAGAAAGAAAGGTGGAGGAGTACTATTATAGGAATCAATCACCTATCCACTTTAGAGCCAATAAATCATTTGCTGCTAGTGCTGCATCATGAATTGAGTATGCTATAGTTGCTCTTGTGTTACCTTAAACTGTTATTGATGCTGCCCCTGAAAAAACTTATGCATTTGTAATACATAATAAGAGAAATACATATGTAATTAATAAGTAAACCAAAAGACATGTAATTAAATATTTGATTGCATGTATAAAAATCTTTAATTGACATTATTCTAATCATCATTATCATAGTTGTCATTATCCCTTAAACCATTCTCATTTTCATTTTCATCTACGGTCTCAATATCATTTTCTTTTTCTTCTTTCATCTATAGAAATTGTTCTTTATCTTTTGCTTCCTCATAATTGTATCACGACACACTATCATACTTTGACTTACTTCTTTAAAATTAAAATTATCAAAGAGTTGAAGGTTGTCAACATCATCAAAATAAGTGATAATAATGAAGCATGCAAATCCATTTCTTGATAAACCACTTTTACTCCAAGCTTTTATCTTAAAGCCAGGCCACCAATCCTAATGATCTCTTTTAGTGGAAGGATAAAAACTATAATAAACTTGTTGACATTGATGGGCTAACACAAAAGGCTCATTACTAGAAAGTATTGCCTTATACCTAACTTCCACTAGACATTATGCGGGTCCACTCGTATTCCTTTATTTGTATCAAATCATCTGCATTTAAAACGTACAATCTGATTTCCCCTACCAAAATTTCCAACTATACAATATCTAATAGTATTCCATAAAAGTCATGCTTACAATTATTGTAGCAGCTCTTTTACACAAACATAACTATTCATGGTTTTTTATTTTTTTCCCATAATCAAGCATGTGAAATTTGAAATCATTGACAAGATAACTAGAATAACATCAAGCCATATGTCCTAGACCATGAGAGAGGTCACTGATAAGAGAGTCAACTTCATTTGGTCATTGTTGAACTTAACATATCATAGAGTTATAGTTAAATTATTATGCAACTATTTGATTATTGCTATTACAATGTGTATTGTTTAATTTAAACTTTCTATATATTAACTTGCATAATCCTTAAATCATTTCTAAATCTTGAAGCTTGAACTTTCCCCAATTCTCTATCAATGTTTGGTGCATCCAATTTCACCATCTTATCAAACATCTCAAGTTTTTCATTGAGATAAGGAAGAAAAATAAATACCTAAGCCAATATTAAATATAATGTATGTAGTATATATAAAATTATACTAAAGAATAAGTTATATGACAACGAAATAGATTTTACTTAACATAAGCCAGAGCTTTTTTGCAATGAAATAATACATACAATTCTACTGCATTGTACTCATCATAACCTGGATAATGAGATTACATCTTTTTTTAGGCCAAAAGATTTTTCTGACTATGAAAAATATAGAAAGTTATCCCATTGAATTGACATCTCCCCTATCATCATTTTGGCACCTAGATAAATATTGTTTCAACATTTGGATCAAAATATAAAGCACAGAATGTTGAAATTTCCTCTATGATATATGCCTCAAGTATAGATCTTTCCATAAATATAGGATCTTTCACTTTTTTGAGATGATGTAAGAATTTTAAAATATTAATTATAAAAAATAATTTTAGTATTTTAAGAATTAGATAAAAATATGTTATTTAACCTACATTCTTAATTGCATACCTTTCAAAAGTATACATCCTTTGATAATGGACATGACCACCTTCTTTCGCCTTATACAGTAAGTAAATAATTAGATGCTCTATCGAATCGAATAATATGGGAAGAAAAACTCTTTTCCAAACTGCAAATGGTTTTGACAATATTTGCGTCCTAATCTTCATCTGTTCTACATGAATTTTAGTTAAGCATAAATCTTTGAAAAATTACTTAGCTTTATAATTAAATATCATATTACATTTGGAACCAAATCATGAAATGTAATTGAAAGCAATCATTGCATAAAATTATGAGAATCATGAATTTTTGTGCCATAAAATCTTTCATTGGCCACATTTGCACAATGCCCAATATAGCCAAATCCATCTGGAAGTCGTAATTGCCTAACCCATGCATGAACTCTTTTTTTATCCTTCATGCTTAATGTGTAACTCGCTTTAGGCTTTCACATCATTTTGTTCCTTTAGCCAATTTTAAATTGGGCCTTATACAGAGCAAATGTCGAATCAATTCTAGCCTTTACATTTCATTTGTTTTCCCATTCACATCTATCATTGTATTGAAAATATTATCAAACATATTTTTCTCAACATGCATGACATTGAGATTATGATGAATGGGATTAGTATGCCAATATAGTAGCTCGTACTATATATTTTTTTGTCCAATTATGACACTCCTCGAAGCCTTGTAACTTATTTGCCTGTATTTATCTATAGCTACAATGTTCGAAATGCTATCAATCCTTTCCAAAATTACATCACCAGATAAACGCTTAATCAAAGGATCATAGTTAACTCTTTGAAGAAATTTATCTTTTTGCCTTTTAGAAGAATAACCTAAAGGCAAGAATTTTTTATGAAGGTCAAACCAACATGGTTTCATTCCATACTGCAATTGCAAAGACTTAACATGTTCTATACAATTTGGACAAGCCAATCTTCCATGTGTACTGCATCTTGGTAACATTCAATAAGCGGGAAAGTCATTAATCATCCATAATAATGCAACCCTCAATAATTTTGCTTCATATACCCATCAAAAGTTAGAGCATTTTTATTCCACAACAAATTTAACCTGTCTATCAAAGGTCTAAAGAACACATCAATATATTGCTTTGGACTATCGAGACTGGGAATAACCATATTAAGAAGCAAATATGGTTGCTTCATACACATTCACAAGGGTAAATTATATACATAGAGCATGACAGGCCAACATGAATATGGTTTTATGGCCTGGCAAATGAACAAAAACTATCTACACATAAACTTAATCAATATTCTGAGATTCAACTACAAAAGATGTACAATTAAGCTCTTACCATGCCTAGCCATTAATTAAGTGCACCAACATTTCATCATCCCTTCAATTATAAGCATGCCATGTTATATGTTCAGTAGTGATTGTTGACATAGATAATGTCAATGTCGTGCCTTCCTCATTGCGAAGGAAATGTAGTAACACTTAAAAATATTTTCTCGATGAAGAAATGTCCTTTCAACAAGGACTTTTCTTTTTTGATAAGAGCGAGAAAGTAAATATTTTTAGCTTTTGATCATGAGAAGGACCATCGGACAAATCGCTCATCTAACTAGTCTTGGTTCTTCACCACGAAGAAGATAATGCTTAGAGTTACCATCGATCATTTGGGCTGGGCATGATTGAATGCCCATCAAAATCGATATTCTGAGTTAAAAAACTTAAAACATTAATTCTATGGTCTGCATGGTCTAGAGATTTGATAGTTCAGTTTGAGAGATGGTTCTGTGAAGAGAAGTATTAACATCCTTACAATGCATGAAATCGATACCTTTTAGCTATTCCTTAACTTGGTTTTGGTTTTTTCAATTTTGGCTTGTTATTATTTTGATATAATCCCTTTTATGTATGAATTTGTATACTAAATCCAGGTTTTAAAGAAAATTTTAATCTCATATACATCTTAGAGAGTGTGGGAAACATAGAGATTTTCAATAAAATGATCTCCAGATTTAATTTTGAAAATAAGATATTTCATGTCAAGCACTAAAGGGATATCAGCATCAAGCATTACCTTTATGATTTTCGAAAATGATTTGGTAATATGAATGCAAGATGAACACCACAAAGAAAAACATGTTACTAAGATGAAAAATGAGATAATATTGTATAAAATAATTCACAAAAAAAAAGAAAATGAAGTATAATTAAAATGTATCTTGTAATCGTCATTAGCTATCTAAAATGACCAAGTTAACAATTTTTGAGATGTGTTTGGATCCATCGGTTGATTAAGGCATGAAAAATAATTTTAAATTTTGAAAGGTCTAGAAAAAATTTGGGAAAGAGAAATTTTTGATTTTTAACAATTTTTTAAAAGGCTAGGTCAAAAACCTTAAATTGACATAAATCAACCATTTCTTGATAGAAATGACATTTTATGGTTTTTGACAAAATTGATAATTTTTATTTGGAAAGTAAGAATTGACAAAAATAACAATTGATAAAATTTAAAAAAATACTCGTGTCTTGATCTGAGCCTAGAGGTAGGTTGATACATGTCTTAAACTTGGTGAGAGGTGGCTAGACTCACTTAAAGACATTCGAATGCCTCGGATAATGATTTTGAAAAAATTAGCTAATTTTGATAAATGCCAAAAACAAGGGATAGCTTGCGCTAGTCCTCTTTTCAATTTTATTGTGGCTAATCCAAAGATGGTAGGGATCAAGTGAGGAATTGTCAAAAGTATAACTTGATAAGAATTAGTATAAAAATATTCCAAAAATCCTAAAAAATTGCTTTCTAGGTGGAAATAATTTTTAAAGTTGGGACTAGTTTAGCACTAGCAGTTGTACAAAAGAAATGGTGCAGCAAACTCTAAAAAATCATTTTAGACTCATTTAGAATCATTAAATTGCAAGAATTTCAAAAAAATTATTTGATGTGCCGAAATGGCCCGAATATAATGCAAATCATTGATTTAAGGGGATTCGGACAGCATTGGTTTGAAAAATTGTAACACCCTCATCTAGAATGATTCAAAGGCAAATAAGATACCATTGAAAAGATAATTTGATGCCTTTTAATGAAATATTTAAAAAAAATATATTGAAAAATTATTTAAAGTTTGAAAATATTTTTCAAGTCAAACTCATAATGCTGCCAATCCTGAAACAAGGGATTTTTTGGTTTTCAAGTTTCCTAAAACTAGACTCGAGTAATAGACATTCAAACATCCTTAACAAAAAATGGTCAATGATGATTGCCTTACAAGCTTATTTGCATAATCTTGGAGTAGTTTGGGGTGATGAAACAGCCATTAACCATGTCGCTAACAAGGGACACTAGACAACATAATCAAGGTACAAACAATTTAGGATAAGTTAAAAAGACATTTTATTTTTTTATAAAACTAAAACATTTAGCCTCCTTTAACCTTGAATTTAAACATGGAAAGCTTGATTCTTCCTTAAGATTGGAAGATCAATTGATAGAAAACCTTAAATCCAAGTTAATCATTATTATTTAAAGTTAACTTAGACATAACTTGTGGGTTTAGAAAACAAAATTTTAACACACAGCAAACAAACATTTTGACAAATATTTAATGAACTAAATATGGCATTCATGGACATAAACATATAGAACATGTTTAGACAAACAAATATGAACTTTAAGCATGAAAATTATGATAAAAATACAAAGGAATGAACAAAGAGATGCATAAAGATGTTAGCCTTATGAATGACATCAATAATCATGCCATGAGAGATGATATAAACATGTTTAAACAAAGAAAAACTCACTAGAAAATGTTAAAACAATGCAGTGAAACATGTTTAAACAAGATTTTAACATAAACAAGCACACAGATATAGTGAAACATTTAAAAATGTTAACAAAACACAAAAAGTCCTGAGTCTACCATAACCAAGGCAATAAAATACATAAGAGTCCTAAAAATAGGGTCATGATCACATGGATATGGCTCACTAAAATGATGAAAATGATAATAAAAAAAAGAAAAAGAAAAAAGATGAAAGTTATAATGGAAAGCTTTAATCCTTGCTTTTTCCTTTTAATAGAAAACTAGTCAACTTTAAGCTCATTTTCATCCCTTTCTTTGCTATTGATTAGCTAGAAGGGAATGTAAAGGAATAACTTAATGGTTATGGTATTAATAAAAAGGAGATTAGAAAAGACAAAAAGGGAAATGAAGGGTTTTAAGAGGTTTTTAGAGGGGTCAGAGGGAGCTACAAGAATATTATTTTGTTTGAGGGTATAGTGTTTGGAAGTAGTGAATATTTTTGGCTGAGCACATAATGTATCTTATATTAGATTTAATTTCAACTATCAAAAACCTAGCAAAGTGGGGCATTTAGGACATTTATGATGTACAACATCATGAGTCATTATACTGAAGAGCAAGCTTTCAACATTTTATTTGTTGATGTACAACTTTCACTGCAAGAAAAAACCATGCATAAGCTGATATAATGAGTAATGTCTAGCTTGCCATTCATTAATCCACATTATAACATGAAATACTCTTGTAACAAGCTTAATGGATCATTCAAAAATGCTAAAACCTAATGCTTAAAGCGCCAAAATGAAATCCACATGATTTTTGAGGCCAAAATCATGAAATTCAAGTTTTAATGTAAAAATGCAAAAAAGTGGAAATAGCATGAACTGGGCAAAACTTGCCTATGTGTATTGATATAAAGAGCAAAATTTGCCTAGATATATCAATACATTGAAGCCTGTATTAATAGACCCACTTATGTATTAATACATTTTGGGCAAAACTCATGATTTTAGCTATGACTAACTCTGTATTGATATAGATGCTAATGTATTGATACATTAAGTAAATATATCGATACATGGCCTCTTGTATCAATACAATCAGTGGATTTTTGGGTTTTGATGATGTCAAGGCCATGTACCTTTGGCTCTCCAAACACTTAACTTTAGCTAGGAATGATGATGGGTGACTGATCTGTGCTTATCTAGATGACCTTGATGATGCCTCAAACAGTAACATTTTAGTGCCTTGGATTTTAGTTGAGACAAAATAGGGTATTTATAGCTACCCTTCTTTGGTTGTTGCTGAGTATCAAACATAAGATAAAAATCAATAGACACCATTTTGTTCGGGGTATGCTTGGTGTTATCTTATGGTTTTGTGATAAAAAAACCAAAACTAATATGATGTTAAGATAAGAATAATACTTTAACGGTGATTTTGATTTTTGTAATAAGGTAAAGTTTGAATTTTTGGATGAAAGATTTAGGCTACGATCTTAGGCTCGACTATCCCTGGGTTTGACTTAAAACTGACAAAAGGTTTTGGATGAAAAACTTAGATTGTGATCCTAGACCTATCCCTAGGTTTGACTTAAAAATGATAAAGGTTTTTAGATGAAATACCTAAATTATGATCTTAGGCTCAGCCTATCCCTAGGTTTGACTTAAGAATGACAAAGGTTTTTGGATAAAAGATCTGGACTATGATCCTAGGTTCAACTTATCGTACGTTCAACTTCAAACTCCATATAGGGAATAAGCATTGTTGTTTGCGAAGTCTTGATCATTTACATGCACACCTACTTTTCATTCCATTTGTGGGAATCTGATGATGTACAAACCATCCCTAATGAATGATCGGCTTATGTTTGAGCATGATGAATCACTTCGTGCTAACCCATTGCTAATAAACTTTTTGACTTCATATAAGAATAAAAAACTAGAGCATTTTCTGCATCAATGGATGAAGAATCATAAACATAATAATTTTTGGTTAACCATGTTACTAGAAAAAAGATACTTTTGAGAAATGATGAGCACAACTGAAATGGTTATACATACAAATCTATTTATGGATCTATATGCTTTTATTAGAATTACAAGTTTTAGAATTGGAGGCTGTTATACCACTATAATGAAACTGCCTTTTATTTGTTTTATTTGGATTGGATTTATATTGGGTTTGTTCAGAAGCTTACATAGTTTATTACGTCAGCTCCAAAAGGATAAGTTGCATTGGAATCAAGAAAGTTTCATTAAGCTCATAATTGCATAAAAAGAGTCAAAGTAGTGGCTGCGACGCGTTGAGGCACTTTTTTGACGGTCCCCGTCTGCCAACCTATTGCCCCATTATGAAGAATTAATGGGCCTAAGGCGGGCAAGACAAAATGGACAGCCACTACTAACAGGCCAAGCTTAGTTCTCACCAATAAGCGTTGGTAGCTTGCTTTCAAGCCTTGCCTTATATAATAGTTGTGGCCACGGACCGGAGGAGCCTTAAGCACTTGTACAATGCTCAAGTTACGACTCTAAGCAACGAGTAAGATAGAGCCTTAACTTTCTATTATATTAGTAAAGCATGCCATATATATTAAAGGAAAGGAAAACGGGTCTTTTTCCTCGCTCGATTGTAGAAGTCGATCCTCTATCACCTTTAGTGTCCCCTTATGGTCTTTCTTTTTAGCTTTTCCTTTACCTTTAGAGCTAGTTGATAGGCCACTTTCCACATCTGATGCATCGAGATTTCATTTTAGATTTATATCCTTAAGCTCTATCAAGTAAGCAAAGGATTCTGTGTTAGATTCATTTAAGCCATTGCGAATAAACAACTGATAGAACTCTGTAACTTTTTTTTAA
>JBBYHL010000014.1:4753602-4801914 GCA_038381835.1 Adansonia madagascariensis | reverse complement strand
GATTTTGAAATGAAAATGGTCTTACAATTATTCCCTAAATGTTTATGCCTTTTTCTTGAGTCAAAACCTTGAGTGGTGCGATCAACGAGCTGTTTCATTATCCCAAACTACTCCGAGGCTGTGCAAATGAGCTTGTGATGCTCATTCCACTCTTTCCCTTCAGTCATAGATCTTCAAATGTCAATGACTCGAGTTTGGACTCGTAGACATAAAAAATAAGAGATATCCCCTACTTTGCTTTGTCCCCTGCTAGCAACACAACTGTTGCAAATTGAAAAAGTCATTTTAAAATCCTAAACGATTTTTCATGAATATTTTGATATTTTTCTATCAAAGAATGTCGAATTATCTTTAAAATGATGCCTTATTCACCCTCGGAGCATTCTGGATGAGAGAGTTATGATTTTCCAAATCTAAATTGCCTTGAACCTTTGGAATCCGAATATGTATTTTGGTTGGGCCGTTCAGGCCCACTAAATGATTTTTCCAAATTTTTCAAACATTTTTCTTAAAATAGTCATGAAATTCCCTTTTCAGAAAGGTATCAGTTGCAATTTTTTTATGCCAAATGAGTCTGGGGTGATTTTTCAAATTTTGACACACATTGTCCCTCATATGCTTTGCCAGCAGCATAATCAATCCGAACTTGAAAATTTATTTTCCTAGAAAGTGACTTTTTGGGATATCGAGAATATTTTTAGATTGGTCCTCATCGAGTTACCTTTCTAACGGTGTCTTGCCCACCCTCTAAAGCCTTCAAACCAATATAGAATAAATTTGGAAAGCTGGATAGCACGATGCTGTCCCTTGTTGTTCAGTTTTGATAAAAATTGAGTTGTTTTCCCAAATTTCATCTCGAGACATTCGAATGTCTCTATGTCAACCTGATTAGACTCAAGGATATGCTTTGACCTCCCATAGGCTCGTATCAAGGCACAAACACATTTTAAATCTTTACCATCCTCATTCACAATAATTTCTTTTGCCAAAAGTTGTTGAAAGGCTCTTACATTCCCTAAATCACAAGGTTTTTGCCGACTTAAGTTTTCCAACTCAACTTCTCTAAGAGTGTTAAACGTATCACTTTTGGGGATACTCTAACCCCAACCTTCAGAGGGGAAACTTCAACCCCGTTTTTCAAATTGTTGAGATTAATAAAAACTTCTTTTGTCAAAATGATTTGTCATCCATGGGATACTCCAAACACGACCTTCCGAGGGGAAACTCCAACCCTGCTTTTCAAAATTGTCAAGATTTAAAAATCCTTCTTTATCAAAATATTTGTCATCTACAGGGACACTCCAACCCTACTTTTTTGAAGGGATACTCCAACCCTATCTTTCAAACTATAGCTAATTTTCTCCTTCTTGGACTCTTATGAATGTGTTAAACAAACCTTGTTTAATCAAGAAACCTAGATGCATCTCAAAAATTATCGATTCAGTTATTCCTCGATATCGATGCCAATAGCGAGATAAATTATAATAGTCCACCCATTTTCTTTGTCATTGCATTAAATAATCCATGTTTTGTTATTTCATTTGTTGTCTTACTAACATGATTTCTTTGTGATGATTATTTGCATTCATGTTTTCAAAACATTTTTAGATAAAATTAAAGGTAATTTTCCTCGTGGGTATCTCTTTAGTGCCCAAAGTGGAACATTCCATTTTCAAAGTAAAATCCAGAGGTCATTTTTATCGAAAATATTTATATTCCCCATCTCTCCGGGGCGTATATGAGATTAAATCTTTTCCATCAAAACCTAGTTATTTCTACAAGATTCATGCATTAAAAGGGGTTATATCAAAATAATGACAATTTAAGGTCGAAAGAATCGAAACCGAGATAAGACATAGCTAGAAAGGTACCGATTTTGAGCGTCGTGAAAAGGTTCGTATCTCATCACGCGTAACCAACTCCCGAACCCAAACGGTGAATCTTTGCACTACGTAGACCACGGGATCGATGTTTTGAGTTCCGTAACTCATAACATAGATTTTAGTAGGCGTCCAATCATGCCTAGCCCAAAATGATCGATGGCGACTCCAAGCATTGGCCATTTTTAGATGGTCATCTGAGACCAATGAGATAAGCGATTCATCTTATGGTCCCCCTCACTGTATCACAAGTCGAGAATCCATACATTCTCCTTTTCATCACATCGCCAAATGAAAAGTCTCGATCAAGAAGATATTCTAAGTCAAAAAATATTTTAAGTCATACGCATTCATAGATCCACGAGGATCCACCCCAGGGTACATTGCGACAATGACTTTACCTCAAATAATGACATTTTTTACATTTTTTCAATATGGTCCTTCGACATTTCAAACCTTCACAAAAATAAATTTTTGTCTGGCGCCATGTCGCTTATAGTGCCTAGCGACATAGCACCAACAGTCATCCCCATTTTTGTTTTTATTATTTTATTCTATTACTTCTAATTAAGCCCAGGACATCAAAAATTGGCCTAGGAAGAGAAATGAATGCATTTCATATAAAAATCTCTAGTTGTGCATGGTTTGTTTGAAAAGGCCTAAACAAAATTACATGTCTACAGCCGGTATATCTTGGCTTGGTGAGATTATTCACCTACCAAAGTTTGTCTTTTAAAGGTTATGAAACCCTTGAAAATGAACTCTAAAGTTCATTTAAAAACTAGAGATTCATGTGAAAAGGGTTTGGGAGTCAATTACGAGCAAAGTGAGACATCTCCTTCCATGACGCTCATTTATCAATACCTATCAACTACATGTTATCTTAAACCTTGATTGTGGTTGGTTTTATACTTCAATATTTAATTATAATTCCTATATTTTCAAAATATTTAAAATTAATATTATCATTCTAATTCCAAATAAATTGGGTTTCAATTAATTTTGAAAACTAAAATATTTTTTGCACTCTTCTAGAAAACCTGGAAGAATACAAAATTTTACTTATTTAAAAAAGGTATTTTTTTGTTTAAAATAATCAATAAGACAACTTTCAATTGCTAGAAGCATATCTATGGACTATTTTAACTTAAGGATATTACCTCAGATTTTAATAAAAAAATATATATTATAATAGATAAAGATACATACTCAGTTTTTTTGCATAATATCATGAAATTGACTCTAAAAGACATCTATCTACATGAAAATTTTTGCATGACCCTAGAGGCTTAATTTAGGTCAAGCTTTTACGAAAACTAACCTTATAGGACTCGATTTTGGTCAGTTTTCATGGAAAGTTTAAATCTAACCATAAAGGCAAGATTTTGGTTGGTTTCGATGAAAAGTATAAAATGAAACCTAAAAAACTTTAAAATGAATAAAATTACTAAACGGTCTCTAGATTATGGAAAATAACGTAAATGACCCCAAAATACGTAAAAATTGCAAAATGGTCCCTAGATTACGAAAAATAATCTAAATAACCCTAGAATGCATGGAAAATAACCTAAATGACCCAAAATGCATGGAATTGCAAAGTGGTCCCTAATATGCATGAAAACATTGTAAGAAAATTGTAAAATGGTTTCTAAGTTTTGATAACTCCTAAATAGACCCAAAAAACATCTTTTTCTTCCAACCAACATGTAATAATAGCATCAAAATGGCTTTTACACAGAAAAACACCTTATTAACATGAACATACATGGATCTATCAACATGCATAGCGATATCTTCAAAATCACAATGTTTTCATGGACATGAGCATGGGCTTGAAACTCATAAACATAGGCTATGAAAATGACATAAAATGCATTTATCATATATAATATGAAATATAGGTAACAAGCAATGACAACCCAATGTTGAAACAAAAGAGCTTATTTGATGAAAACCACCAAAACTAGGTAAACTTAGCATAAAAATTTACAAAACAAGTTTTCTTGATGGACGGTTGATTTATATCAAACTATAAACAAAAATCAAGGAAAAAAATATAATTTTTGGATATCATAGCTCAAGAATTGACCAGAATGTGGTTATTACACCCTGGCACAAATCATTGCCTAAGCATGGCTTAGGAGCCTCAAGCTCACATAAAAAGGAATAAAAGATGTAAAATAAAACAGGAATCAGGAGAAGAATAACATTAATGTTGACATTGAAAAAATCCCTCTCTTTTTTTCCTTTTTTTTCTTTTTTCTCTCTTTTTTCTCTTTTTTCTCTTTTTTATGCTTTTTTTTTTGCTACTGCCAATGGTGATTTAAAAACCAATCCCCTCTCTATTACGAATATCTAAGGGGGTTTAAAACCTATCTTGACTGATTAATTGCCATCCCATGCATTTCCACCCTTTTTTTGACACCTCATGTGAGCTTGCTTGTAAAAAAACTACCTAGGCACCTAAGTGCTCTGATCAAAGGGATGAAACTTTCTAAATAGGGCATGGAATCAATTGGTTCTCTGAACAATCTTAGATATATGCCCCCAAAGAGAATCGTCGCCCAAAAGAGTTGTATTTTCAAGGCATACAAGAAAGAGCTTTTAACTCTAACTCAAAATAGCATTCCATTACATTTTAACCAAACTATACTTAAAATGGTTAGAAACTAGACAGACTACATGCCATTTGGTTTCCAAACATAATTGGAGAATTAATTCCTTCTGTATCAAGTTCATCTAAGCTCTAATGGCTTAGGCAATGTGAATAATTTACAATCTCATATTTACATCATTTTGGAGTAAAAATGTTACTAAATCATCCTTTGCATAATTATGAAGTGGTCTTAGATCATTGGGGGTTATTAGGTAGGTGAAATACCATCAAATTCAAGTTAAAAAGTTTTTTTGTACTTTGATTTTCATGTAGTATTGATATATTAAGGCCTAATGCATTGATACAATGGCATCCCAAAAGCCAAAATTAATGAAAACTTGATGATGTATCCAAACAAAAACATGAGGTATTGATACATTATACAACTGTATCAATACATCATGCAAATATATCAACACATTTGCTTCCTACCAACTTGGATCCATCCTAACCGATGATTATTAATGATATTTATCATGAATTGCAAAAGAAGACCATGTTTTTTTACTTTCCAAATGTTTTTATTTGTTCAAGTTAGTCTTGAGGAATTTCGAACCTCCCATTAGGTCCCTATATATTAAAAATTAACTAGGAAAAAGAGAGATAGGTGATTTTCATCAAAGGTCATGAATCGACCATAGTTAATTTGAAAGGGGCCCAAATAGAATTTGGTGTCTACAAACCAAAATATATCCTTTATCTTACCATGACCCTAGCCTTTCATTGCAAGCTTAATAAATAGTTCTACATGATCATTGATGAACTGTTAGTCTATATTAGCAAAGAAAGAGAGATTAAAAGTAAACATATAAAGAATCAACATTAATTCATAGTTAGACTTATTCAGATTGCACGAATGATTTGTATAAATATATACATGCACTAGAAATCCATTCGAAGTATGAAGTTTGTTAGCTTAAAATGAAGGATAATGTAGGGTGATTTTGTCTTTCAAAAATTTCAAACACAATATGAACTTTAATTACAATTAAGAAGAAATAAAGATAAAAATGAATTGAAAGATAGAAAATCAAACATGTGATCTTTAGAGGTTCGATCTTTGAACTCAAAGCTGCATCCAGTTTTCTTGGCACTTCTTTGGCAAGGGGATTTCCAATCCACTAGTGAAATTTACCTTCAAGGCTAAGTTATAACCTTACAATCTCTATCTTTTAAGGCTTAGATAAACCTTTTAATCCCTTTAAGAACCCAAAACCCATATTCTTAAGTAATTCTCTCAATTTCACACAACCTATTGTGATTTGTGAATGGTGTTTGCAAACTAATTAAATCCTTTAATGGGTAAGTGTTTGCAAAATTTTAAGCACCAAAAGAAATGCAAATAAAAGGATGAATGCAATGTGTATAAGAATAAGTAAAAATATAAACTTGAAGGATTCTAGCTTTGCTTTGGAATTATCTTTGGTATCTCTTGTTGCTTGAAGTGTTGTGAACCTTTATTTATAGCTTGGGTATAAATTATGGACATTGGGCATTAATTTGGTTCGTGGAAAATTAGTGTATGCTTCACAAATGGTCGTTCAATCCTGCACATATGCATTGATAAATTATCATGGGTATCGATACATTCACTTAAAAACCTTAAAATTTGACCATTGAGAAAGCTAGGTATCAATACATTAAAGGGTGTATCGATACAATTTTTATATGCTATTGACACATGAACATATTTGTCGATATATTTAAGGGACTTGAAGAAGATTAGCTACTGTATGGAATATGTATCGATACATGCAAAGATTATATCGATAAATTAATTAAGAAAACTTGTGTAAAGTGTTTTTCTTGGCTTTAAAATGATTTGGAACTCATGTCAAAAATCTTTTAAACATAAGTGTGCATTTGTAACAACATTTTTTAGAAAATACAAAAGTTAAAAAATAATTTAATATTTTTCAAAATATTTTCAAATTAATTTAAGGAAAAATATTAAGTTGAAAATATTTAATCACAATCTAATTAAGCTTAAGTTATTATTATATTAAAGCCAAAGATCAATTCAAAGCTACTAAAGTTAAACAAGGTTAATGATTGAATCAAAGCATGAACTGCATGAACTTAAACTATGTTTGTGTTTGCCTTTCGTTTGGAATTTTGAGATAACTTCTAAGGAAATATAAGGCAAGTAAGTTTTCAGGAAACTTAAGGAAATCATTATTTGAATATATTCATCTTAATTTGTGTTATGTTTATTTCATTTCATTTCATTTAGGTTTTCCTATGTTTTGCTTAAGAACTAGCAAAATCTTAAGTTTGAGGGTGTGATAACTCTATAACATAGAGTTCTTTGGTCTCGTTATGTGCATTAAAGTTAACTAAGTCTTAGAGACTTTTAAGGTGTGCTTGCCTGATGGAAAAATGGAAGGATGGATAAAGGACGATGGAAAAGTGCAAAAGGAAAAATAAATCTTGATGATGCTTGGTTAGAAAGAAAAATGAGAGGAAAGAATATTGGAAATGTTATCATTTTTCATACCTATTAACAATAACAAATCACTCTGAATTGCAAAGAAAAGAAAAAAGAAAATGTGAATGATGTGTGTTAAGTGTGTGTATTTACAAGATTTCCTATCACTTTTAAAATTTTTATTTTTTTATCTCAACTTGTAATAGTTATAATTGTAAAACAATATACTTTTTATTTTTTCCTCTTATATTTCAATCATATCAAGCAATGAAATAAAAGAAGATTAATTTTTCTTTCCACTTTTCTATCTTTCCTACTAAGCACACCAATGGAAAGAAAAAATAATTTTTTCCATCTTTTCATTTTTCTCCTCTAATTTTTCATCTTTCCAAATTTCTTTCCACTTTAACAAGTAAAGCCTTATTTAGGTTTTATTAGTTTTGTTATTTTTTAATTATTTTTATTTATTTTATTTCTGTTTAATAATACAACAATTTAGTATTTTTCATATTTTGTAGACCCAAAATCTGAAAGGTTTCCAAGGTGCAATAAAAAAATAAAGAAGCAAAGTGGACCTTACCCAACAACTTACAAACTAAACTACTTATGTTACTTGTAGATGAAGTTTCCTTTCAAGAGTTATAGCTATTTATATAAATAAGAGATTTTAGGGTTGTAGACTTTAAGACTTTTAGCATTATTTTTATCTTAATTTTCTAAAGAGGAAAGCAACCACTAAAAGAATTTCAGAAATTAGATTGATTTTGAAGACTTGAAGACCGAAGACTCAACCAATCTAATTTTCTCTTTTCCCTTAATCTTTTTTTATCTTTCTTATAATATTTATGATGGTGAAACTCCTTTGTTTTTATGTTTCCTTTATTTAGCATGAACTAGATTTATTCTTATAAGATTACAATCAAACTCAACTTATATTTTGAATTATCTTATTATCTTTCTTGATATTAATGATATTTGACTTGTGTTATTCAATCTTGTTATTAATGCTTCTAGTTGTTTCACCATCAATTAGATTGATTTGGTAAACCCTAATAAACTTGAAAAATATAGATTGAATAATATAAGTTTCATATTCATTTATTATGATGAATTGATCGGCATGTTATATAAAAATATACGAGCATATCAAGTGTAACTAAATTACAGTCCGGGCTTAATGAGTTTCTCTTTAATTCAATTTGCATAGAGATAAATTCGTTA
Organism: Adansonia madagascariensis; assembly: GCA_038381835.1. Classification (NCBI taxonomy): domain Eukaryota; kingdom Viridiplantae; phylum Streptophyta; class Magnoliopsida; order Malvales; family Malvaceae; genus Adansonia; species Adansonia madagascariensis. The sequence continues at coordinate 4,793,729 of JBBYHL010000014.1, read as the reverse complement.
AAAGAGATACTTTTACAAGACCATTAGAAGATACCTATAATTAAATTAGAACTCTAATTTAATAACTCATTGTCATTAGTTAAAGAGATAAAACAAATTCAAATGAAGTGTAAAGAGAATTATAACCCTAAGCTTTTATCATTTGATTGTTTTCTTTGATTCAGTTTTTAGCTTATCAATTTTAATAATTTGTTTGAATAAAATTAAGTTATTATAATTTTATTACTTATAGAAATTAATAACAATTTTTCACTAGACCAAAACTCTACTTTATCACTATATTACTTATTATAATTCTTGCACTTGCATAGTTATAGTTAAATCTGACAACTTTCAAACCGTTGTTAGTTGAAACTTATTTCAAATTCATGAATTGTGCCGTACATCAAGTACATTTGTTTATTTAAACTATTTTATACTTGGAACTTATTAATATTCACACCTTTTTATAAATGACACTGCATCCAACAAAGTTTTAACTTTTTACATTAATTACTTTATAACTAGAAACACATGGCACTTTCAAAACAATTTAGAATCTCGTCAATGTAATTGCAACAATCCAAATGATCAAATATTAGCTTATAAGCATTAAGAGCGGACAAGTGATCAAATTAACTGGACAGAAAAAATAAATAAAAACCAACACAGTACGATAGTCACTAAGAGCATACAAGTGATCAAATTGATTTGATAAAAGAAAAACTAACACACAAGGAAGCAGGGATCAATTTATTGCTTTCATTATTGGTCCTCTTACACATGATACGTACATGTTATTTTCTCCGTCTTTCTCCGCAAATTGATATTGAGACGAGCTGCATGCTGCCGGTAAAAATATTTTACAAGTTCAAGGCTTTTCATTTTGGTGGGTCATGGAACAGAAACGAACCCTGGTGTGACTGAGAAAAAAAATTAAAATAAAAAAGAGGGAGTACCACTGAGAGCTCAAAAACAAAACTTTTTTTTTTTGAAGATGATTGGAAAAATTATCAGAGTTATACAAGCCGAAAAGCCGACAACACTGTTAACACCTCTACCAGGTTTTTCTATACAAACAAACAGAATGTATCAGCAAAGAGAGTACTCGCAATCTAGCAAGCGAGAAAGTATCTCCTCACAACTTGGCCGCTCTTCCGGTTCTGCCCAACAATCTGTACCCAACATACATGATAATACATTAAATTACCTCAAATATTATACCATGAATAATCATCAAGTAAAAATCTCAAGATATCCTGGAAAATGTATGAAAACTTTGTATGGTGGACCTGAAATTAGCCTCCCTAGGGGGCCTTCAGGAATCTCCAACCGTGATCCCTCGTTTGCAACAGCATAAACTACCTGAATCAATACAGAAAAAAAGACCTATCTTTTAATAATGGAAATATCACAACAAAAATTAAGATGAATGATTTGAGAAAGACTAAGTAACAGCATACTGCATACCCTTTCTGGTGGTACACCTTCCCAGGGTCTATTTAGAGTACAAAGCTCCCACATTATCACCCCAAGGCTAAAAATATCACATTTTTCAGTGAAAGGTTCATTGCGAATGAGTTCAGGAGCCATCCATTCAGGTGTTCCTGCAGATGCAGAATCTCTCATAGGTCGGCTGCTCATTATTCTTGAGAGCCCAAAATCACATATCTTCACAGTCCAGTGCTTATTCACTAGGCAATTTGCACTTTTCAGATCACGATGAACTATTTTCATCCTGTGTACACACATCAACCCCCTATATAAACAATAGAAAAATCTAGTCAGCATGACGATCTCTTTTTACTTATAAACATCATCCATGCATGTACCACTGGAGCATTTATCCGGACACAACCAATTACATGTAGGCTTCTACCAAACAAAACCGAAATAAATATGATCAAATAAAATTTCAAAATTAATTTTGTGTTAAGCTTGAACATGATGCAGATATAGAGTTTCTAACTTCACCACTTAGTTGTACTAAAGGTCCAAATTTTTCTTAAGAATCAAATCATTTTCCAAAGACGGTTATATTTCCTCTGCTATCCCAGAGAAGAATCTTTACCAAAGGCCAATAAAATTTTCCAGTACGTACATAAAAATACTGAAAGACTATGAGGTTCACATAAAAACTAAGGAATAATAACTTGTATATACAAACATCAATATCATACTGCAACAGAAACTATGTTAAACAATGACACTTCATAATAACAGGTCACAGATACAGCCATATACTTATTTAGAAACTTGTAAATATTTAACTTACAGATGTATCATTCATTTGCAACTTCTAGGAATATAAATAGTGAAAAAGCAAAATATAATCAAGTATGGACACTAAAAAGTACCAAACACCATAATTCTAGAAGTTCCTTTTCCTGTAAGCTTAATTATACAAGTTCAAATATGGAATTTAAAATTAAACTGTTATGCAAACATAAATAGTGAAAAAGCAAAATATAACCAAGTATGGACACCAAATACAAGTGCGAGTACTCAAATGCCATATACTAAAGTATCCAACATGTTAATTGTTTCCCAAAAAAAAAGGAAAAATTTTCCTTAAAACTTGAGGAAAGGTAGAAGTTTATATAAAAAATAAACCAACTCTATTTCGATTCCTCCTAAAAGTACCTACTGTTGGACTCTGGGTGTAAATATTAATTTCTGAATGATAAACTGAATTGAACTGAACTATATTCCCTTTTAAATATGAAGGCAGAGACAGATAAATGCACTTTGTGAATGAGGAACAGGCCTAACACACCTGCAGATATCACGCAACATTTTCAATCTCCTCCGCCAGCTCAATCTCTTTTTCTGACCACTCAAATGTATTAAAAAGTACAATGATCCCATCTCCATGTATTCAGTAATCATTGACAACTGTGGTGGCTTTGTGCAAGCACCCAAAAACAAGATAACTGCAAAAAGCAGAACTTTGTGGTTCACTAAATAATGAAAGAAAGCAAATTTGCCAATGTTTCTTACGGTGCTATAGGAAAATTTTCTATATGAGATAACTAATTAAGGCACACTGATTTTATATATTTTACTTCATTTTCTTTTTGTCTTACTTCTGATTGGGCTACAACATGAAGCAATCCTGGACACATAAAAATATAATTTTAGACTAGGTAGTAGCGTACCATTGGGATGTCGAAGACGGCTGGAAGTACAAACATGAAGAAACACAAAAAATTGAAATAACGATTACGTCAGAAAGATATTTAGACAGGAAAATGTTCACAACTTCGAACATATGGACAAAAAGATACCTAAGAATGGATATCTCATTGCAGAAGTCTTCCATGTTTTCTGCAGTAAGATCTTGCTCCAAGAACACCTTGACCGCAACATCTGTTCCATTCCATACACCGCGGAAAACTTCTCCAAAAAACCCTGGACAATAAACACAACAAAATTTTGAAGAACACAACGTAAGATTCCTCAAGTGCGATACCAATTGAACAACTAGCCTAAAAAGTGGAAAAAACAAGACAAATTACATAACAAAAAATCAAGAGGTTAACAAACACACGACTCCAATACCATACTAAAGCATCCAAAATAAAACAAATAAACAATGCGCGGAGAGGCCCCCAATATAAATATAAGGCCAAAAAAGAAATTAAACTTCAAGACAAAAGGTAACGGCATTTAAGCCTATTACTAGAAACATGATTAAACACATCATTTTAGTGGTTTCTCTAATAAATTGTTTGATCCGATTTAAGTTCCTAGTATCTATAAGTTTAATTCTTGACTACTTTAGTGAAACTGATCTTAGGACCTAGTATCTTCTGAATCTAATTTTCTGCATCCATCAAATCAAAGATAATATTCGTTCCAGACATTGAACTAAAGAAATCTTGAATTGGCATTATTAAAGTTCCCCTTGGATGCATCTGCGACAATTAAAAAATGGTATTTAGGACAAACTGCTTCAGCCTGTTAGGATGTACCAACCCCCCCCTCCCAACACACACCATAAAAAATATGGCAAATGTGACTAAAAATATGAAAAAGATAGAAAATATACAGTATGAATCTAAATGAAGCAGGCCCAGAGAAGTTTCACAGCAATGATACTGTAGAAAATTAAAAAGAGTGCTTACCTATCCCAACACGAGTTCCAACAGTTAATTCAGAGAAATCAATATTCCACTCGGGATAAGCTAATAAAGGGTTATTATTGAACATTGGAGATTCAAGAATTTTATTCCATGTTGCAACCATTTCATCATTTGCTACATAGCCTGAAACTCCAATTCTCTCTGAAGTTTGACTCCTATAGCCATGTGGAGATGATGGCAACGATATTGCTTTTTGAGAATTTATTTGGTCCCTAGAAAGGTTATACAATGAAGACCTCCCACCAGCAATTTTATCGCGGCCATCAAGACGGAAATTTGATACCTAAAGGAACAAGAAGAAAGCTTTAATGACCTATTAATTGCATCAAATAACATCAACTCAAAAGGCAAGCATGTTCCAGTTTTACGTTCTAAGGCCAAGCCACTAAACAAAAAAAAAAAAAAAAAAAAAAGGTGTAACTATTTGATTAGTTTATTGCAATCACATTTTTTATGTAATACTTGCACAGTGCAAAATGGCAGTGAGACTATCTACAGAGAAGGGAAAAAATGCAATAAAACAGAGCATGATAAGTTTTTATTAGAAACCAGTAGCATAAATTTATAGTTTCATAATATGATCTCCTAAATCTATAAACATTAGAAGCAGATAAGAAACAAACATAAATCAGATAGCTCACAATGTGATTCTAACACTGAAGATAAAAAGCACTTCTGGTCGCTCTCCTTATTTTAAGGCAATACAACTTATGTCTAAAGGAATCATCCAACAATAATACCAGCAAAGGCAACTGCACAAATCTGAAAGCTTTCCTATGACTCACGAGTGCCAAACTGATTAGAGATCTAAGCTATATTAACAAATTTCTTATATATAGTTACAATGTAACTCCACAACCCACAACCATTATATAAGAAAATAGGGACAGATGCAATGAAACAAAAGATACAGTCCCAAAAATATAAAATAAAGGATATTCATTTAAAACAAAACCAAATTTGCAATCATCAGGTGACTCTCAAATTATGAACATTAACCAAGATCTCCTGAAATGATTGGTAGCTGTGCAAATAAATTTAACTGTATAGAGTAAATAGAACAAACATGTTTGCCTACATGAAGGGCTAGGAAGAAAAACTACTTAAAGTGCAGAACATCCTACCAAGATAAAGTTAATTTTTGTAAAAGAATCATACATTTTTCTGAAGATCTGGACTCTCATTCCTATCAGTTGAAGAAAAGGCAGAAGACCTATCTTCCTGGCGCTCTTGCAAGAGGCGATTTTGCTTCAATGTTTCATTCATAGCTCTTACAGCCCTGAAACAATTCAGACATAATCCAAGTTAAATTGCTATATAACAGAATGTATGCCCCCCAAAGATTCCCAAAAGTTTCAGAAAATACACATCAAAATTCACGTTCAAGAAACAACTATGAAGCATGGAGAAGGACACGAAATAAGATATGATCCGATACGGAAATGGCAACAAGGCAATTTCAAAAAAATGAGGATACAGGCACGGCAAGATATAGCAATAAAATACATTTTTTTATAAGTTAAAAGAAAACATTTATTCTTTTCTTATTTTTCTTTACAAAAAAAAAAAAAAAAAAAAAAAATTCTTTATTGGATTTATCACATTAATTAGGCAAGAGCCCAAATATTTTGGGCCCAAACATTAACCTACTTTAATCAATATTTTGGATCCAAATATAAACTACTAAAAATAGGGCCTAAATATCAATTTTTTTTTTAAGCCCAGCTATGATGCCCTAATTTTCTTGTTATTCTTTTTTTTTTTTTTTTTTTTTTGGTTCCACCACTGCTCCCCATCTCTTTTTAGTCTTTTTGCAGAACTTCATTCCCTTTGCTTCTTCCTCGGGCCACAGCAGTCTTAGCCAGCCACGAGGCTTACTTCCTCTTCCTCTTCTTCTTCTTCTACCGGTCATAGCAATCTTTGCAAACCACAAGGCTATGTCTACATTTCCACTCATGTGTCAGATGCATATTACACATCGGTACAGGTCCATCCACGTCCCTTTTGTTGGAAAATAAACTTTAAGCAAAAAACTTCTTCCTTCCCATGTCCATGTCCCTTTCATGACACCCGTGTTGGGACCATGTCTGATTGAAATTTTTCTTTTGGGCATGTCCCGTACATACATGTCCATATCAGACACTCGTATGACACTGGCACGAGGGATTTCCCGTGTCAGTGCTACAAAGGTAACACTAAGGAACAAACAAATAAATATCGGCATCACTTGGTATACGTGATCAAAATATGTTACTGGACTGAAACCTAAAAGACTACTCAGATAAACTGCTAGACAACTTCATTTTAACCATTAATTGTTCAGTTTGATATCTGAAATTAACATGGACAAAAGCAAGAAGCCAACTTCATATGCAGGCCATAAGACACAAGTTGGGAAGATAATGATGATTAATTTCAAAAGCTTTTACCCTAGAATAATATTTTAAAAGTAAAAAATAAACTAAATCTTTTTCATCCATTACATAGGGTTCAAAGAGAATAAAATAGTTGATGTAATTATCAAAGTTAATATCTTTCATATAAAGAAAGAGAATGAAAGAAAATAAACAGGAAAGATTGAACCCTAAAATAGTTGATGTAATTATCAATGTTAATATCTTTCATATAAAGAAAGAGAATGAAAGAAAAGAAACAGGAAAGATTAAAGCCTGTTCAGAAAATGCTTTCCCTTTTCCATCTCCAGTTTTACCCAAAAAATAAAATCCCATTTAAGGGTACCAAATTTGAAAATCCTTGTTTTCCAATTTTCTGCAAAAAAGGAGATTTACATAAATTTTTTCCAACTTTTCGACTACATAGGGAAACCCTCATTCCAGTTCCAAATTTAGTTATTGACCTTATATTGTTGATCAATGATCGTACTTAGAGTGTAAAAGGAAATAGAAAATAGAAAACATTATCTAAAACAAAACAGACACTAAGGTATATAACAAGAGAAGCAAATACGAAAGAAAGAAACAAGACAATCCAAGTTCAGCACCAAATTCATTGAATATTTTAAAGAACTCAGAAGTTAGAGAACACCTTGTTTAACTGCCACAATTTAACATCATTGTAAATAAAAATGCTAACTGGGAAAGTAAACATTATGCTTACTAAACTAGTAAATCAATAAGCCTAAGACTAGACAAAAACCCTAGCTGGAGAAAGCAAAAATTGCAAGTTTGGTGTGACTAGATTTAATATTTAGTGGACACCTTGCATAAACAGAAACTGAGTAACTTGCATGACAATTATGTGGACCATAATATTTCGTTTGAATAATAATAAACCCGAGAAAATGCAGTGTGCAAGGCAGATCTGTTCTCAATACACTGGTTTAAGACTGCAAGCAAATCAGCCATCAAATTTACTTGATCAAATGGATACATTTTATTTCTTTTTCTCTGTGTTGGAGAAAAAAGAATGAAGGGGAAAAGGTAGGATGCCTTACAATTCTTCATTTTTTCTTGAAGTACCCATGTGCGACAAATATGCAAACATGGGCATGGGAATATGACCTACCAAGAACCCTCAAAATACATGAAAAAATTAAACATACCCATATCCGACACACACCCGAGAGCAAGTAACATAGCTTCTAAGTACATTGCCTATGTAATTAAAAATCTTTTTTTCTTACTATTAAGGTCCTGACATGGTTGATATATATATATATATAAAATTTAGAAACAAACAAAATATTTCACCAGTCAAAGTACAAAAGAGAAGAGGAACTAGCATTCTTGAATATCTACACTAAAAAACACAAGGCACCTTGAAAATAGAAATGAATAATGTTAAATTACTAGAACCAGAACAAGAAAAAGAGTCAAACAAGACTAGTCCAGCATCAGATGATGTCATAACTCTCAACAAGAAAAACTGCCAACCTTACGATATCATCACCGATCTCTGGAGTCATGCTAATGCTTCTTCTTCTTAATCTACGAGCCTCTGATGTTGATGCACCATCTGATCTATAGCTAGAGTTACAGTTCGAAGATAACAGAAAAATTAGTGAACAATTTGGCACTTAATTCTAAAGTCAGTTTACAGAACATGGGAAAAGGAATAGAAAACAGATTAATAATGGCCAGTACATTCTTTTCATTAAGCCAAGGTTAGTATATTAAACTAAAAACAGATATTACAATTCAGAACACCACCAGCTTGAGTAGCAAGAGAAAACTACCAGGTTACATGAACAAATGCCTAACACAAAGCATGATAAACTATCTTGAAACAATAGTAAAGATAAAGAAATATATTTTGAAGAAAACTCCAAAATCTGCTCCCCAACCTCTCCATATCTAACTCAAAGATCTCAACAGAAGAAGTTTTGCAGCAACACAAGAAGATTTTGGGGGAAGGGGGATGGAGATTTGCAAGTTTTTCATTCATCATTACTAATAACAAACATATGTTTTTAAGTAAACATAAGAACCAATGTCTGAATGAAAGAGGTCTTTGAAAAAGGATCCAATGAGAAGCAACCTTGATGTAGCAATGTCATCACCATAATCTCTATGTGAATTCCTATCACCGCTTAGCATGGACCTTGCACGTGCTCGAAATGATGGATGCTCAGGACTGCAAAGGCATTAAAGTTTTGAAAAGAAAAAGAATTATTTAATATATCAATTGTCAGATTTAATAATTTTCTTTCCTTTTTATAGATAGATACTCTCATACAACTTACTGCCCACATGACGCAGAATGCAAAGAAATGTTGGAGTAAAGATATTAGCCTGAAATTCAGTTACATACTTCCAGTCCAATGGTCCTTAATATGCATTTAGGTTATCTTGTCTATTTTATATTGTTATTGATTTTGATCATTTTCCAAGTATAGGTTTTAGGGTTATATTTGGTATTTTGCATTTTAATGGGGTTTAGGACAATGAATATTGAGATTTTCTTGTATTGATTTTTTTCTCCCCTAATTCTTCTATTCCTCTCCCTGTTTCATCCATTTCTCCCTAATTGTTGCTAAATACCTCGATGTTCCCTCTAAATTACCATTATTTTTCTCTTTCCCAACTTGTTCTACATCACTACATCACCAAGCATCCCATCTACAACTATTTAATAATAAGTGCAGGGACCAACGTGAATATAGCCATAATAAAACACAAACCAAATAATAATAGCATTACACAACTCACTTTTAGCATATATAAATCAAAAACACAAAAAGGGCATCAGAGAAACCTGGAACTGGCAGTCCTCTGTTCAGCAATAACCTTTCTTCGGCTACGGCGCCAGAAAGTAGCAGCAATGTTGGGTTCACTATGTGACAGACTAAGGGAAAAAAACAAATAAATAAATTAAATAAAAAATTTATAAAATCAAACATGCTGTAGCATATATAATTTCATTCAAGCAGGTCCTTTATCCAGTGAGATGTCACCATAACTATTACCTTAACTTCCCATCAGCAGAGGTGGAAGATCGTAGCATCATATTCCGCAATGAAGCACCAGTTATATTTGAAGACCCAACTAATTTTCGATGGAACTGAAGATTCTCATCTTTTTCAGCACTGCAGCAACCCAAATGAGAACTCTAGAAAATTCTACTTATCCAAAAATAGTGTAATTTCCTAAACATCTCACAAACACTTCTGACCAAGTATATTATGTCAAAGAAACTCAAAAGGAAAGTAGTATACAATATTGGAATGTGTCAAATGCCGTCTGCTGACCTGTCAGGATCAATTCTCTCAGAAAACCCATAGAGAGGACTATTTGGCTCCAACGGTGAATCACAGGAGTCATTTTCAGCAGAATCACTCTCTCCTGCTGCTGAAATATGGGTCATAAAAATAGCCTTCGTTGATCTTGGTATCAACTGGCCTGGAAACCGCATAAGATCAACCAATAGTTCCACAGAATTTAACACAACAATCACAGACATATGCTTATATGAATCCGCGCACTCAAGAGCCCCATCATTTGGCAAACCCTGAAAGAATGACATAGGAAATTGGCACAGCCTCAGTTACAGATTTGACCATCGGCAATAAGAAATGTCTTGGAAAATCTTCTATTTCATTCAACTTAATTTTACTTGGTCTGAAGCTTGAAGCTGATATATTGCATATATGAAAGAAGAAATAAATCATTTAATCTATAACCTAGCAATTGAATAGGGAGGGAACACGAGAAGAGCTTACCACCATGAGCTTACTTTCAAGCCCTACAGTATCTGCTAAAACTTTAAACAAAATTGCTCGGGGACGACATGAACCATGCTTTATTTGCCCAAGCATCTGGACACTTCGATTCTCATACATGTGGAAGGTTTCATCTAGTACAGCTTTTGCCGGACTTTCCACAGTTGTACGTTTATATAAATCAGAAATCTAGGTAAATAGCAGGAGATCCAAAAATAAAAAATAAAAAAAAATCATTATAAACAATCAAATTAGATTGAAAAGATGAAATAAATGCTTGTAAAGGACTTCCAACAAGAATACAGTTATGAAAGACAAACGACGAAGAATAAGAGTTATTTTCTTGCCCCATTGTTCAAAGGCTAAAGTGGCCAGCATTGAATCAGGTTTTAAGTCCTATTTATTTCTTCATGTTAATGCAGAGAACTGAAATTAAACTATGTGCAGACCTAAGAGTTTACCTTATCAATGCAAGGAAATAACTGAGTTTCAAATTTAGAAATTTTATTCAAGAAATCTGATGAGACCCCCCCCCATGGCACAAGCACAAACATAAACACCAGGCGGTTTGTCATATACCTTCTGTTATAGGCCAGATTTACTTCAGGTAGATTTCTTAAACTCTCTGCATTCTATGGGAAACAAATACTGCTTAACATTTAGCAAATATCAGTAGCAAATTGCCTGCACTGAAAGTTAACACTTCTTTTTGTTTGCAAATATCACTAGTTGAAACAGAAAAATGTTAAAAGTGGTAAGTAGGATATGTTTTTGCACAATGTGGCAAATACCATGCACCTAAAAAAGCCCACCATTTGAAGCCCATTCATGAATGACTAACGTAGTGTGGTTGCATGTAAAGAAACAAGATTTTTGAAAAAGAAAGAAGAACATTGACTCCATCTGATAACAAGAACAATATTAAATAAATGCATCTAGCCATATGTTGTTAATGACATGACAAAAAAACAATCTAAAATACAGACAATGACAACATTGGAAGACAAGGGAGAGAGGAAGACAGGTTAAAGAAGAAAACAAATATTAAACTATTCTTACCAATCCGGCAATCTTTTTAATCATTGCAGCTGGATTTGATTTCAATCCTTTAACCAGTGCCACAATCAACTGCTTCAGCATAGATAGTTTTTTATCTTTCTCAGCATCCACAAGAATAATATCAGCTTTATAACCTTCTCCACCCAAAGCCTGAAGCTCTTCCAATGCAGGAATAGTGTTAAAACGCTCCTTAAGCCTTTTATCCTGTGAGTAGTAATACCTAAACTTTAAAGAATAATCATATGAAACAAGAATAAATGAAATCTAAGTGTATAAGTCATGCATGTATTATTGTCAGCTCTCCAGCACATATATGAACCATATATCATCCAAATGACAGAATTAAACAGGCACAACAATTATAATATGATTTTACATTTCAAGGAATCTACAGAATCCTTTGAGGAAATTCCTAGCCAGATTTCTTTGCCAGGGGTAAAAGGCACCTCTGAACTGATAGTGTAAAGAATATATCTAACACCAGAACAATAAAGGACAAGGAGTTAGCTTCTTTTCTCTTTCAATAACAAGATCTTACCCAATAATCCAATCGCCAAACTTTAATTATTGACAGTTCTTACAAGTTAGCACTACCAATTCTTCCAACTGCATTAGTTTCTATCTCTTTACGCCATTAATTTTTTTCTCAGGAGCGAAGTTGTAAAAACCTTGTAAACTTTTACTTCAGAGAGTTCTTACAAGTTACTAACCATCAAATCTCCATAAAGCAACAACTTCTTTTTTTCTGAAATGCCATTGCATTTTCTCAGTATAAAAGCAGAGTCAAGAGATCAAATTCTAAAGAATATTTTCATGCATAAAACCGTCCAGATTCTGCTTTAGGTAGCAAACAATCACCCAGAAGAGAAATCACAATAGAAATCTTTTAGATGGTAGACCAGATTAGTACTGCTTAACATTCAATTTTAAGTTTGATCAAATATCATTAGGGGCTCTGATTGTCATACTGATATATGGAGTTATGGCAAATATTCAGTGGAAGCTACATTACCAACTGAAAAGTTCTAGATTTATACATTAGAATGTACTTAAAAAATATTAACCATTCAACTGGTTAAAAGTAAATGCATCACACATGGCCTAAATCTTTTTGCTGATGTAAATACGCTTTTTCATCCTTGAAAAAAAAAATTGAAATCTATTATCATCACAAGCAAACAAAATTCTGATACTTAATGTGTTCCTCAAATGCTTACAACCATTATCTTATGAAGCTCCATTTCAACCAAAAAACAAGACTAGTTAAGCAGCAAGACAGTACAATGAATCACAAATGAGATAATCCTCACCGGGATGACAGAATAGAAACCGTTTGGAATTGGCTCAGAAAGCATTCCAGTGCTCCACAAAATCTGTGATGCTGTCTGAGATGACAATCCATCTTGCTCAAAATTTCTAGGCGATTCCCTATTACTTAAACTCTCTTCATGAGAAACCAAGGAAACAGAACTAAATTTTTCAATAAAATCTGAAGACCACCACATTGCATTAGAATGCCCCTGCTCTGCTGGACCTGTATCATCACGTGTCTCTTCCATGTCCTAAAGTATTTGAAATGCAAAACCATATTCACCTCTACTTCTCAACCCATAAAAGATCTTTCCAATCCAAGAATAGTTCTCAGGCAACAAAACATTTGACGACAAGCTTCTTTTGTACTAAATTGTTCGAGCTGGAGGCCATCAGACCTGCAGAGAAAAGACCATTAGACCAAATTGGTAAATTCTTTACTTCTGAATTCAATAACCACGCAAGAGTCTAGCATCCATTATAAAAGGGGAAACGCCTACAAGCAAATGAGGAAATGTGCACAAACCAAGAAAAAAGTAGTCTAGAATGAAAAAGTGTTCTAACTTCCTTTAGAAAACCTTTGTCCTAATTAAAATCCAAAAAAATGTTTACATCCAGGATTTCTACATATAATTATTTCACCAGCACATCAGCCAGCCTATCCCACAAGCCATTTTTCAACCAAGATAGAGATCATCAACCAACAAACATTCAGCAAAAAAAATTCATCCCCCCTTATAAAATTAGCAAAATTAACTCATTTCTAGCTGAATTCTTATCCACTAATGACATATTCATTTCGATTTTGGAAAGTAATTGGAGTTCTCACAAGCAATTAATAATATGATGCAAGACAAATAAATAAATAAATAAAGCCGAATAACGAAGAAAAGCAAATATAGATTAAATTAGAAGATCTACGAACAAAATAAAAAAAAAATACTAAGAGACAAATAGGTGAAACAAATCAAAATCAGCAACGCACTCTCAAAAATTACACTTGAATCCAACTCTCCTTTGCCACTGAATATCGATAATCCCAAGCGATTGGTCTTCCCCAAAATTAGCAACAAAATATAATCCAACCCAAGCACGAAACAGATTCAATCGAATATAGCTCGTTTCTTAATCTTTAAAATTAAGGATAAAAAACGGAAATGAGAAAAAGAGAAACAGAAATGATTTGAATGAAAAGGAAGAAAGTGAAAGGACGGTTTTACCACCAGCAGATCCGTGCATTTGAATCAGAAACCAATAGCATTTGAATCTCAACTCCTCCATTTGTGAATTAGCCCCATCTTTTTCTTAATAACATTCTTCTACACAAACTCAACAGCCAGAAAGATGCTACTAATTTATTTAGTTATTTATTTATATTTATATAAATCGATAAAAAGAGGGGGGAAATGAGAAATGTAAGCAACAATACAAATGCAAACCCAAAGGAGAAGGGAACGAGGAAATGCAAGAGAGACAGAAACGAAAGAGCTATTGGATTTTTGTATTTAATATTAAATAAGGGTTGTCCTTAGGTTATTAATTTTTTTTCCTTCTTTCCTTTCGTTTTTTCCATCGATCGATGAAGAAAATCATGGCTTTTTCTTATGAGAGCCCGGTAGGTCGGACAATCGTGCCATATTTTTATGGGCATATATATATATATATATATATATATATATGTATATATATATATTTATATTTGATAATTTTATTTAAAATATTATATATTTTATTTTAAATTTTAATTTTATATTATATAATTTATATTTATTATATTTTATATTAATTTAAATTATTTTTCTTGTACCAATACGATATAATATGCAAGATTATCTGGTCTAAATTTTAAGATAAAAGAATAGAAGGGAGCGGTGAGTCACGTGATGGGAATCTGGGGACCTCTCCCCGACAGCCAGCTGGCAATGGGGTTGGCTCTCACCAACATCTACGCCTGCATCCGCGTGAATCTCCTCCTTTATTTTTACTTTCTTTCTTCATTTTCTTATTTGTGCTTTCTAAACAATTTTTAGAAGACGAATTCTTTTTTATCTAATTAAATTTATGCACATTCACCTATAAGCGAAATAAGAAATGATTAATTATTGAAAATAAATAAATAAAAATAATTAAAAAGAATTCTAAAAATTTTAAAATTATGGCTATTTATAAATTTAAAATATGAAAAAATTATTAGTAAATACATTGATATACATCGAAAGTAAAATTTTTTAATTTTAAAAATAAAATTAAAATATTATCACTTATCTTATTTACTTATTTTTTATCTTTTAAATATATATAAAAAATACGTGAAAGTTTTATTAAAAAAGCTATTGTCAATCTACTATTACTTGGAAATAAGAAAAATAGCATCATATAATAACTTTAAAACTATTTAGATTCAATTCTTATTTAAAAGAAAATTAAAGGATTATGATGTTCATTAGAATATGTTTTTTTATTTTATAATATAGCTTCTGGATAACTTTTTCCTGATAAAATTAATGTTATTGATTTATGATATCAAATTTAATGAAATAATTTATTATTAATATAAATTAATAAATTAATTATTATTTATAAGCATCAATTATCTCTAGTCGGTATTGTTGAAAATTCAATACACTTGGCAAGGTAAGTAAAATAGTTACATGGTTATATTTTGAATACAAATTTAAGTAAAAACTATTTATTTTGAATATTTGTTAATAAAACAAAGAAAGGTTTATTTTGCGTACCTTCTACTCTTTTGCAGAAAACAAAGTGGCGTCAAGTTAATTCCTGAATTTAAAGGAGTCAATGGCCTCAATCTCGAGGGCTTACGCAAGAATAGTAACTCGCAAACACGTGCGAAATTAGTTGGTTGATATTTTTCATTGGAGGCTTATCGGTGTTCTATATGAATTTGTCATTTGAATTGGATTTATTATGGTCATAGAAAATTTGAATTTTAAGTCAAATCATATCTAATTGTTATGTTAATAAATTATTTATACTTATATTATTTTATATTTAATTTATAAATTTTTAGAATAAATTAAATTAAATTTAAACTAATTATTTAATATTCTTTTAAATTAAATTGATCCCATTTTTAGTGTAATTATTTATAGTCAATGGTCCCAAAAAGTAATTCAATTGCAATGAAAATGTTTTTTGGATGGCATCACTGGGGCACGGGATAACTTTTTCCATCGTCCCACGCGATTTCAGAGCTCTAATTACTTTCTGTTGTTACCTTCTATCCTTTTTTTTTTATCCTACTAAAATATCTTTGCACTTATTTTTTTCATTTTTACTTTATTTTTCAATTAAAATTTTATTTATATAAAATTTTATTTTTATTTTATTGTTCAATTAAAATTTTATTTATATAATTTTATTTATATAAAATTTTATTTTTATTTTATTTTTCAATTAAAATTTTATTTAATAGAATAAATAAAATTTATTATTATATAATCAACTAATTAATAAATAAATTTTATTCATATAAGATAAACTAATAAATAAATCAATTTAATTATTATATAATTAAAAGAAACATTATTATTTGATACAAAACTATTATTTGAGTAATTTTCAACTCAACGAAAAATAATATTTGATATAAAAATAATTTTAAGAAATTTTAATTAGTTATTGACTTCATAAATATTAAATAATCTAAAAAGAATGCCAGTATACATACATTTTAATTTGATGTCCCTAATGATCATTTTTCTTTTTACTATAAGTCATCCTACCACCACTATTACTTTCAAATACAAACACATATCTAACCACTAAGTTTAATCTCATCACTATAATAACAAGTCTTACTGCCATCGCTACAATGTCAATAATATTTCTTTAGATAAGTAGATAACAGAGGAAAAAGAATTTGGAGTTGTAGTCTAAGTTTATTGTTTATGACAAAAGACAAAAATGTAGCAAATATAGGAAAGGAGAAAAGACAAGTGGATGGCATAGAGTCAAAAGTATTGGCTAGTGGGAAAATGTTGACCAAAAGATAATTGAACAAGAAGGCAATGATAACCACTTCAAAATAATGTGGAGGTTGGCAAAAGATGTTCATACAGTGATGCTGGAAGTGGACTTGTTCTTGTTCTAATTCTTAAGTGAAGGAGAAAAGAATAGGAAGTTAATTGGGCTTAATTTAATCAATTGGTATAATTTAATAGACCATGATGTAGAACAATTTTACTGAAATGTATTAAATAAAGGAAATTAAAAGCATGGCATCCATATGCCAGCAAAAGATATGTTTAAAACATTATAAAAACTTCTTAAAAATCGATCTATAAAGCCAAAACTATAAACATCAAATGTTTAAAATAATAAATCATAAAACAAAAGTTTTCAATAACTCCCAAGCATTAAGATGCAAGTTTGATCCATATCATCAAGGTTGCCATCCTTTCCAGCTGTCCATCTTCATTTATCCTTTTCCTTGTCTTTGCCATTGGTCCCTAAACTATGTCAAACATATTTAGTATCAATAACCAAGTATCATATGCCAAAGGAAAGTTAAATGAATTTTTTGAATTTATACTTGAGGTAGAAACTCCTTTTTTGCTTTTTGTCCTTAATTGATTCAAATACTCTTTATAGTTTCTCCTTTAATGACTAGGTTTTCTGTTATGATGACAAGTACCCTTGTCAGCTCCTTTTTTAACCTTCACTCCACCAGATGGCTTTAAACTTTTTGATTCGTTTTTTCTTGATTTTTTCTTCTTGTTCTTAGTTTTTTTAGAAGTAGAAGTAGAAGTATAAGTAACCAAGTGGATAGCCTTCTTATTAGTGAGAGACTTTTCTACCGTAGACAATATGTTCAACAATCCTGAGAGGGATGCCTCTAGGTGATTCAAGTTGAAGTTTAACATAAATTATGAAAAACTTAGAGGCAGAAAGGAGAAAACTAGATCAATGTTTAACTTATTATCTATCGACCAACCTAACTATTCTAGACGAGTGATCCAGTCGATCATCTTTAGCATAGAAGTTCTAATAGGCATACCTTTTGACATCTTATTTTAGAACAATTCTTTTGAAATGTCAAATCTCTCAGTGCGCTTTTCCTTATCAAAAATTCTCTAATGTTTAAGATAATGTCTGGAGCTTCCATGCCTTCATTTTGCTTGTAGAGTTTGGGTTGTCATGCTATCATGCATGTAGCTTGTGTGACATCATGTCTATAAATTTGATAGGCATCCCTTTCTTTTTAAAAGGCACCAGGTTTAGGTTCGTTAGGTATGGGCTTATCAAGGATATAGGCATTATGCTGTTATGCTAAAAAAATTTTAAATAGCAAAGCTAGTTAATAAAATTCGGCTCAGTCAACTTATTAGCATCCAATATACTACGAAGTGACAAATTAGAAGTCATACTTTTTGTTTATAGCCTGTATCAATTCAGAACATATTTAATATTAATAACATACACAAAATAATCATTTAATCAAGTTTTAAAACTAAAATGATTATTCCTTATTATTTTTACATGATTATAGCCCTCAGCTATAATCGAGAAGTTTAACATTTGAAACCTCTTAATGAGCTAGGACCCCTTTGATCCTAACATAATCTTGAGCGACCTAACAAATTATGTAAGAACTAATTGAGTAGGTAACTTGATTTATCAATTGCATCTCTATGCAACTCCTAGATTAGTTATGTGGTATCTCTTTACCTAAATACATCATATGTATTTCACCTAACCGTTGCCTCTAATGTCACATGGTTAAGTGTGACACATCCGAACCAAGCAACATTAGTTAAGTAAGACCATTACTCATGCCATTCGGGTGAAAAAGACCTTGAATGACTCAACAAATCACCCTCGGCCGAAACTTATATATCTTTTTATGAATAATGGAAGGCGTTTGATCATGTTTAAGCAAGGACTTAACATTTTATGAGGGATTTCTTTTATCCAATATTATTTGTCTCATTGATTTGCTTCTGATTACATTGGCATTTGCATTTATTTTATTATATACAACATACATAAATTAGCAAAATAAATCCATCACATGCAATCTATTAGGATGGTTATGGACTTTTAACTAAACTTGTTTCTTTGAGCCATTAGGAAACTAGGAGGTCAAATTCCTAGGGATACCAAGTACATATCACATAAGTCTTCATAGTTATCTCCTTGGACTTCATCTTAGCGCCATCTCTTTTACATCTCAGAATACATAAATTCTCTAATGCTAACCTACTCCTAGATTTCTAACAATTACATGAGTTTGAAGAAACCTCGAGTTACATTCAAGGGGAGTAAGGTGAGAAAAGAATTTTACAACTCTGAATAATAAAGAGATAAAGCAGGGTTGACAGACCTATTTATAAAAAATAAATACCAAAATAGATAAAATTAACGATCCACAACCTAGTCATACAAGGTTTAAGTCCATAACTTTCCTTTATGCTTTAACAATTATAGCAAAATAATAATATATAGCTATTGTCAAATGGTAATCACATGTAAACAATGCATTTATAAACAAATTTATAACATTTAACAAAGCATCTATAAAAATTGACTATAGTGATTAAACACATTTAATCTAATTCCTAACTTTTAAGAAACTAGTCTTAAATCGAACATTAACCTACCTTTAGGTGATTTGTCTCATAATGACAAATGCTTTTATTTTGCATGCTTAATTTAGGTTTTCCAAAATTAACACATTTAAAGTATTAAAATTACAGTAACCTATTTAATTAAACAATTTAAGAAAACAAGTTTCAAAATCTTGATTCTTTTAAAATATGTTTATTTAAAAAATCTTAGTGGAATTCAAATTCTTTCGATGTTCTTAACTTTTAGAAACCAAGTTCTATTATATAACTCTTTACCTAATCCAACTTGAACTTATTCCATAATATAAGGAATCTAATTCCTAACGTTAGGGAATTTTACCTTTTTTAGAAAACTAGTTCCAAAGGAGGTAAGACTCTAACAAGTAGTACCCTCAGTTTTGGCAATCATTTTGGCCTTGCCAATAGCCTTTGACTGCCAAATTTAGATGATGTCTAGGGGTTGTTTCAAGTGCTAGAAAATCAGATTAGGTGCTATCAAGAAATGATTCAAGGCTACATTCAATATAGCAAATTTTTTGCCCCCAATTGTAAGTTTTAAGAAAACCCAAGAAGTGATATCACCCTGCCACAAGACCTAACATTGAAAAAAGATTTCCACGCCTTTGAAGGATGTTTAAACATTGATTTCAGTGCTGAAAATTCATCCAAGATTTTGCCAAAGTTTGAACTAAAGCAATAAACTCGATGGTAACAATTGCCATGTAAATTGCAACTTCCCGTGGCATACCTTCCATGAATATGGCACCAATATGCCTTGAATTTCAACAATCAATATCCATTCAAGAATTAAATATTCTTCAATTAACTTGCTGTTCTAAGATGTAGCGCAGCTATGGAACCTTTCCGTAAGATTTCAAGGTGCATTAGGTGTAAGATCACATCCAAAATTAGCCTACAACACTATACCATGTGAATTTATCAAGACAAAATTATGTTTCTTTGTATTAAAACAGGTCTTAATAAATCAAAATCGAATTTTACAAGTTTTATAAGACCAGATCAAATTATAAAAATCAATTTTTACAACAAAGAAATCATTAGAAAATCCCTTAGTGAAAATCGCAAGTTACAAGGTCTACATGTCTCTATCTTTTGTCAATTCAATGTGCATTTAATCTAAATCAATAACAACTAATTTTTATTAATTATTAAACCTTTTAATAATGATTACAATTTCTAAGCATGCTGTCAGAATTATTTTGTAAGGTTTTATGGCCCAAAACTTCATAGATCTATACATGTGACATTCAAATGTCAATTACCATAAATTAGATTGTACTTACTACATGTAATCTACAACCTATAGACTCAGATACCATTTGAAAGATGTCTCTATCCTAGTAAAGTCCGACTTTATGTGTATTTTGGATTTTAAAAATCAATAGAACATAAAGAAAATAGCAACAAAAATAGTAAACACAAAATAACTAGACTTCTTTACGGATCTTTAGAGAGGGTCTTACTTGTAGTAAACATTAAATTTAAATTCAAAATGCAACCATCTATATAGTTACCTTGATTTTAGATGTCAACATCTAAAATAAATACAACACAAATAATTTTGAAGAAATAGGCCAAAGCTTCTTATAGGGTTTGTTAAATACCATGAGCAACACACTTATCTAGTATCTAGTGGTTATCCACACAAGTAGCTATTGAAACCTTCTTAAGGACTGGTGGTTCTCCAGTGCTAGCTAGAAGGGCTTTTAACCCTCAACCAAAAGACTATCTTTCTTGTTTCTTCTTGATTAAAAACCAAGAACTATTCAAGGATGAAGGTGGCTCAAAACATGAACAAGAATAGAGGTATAGGTGGCGATAAGAGAGAGAAAAACCCTGATTTATTTTGTAACCTTTACAAATATTTTTTTTCCAATTTAAGTCTTAAGAAACCTCTAGTCTACTATCCTAACAAGTCTTTATATAATAGCTTAATCTTAGCCCTAGCTTGACTTAGGATAGAAGAGCTTTAACCTAATTAAAAGTCTTAAATCAAGTGAAACTCTTTCCTTGTTTTAGTTGTTTTAATTTAACCAACCTACTTTCACAAACTTTATGATCAACTCCTCATTCTCACCCCTTGGTCAAAATACCCCACATTATTGGGCCAAAGGAATTAGCCCAACAAGCTTGGGCCAAAAAGCATGGGTTTGGCGCAATATGAGGTTTTGGGCCAAACTTGTGTTTCCTTGAATTTAATCTAATTAATTTAATTCTTTATTTATCTAAATAAATAAACAATATTTATTTAATAAATATAATTGTTAAATGATTACAAAAATTAAATAAATAAATTGGAAACACAATGTAGCTAGTATATACACATCCTTATGGATTTTATCACTATAAAATCCTTAATTTAGTTAAAACTATTTTTAACTTAATTTTTAATATTATTTAGTATTAATTATCAAATAATTAATATTACAACAATATTTCTAGGGATGATAAATAAATTAATGAGATAGAAAATTTGATTTTTATGAAAATCCCAAGTCTAAGTGAAATCCCATTTCAATTAGAATTAGTACTTATCCACCTTTATAATTTATGTCTTAATTTAAACATTATTTTAATAAGATAATCTTATTTTAATGTCATAATTCGACAACACAAAATCCAGATTTTACAGATCTAATTTTATCTTAATTTGTTGAACTATTCAATTAAGTCCTTTATTCAAATTACCTTTTATTTACTTAAGTCAAACTTAATTAAATCCTGAATTCAATCCAATAGATCTACCTTATTGTGTTGACTCATTAGGTTCCCAACACATTGGCAATTAACATAAATAATCTTATTAATCATGTTCATAGATCAAAAGCAGGATTTATCAACCCATCATGACCATCCAAAATGGTAGAGAGTCAATGTGACCTTATAGAAACCTTTTAGTAACCAAACTATTAGTGTAGTACAGTCCCTTCACCATATATAACAGATTAAGGATGAGATGGTGTAGTGTTTACACAGACCTCTATCTATATTAATTTCTATAAGTCATGGTTAATGATCATGGATCTATGAGGAACTATTCCTCACAATCTACTATGCTTTAGTTGGACACTATAATCTAATTACCAATAGTCATGAACACGCAGGATATATTTCCAATATCACTCGGGATGGTGAATCCTCTATGAATTACTTATTCATCAGCCATATGATTCATGCTATACCTAAAACCACCTACCATAAGAATCCACCTATTGTGAACCTGTTCATGATGGAAGTCAAATATAATACTCCTTATATGAGATGACCTGGTATCATAAGTCAAAGGACTATTATACACGATTGGAACATGAAAACATATTCCATTTATACTTGAGTGACTTATTATTAGTGTAAGCCCTACAAGCCAATTATTGTGACTTGTAAAGTATACACATTTATTGATTTCATGTAATCAAACATTATATTTTGTAAAGGTATTTTTTTATCCATAAGGTTTAATTCTCATAATTGTTATAAATATCTTATGTAAATAAAGTCCATGGAACACATTGGCCTTGCAAGGGAATTGTAAAAGTGTTACAATTATGACATTTGTATGCATCAAAGTGTTTCTAAAAATGGTCCTAGCCATCGTATTGTCAAGACAGGACATTAATAATAGAGAAAGACTAGCATATGTAAGCCTTTTTATATGTGATGCATAAAACTGATCTCATAAGTTGAAGTATAAAGATATTTGAAAACATCATATAGGTGCTTGTTATGGTAACAAGTTCACTGCACATGACTCACTATAAGAGTTCTATTTGGTATTTTAATCAGGTGTCTATAAAAACATTCTCATGTGTTAGTACTGTAAGTGATCTTTAGAGTTGTGACACCAGTTCATCTCATATGAGAAGTATTATGCTTTGATTCTATCACAAATGGGTCCAAAATAGATGGATGCTTATGGTATGGTGGTTTTGGGTATGACATTATTCATATGGTAGGTGAATGAGTGGTTCAGAGAGGATTCATCACATCAAGTGATATGAAGGGACACATCTCACATATACTTGGCATGTCTTAACTCAAAGTCCTTGGCCAGGGCAATATTGATTATGTAGTTAACATATAAAGGTTGCATATTAATATGGAATAAGTTAAGCGTAGACACTGAATCATGCTCTTGCTAATTCTAGGATATATGATGAAAGGATATTTATTACACTGAGATACTAAACACTAAAGGGCTTGTCAAAACCATATTGACACTCTTGCATGTTGGGTAGCCATGATGCATTACTAGATGCCAATCTTGGTCTATAAATATCAAATATTCTCTATTGTTCTATTTTATATTTATTGCCAATATGATGGGGGCCTAATGGGTTACACACATAAGGGTGATTAATAGAAACTAAACTGAGACTTGGCTTATATGTCCAGTACAAGTAATGTTTACTTACGCCCAATTTGAATAATTTAGATGGCCTAGGGGTAAAATTGTAATTTCTTAAAAATTAAAATTTTAAACCCTAACCATATAAGCTGATGATTGCTATCCTATAAACCCTAGCTAAAAATTCAACCAAGAAGACCAAGAAAACCTAATTTATGATTTGCTTTAGAAACCCTAAAGAGTTAATGCAATATTACTTTCTTGAAGAGGAGAGTTATTTTCTCTTTAGTTTTTGATTGTTAAATCAAGGTCTTCTAAGTGCAAAGGAAGGTTTATTAAATACTAGGTTGCTAACAGGACTCCCGATAACAAATTCTCTTCCTTGTTAAAGGTTTTTTTGGATCACCTATGTGGATAACTGCTAAAGGTTGGATGATTGGACAACTTTAATTGACAACAATTGGGCTCAATGCATAAGTTCTTAGGTCATGGAATTATTGAAAAACTTTTCAAGATTGAGGTATGTATAAATCTTGAACAGTTCTTTAACTTTCTTGATCTCAAAGATTAGTCAAGATCATGCAAGACAATCCTAATTAGTTTGTTGATTTACTTTCGTTGATATATTTATTAATTAGTTTATAAATGTTTGTAATCTAATTACTTGCTACCTCAAGATTTCTTACACCTATAACAAATGGAGTTCTCATTTGGGCCATGTTTAATGAACTTGTTTCCACAAAAAGAAAAAAACACCCCCATGCTATCCCAAGTATCTTGTATACTTTAACCTATGAGATCAGTTGCTTACTTCCTAAGCAAGAAGGCATTAACATAAATTGGTCTTTGAGCATCATCAATGCCCCATCTTACAATACGATGACCAAGAATATTTCTGAGGAACTAGGCTTTGATCTATAAGAATCTTATAATTGTAATGCATTGCAAATTCTTTGTAAGGCCTTTCAAAGTTCCATGGGCTTCATCTAATTAGTGTTAGCATGGGTGTTAATCACACCACTAACATTAAAGAAAACCTTTGTTACATAAACTTTGTAATAAGTATGTAGTTATTTGACTATGTATCCCATGTCCCAATCCGATTAGTTTAAGGGCATATGCCAATAGAGAAGACCAAAGAGATAATCATTAAGACTTGCAAAGTCACTAACAGAAAGGACCAAAGAGATAATCATTAAGACTTGCAAAGTCACTAACAGAAAGGACCAAAGAGATAATCATTAAGATTTATGAAGTTTTTGTATGTATCCCTAGGAATTTAACCAACTAGTTTCCCAATGGCTCAAGGAAACTAGATAGATAAAGTCCATAATCATTCTAGTGGATTGCATGTGTTAGATTTATAGACAACCCATTTTAATTGGGCCATTATCTAAGGCATCAAAGATTACTATTCTAGGCATCATCGATGTAATTTGTACAAGCTTGGATCATTCATCAATTATTCCTAGCCATGGTAAGGTGTTTAGAGAGCCAAATAAGCATACAATTCATATTTTCCATGATGTATCGACAGAGCGTCTTATTGTATTGATATAAAGCCTTCACACCATTAAAAATTTAAATTTTGTAGGTTCTATCGATACAAAATGTCAATGTATTAGTACGTTGCTTCATGTATCGATACATTGGCTTGTTGTATTGATATAAAGCTTGATAGTAGCTAAAATCATGATTTTTGGCTAAAATATATTGTAACATAAGTGGTTATATTGATATAAGACTTAATGTATTGATATATCTTGGCAAAATTTGTTTAAGTATCGATACAAAATAACATTGTATCGATACATAGGCAAAATGACCTAGTTCATGATATTTTTATCCCTTTGCACCATTACATCAAAACTTAAATTGGACCATGTTTTTGGCACCAAAAATCATCCAAATTCATACTATGCCTTAGCATTGGACTTGTGATTAGATCAATTAAAATTTTTAGGCCTAAATAGCCATGACAAAGGACATTTTCATGACTAAATGCAATTTGTTGGAGCACACTTTGGTACCTTTCCATGTCTTAACTGCATAAAGTGGCCTTGATCCTCTATTTTTGCTGAGCAAGCCAATAGAATTAAGAGACATTTGCGCATAGTACCTTGTCCATATATGAGGTGCATGCGCAAAAGCCCTAAAATGCCCTTGCTTTTTGTATTTTGTACCATCTCTAACATACATATCCTTAAAACCATTTAAGCCATTTTTGCTAGTTTTTCTTCTTGCTAATTCATAGCAAGTAAGAAAAAACATCAAAAGCAACATCTTTTCTTAAAAAAGCTTATCTTGTTGGAGAAAAGTTATTAGAACTCTTGTTGTTTGTATTTTCTTAATTATTTCTTTATTTTGTTGCTATTTTCAGACTTTACATCATATTAGTGGCCTCTTCATGTAGCCATGACCTCTTATAAGCCCTATGCATTTTCTTTGATGTCTTATCCATAAGCCTATGACTTCGACATGCATTCATGTTAAAAAATCATGTTTTTATATTGTCATGAAATTTTCAGTCCTTATTCATGTCTTAATACATCTTCCTTTATGCACATATCATATTCCATGCCTCTATAAATATATTTTAACATGTTTATGCTACCATCTTACCTAAAAATTAGGTCTTCATGCTGTCATAAAACTTCCAGCACATGCTTCTGTCATGAAAACACTTTTTTCTATGCTCATACCAAGTCTCATGTCTCCATAACATATTGTAATATGTTCATGCATCATTCATATCTTTCTTGCATTTTTAACATGTTTTTAATAAAAATAATGTTTTATTGATGTTCTATCATGTTTTTATCATTTGATCTCATGATTGAATGTTTTTCATGATTACAAATCCTTGCTTGATGTCTTGTTCTTATTGCAAAAATTTATTTTTTTTAGAACCTCCCCAAGTTAGGTCTATATTAACTTCAATAAATGGAGACTACAATGGACTTACTATTTTCAATCAATTGGTTTCCTAATCTTAGGGAAGAATCAAGCTCTTCATGTTTAGATTCAAGGGTAAATGAAGTTATATATTTTAATTTTCAAAACAAAAATCTCCCTTTTAAATTTTTCTTTAATCGCTAATGCCTTAGTCTTGTGTCTAGAGTCTTTTGCTTATGAAATGATTAATGGCTTGTTTCACCATCCTAAACCACTCCAAGATTATGTAAATGAGCTTGTGAAGCCACTGTCACTTCTTCTTTCAGTCATGAACATTCAGATGTTTGGAACTTGAGTCTAGCTTTAGGAAACCTAAAAAAAAAAAAAAATGTCCCCTATTTCATGCTGACAACACTATAAGCATGGCTTGAAAAATCATTTCTGAACCCTAAACAATTTTTCATGAACTGTATTGAGTTTTCCTTAAAAGTCCATCAAATTACTTTTTCAATGGTGTCTCGTTTGCCTTCAGATGATTCTAGATGAGGGAGTTATAATGTTTTAAACTGATGCTATTTGGAACCCTTAAAGTGAAATGATTTGTATTCTATTTCGGCTATTTCGGCCCACCAAAATTTTCTTTTTGGATTTTTAAAATATTTTTCCTAGAAAGTTTGTGAAATTCCCTTAAAGAAAAGGTATCTTTTGTGATTGAACGATTCCAAATAAGTTAGGTATGATTTTACAAAGTCAATTACATCCTCTCCTCTATACGTGCTGCAGTATAGAACTAGACTTAACTTTAAAAATTATTTCTCCTAAAAAGTAACTTTTCAAGAGTTTTTGGAACATTTTTACATTAACCCTTATTGAGTCACCTTTCCAATGCTACCTTATCTGACCTGTAAAACTTTCTGTAGACACCTCATTTTGTCCAGACCAGTTTTTGGCATCCTAGGAGTTAGGTAAAATATGGTAAAAATCAAAAAATAAAAATAAAAGGTAGGGGACGACTACAGGGTGCCGTGTCGCTAGGCACTATTAGGTGACACGACGCCAAGCAAAATTTTTTTTAGAAGGTCTAAAATGCCTATAGGCCGTATTAAAGAAAATATAAAAACAAGGCATCAAAAGCCACTTTTCATGGTGTCACCAAGGTTATTCAAATGAATACACAAATCAATTTCCCATTGTTTATGACCAAGTTAAGGTAAATTGGGAAGCTACAGGTTCGTACAAGTTATATTGGGGTGCAAGTATTGATACTAGGCCTTTACGATGCAAAAAACTTGAGTTTTGACATGTAGCATTGATACATAAGGTGTGGTATCGATACCTAAGGTGTGGTATCGATACCTGGCATGTTTGTATCGATACAGACTTTGACAGTAGCTAAAGTTATGACTTTTGGCAAAATGTATCGATACACAAGCATGAGTATCGATATAAATCCATAGAGTATCGATATAGGCATCTAAGTCTTGAGACTAGAAATATTTTTGCTTTTAGAATCGATACACAGCCCATTCTATTGATACGTAAGAGTAAAAAGTACCTTGTGTATCAATACAACATGTTTTGTATCGATACACCAAGGCATGTTTGCCTAGTTTAAGCCACTTTTTAGCCTTCGAAAACCTAATTTGAACATGTTTTAGACCAAGGAACTTCATAAAACATTGCAAACCTCAACTATGGGTTCATTAATGGATTCTAACAAAATTTGGAGTCTAAACAATTAATGACAAAGGTCACTTTCATAAGATATATGGGTGTAAGAGGGTGTGGTAGGCATATCTCCAGTTGCAGGCTATCATAACTTTTTTGCCTCTTTGCTCAGCATGGCAGAACCAATAAGAAGAGAGTCAACTGAGCATGGTAGCTGGAGATGTCTGCTGGTGTAGAAAGGAAAAGTAAAAAATGCCCTTCGCATTATCTTCTAAAAAGAGGGGCTGAGCATTGAATAAAAAAAACTTTCAGTTATCTAAAAGAAAAAACTTTAAGCTATCTAAAACAAAAAACTTTCAGCTATCAGAAAGCTTTCTAGCAATCTCAGAAAACTCTTCATCTATTCCCACAAATCTTCTAGCAACTTTAGCTCCAAAAGTTCACCAAAAACATTGTTTCATTGCTTTTCACCTTCAAACAACCTCTATTCCCGTAACTCCCTAAAATCACCATTAGTACACTTTTAAAAACTCAACCATTCACATATTTTTATCCTCAAAACACCCTATCAGCAACCACATTACCAGAAAGCTCTTTTTTTTCACCCTTTTCTTGCTAAACAATAGCAAAAAGAGGGAAGGGACTGAGCTTAAAGTTACTGCTTTAAAAAAGAGGAAAGTTCAAGCTTTTGCTGGTATATTCTTTTACCTTGTTCTAGATATTTTCTATTTTGATCATCCATTTCATTTTAGTGAGCGTTTTATGCTGCCATGGCCTTCCTAATACTCTCATGCATCTTTGTTGCTTTGGTTGTGGTAGTCCTAGGATCTTGATGGCCTTTTTGACACCATGATGTTGTGGGATATATAAACTCACCATGCTTCATTTTCATTATCATACAGCCCATTTTCATACACCTTTTGCCATGTTCCTTCCATATTCACATGCCCATTTCATATTTAAATGGTCACCTTAATGTGTCTTAGTATGTTGAAATACTTTTCTTGTGTTTTAAGGAGGCTCATGAAATAAAAATGCTTTTTTGACAACTCTGACATCCACTTCTTTGTATAAACATGTTTATATCATCTCCATGCACCCTGTTTGTCATCTACTTGCATCTATGTCATCCACTTCCATGTTAAAATGTCATCTTTGCTTGTTTGCATGTTTAATCCATGTTTATCTTTGTATGTGCTACATTTTGTTCATAATGTCTCCATTAAAATGCTTGCTTGTCCCTTACAAACTGACTTTTAGAAAAATCCCTAAGTTAAGTTCATGCTACCTCCAATAGATGAAGAATAGCATGGACTTAATGCTTTCATTAAATTGGTCTCTCAATCTTGGGGGTAAATCAACATTTCAGCTCTGGATTTTATTATGAAATAAATTTATTTTTCAAAAAAAAAAAATCCTTTTTAGTATTAAACCTTGATCTTGAGTCTCATGTTCATTTTGGTGACATGGTTAACAGGTTATTCCATATCCTAAACTACTTTGGGATTATGGAATAAACTTGTGAAGCCCGTGTTATTTTTTATCGCAGACGTTCGGACATCCTAGGCTCGAGTCTATCTTCAAAAAAATCAGAATATCGAATAATCCCTCTATTTTTGCTTTGGCAACACTGTAGTCTGAACTTGAAAAATTATTTTTGAAACACAAAATATTTCCTTTGATTTTTTTAATATTTTTCCTTTAAAAGGCATCGAATTACCTTTCTAACGGTGTCTTGTTTGCCCTCGGATGAGGGAGTTATGACTTTTTTGAACCTTTGCAGTCCAAAACCCTAGAACCAATGTGCAACATTTTATTTGGGCCATTTCGGCCCATTAGATGATTTTTATGAAATTTCCAGATACTTTTCCCAAAAATTTCACAAAAGTCCCTTTTCGAAAAGGTATTATCCACAATCTAACGATCTCGGATAACCTTAGAATGATTTTTTGAAATCCATTATGCCCTTATAATTTTACATGCTACCAGAGATGAGATAAACCTAACTTTGAAAATTAATTCCGCCTAGAAGGTAATTTTCTAGAATTTTTGGAATATTTTTATGTTAAACCTTGTCAAGTTACCTTTCCAACGGCATCTCATTTACCCTCTGAAGTCTTCGGATGTACCCAAACAAAATTCAAAAACAGAGACGATATGATGTTGTCCCCTGTTTTCAACCTAATTTTCAAATATTCTTTTATCGAGACGTTTGGATGTCTCGAAATCCACTCGTTTAGTCTCCCTTACAACAACAATCCCTTTTGACCTAGATCAAAGTTAAAATAAAAAAAAAAGAATTTCATATTAAAATTTTCGCTAGTGGAGATACTTCAACTCCACTACTTAAAGGGGATACTCAAACCCCTTTTTTTAATCAAAGTTAAATTTTCTCCTTGTTCTTAAATGTCTTCCTAACTATTTTCATAACTCTATTTTAGGGGACACCTAACCCCACTCTAATGCCGCTTTTACCTCAATCACCCAAATTTTCTCTCTTCTGGATGCTTCAGATTGCTTTGAAAAAAATTTTCAAATTACCACCGAATCTAGACTAGTCTTTAAAATTGTCATCCGAGTTATTCTTCAATAATCGAAGGCAATTATGAGATACATTTCTATCGCCCCTCTTTTCTTTATGTTCTTTTGTTTGTGATTGCTTGTTTATGATACTATTATATTTTTTATTTTTTGCTTTACTAACTTGTTTCCTTTTGTCGTGTTATGGTGCATTCATATTTAAAATTCATTTTGTAATGAAATTTATGAGGCGATATTTCATGTTGGTATCTCTCTAATGCCTAATACGAAACATCCAATTTTTAAAATCCAATTCGGACATCGTTTTCATAAAAAAATCCTTATGTTCCTCACATCTTCGAGGCGCATAGATGATCTAATTTTTCATAATAAAAAACCTCGGGTTCACATTTTCCAAAACTTTATGCATTAAGGAGGATTATATCTAAATAGAGACCAAATGGAACCGATTTAACTGAGACCAAAGTGAGATATAGTTATAGGTACTGATTTCGGGCGTTGTGGGGATGCTAGTCCTTCCATGCATGTAACCAACTCTGGAGCCCAACCAATAAATTTTTTGACTTCGTAGACCTTGAAATCAGTGTTTTGAGTTTCATAACTCGTGATATTGTTTTCAATAGGCATCCAATCTTGCCTAGCCTAAAATGATCGGTGGTGACTCCAAGTTTATGGCCATTTTGTGGTGGCCATCCGGTCTAGATGGATGAGTGACTCGTCCAACTGTCCCTACCCTTTCATAT
This sequence comes from Adansonia madagascariensis, assembly GCA_038381835.1. Taxonomy (NCBI): domain Eukaryota; kingdom Viridiplantae; phylum Streptophyta; class Magnoliopsida; order Malvales; family Malvaceae; genus Adansonia; species Adansonia madagascariensis. Next base: position 4,762,254 of record JBBYHL010000014.1, on the reverse strand, counting down.
TATCATGCCTAATCCAAATCCGAATCAAAGGATAGCTTAAAGGCTCGACCACAACCAACCATCATTTATTTTTAAGTCAAACATGCCATGCCTTTTAGATCGTCTGAAGTTTTAAAGGCTGGGCACATGGGGACAACTTGGTGACTTCGTTGGGGACCATTTTAGAGAGTTAGGCCCACAACTAGCTACTTCTCACTCGGTTCTTGGTTTTTGGTCTCCATAATTATTTAGATATAATTCTCTTTTATTTTTTTGCCTACTAATTTTTATTGTATATGTTTTTCAATTGTTAGGGATTATTCATGCCCAAATAAATATTAATTTGAATAAATATGGTAATATGGGAGTGAAACAAAAAGGTTTGATCGTTTCCTCGATGCACACCGTGAACTTGTATTTGCATTAGATTCCCACCATACACCATGGTTTGCTTAGTATCTGAATTATTATGAGCAAGTAAGCCATTCGCTTTCAAGAGTAACCCTCCGCATAAGCATGTTAAGACCTTTCGGGATGTAAACTAGCTATGTCTCTCATGAGTACCCCTCTGCATTGCATAGGGAAATACATCTATCTGATCGAACCTGTTCTGCCAAACCTGCAATGGGCCTAGGATTGAGGTGCCTTGGCTGTTTTTACCGGACAGAAGAGCGATTCGAATATCGAAAATGTGTCAACTTAAACCCATGTATTGGACCTTACGAGCTAACCATGTCAAGCCATACCAGATGCTTCTAGAATAACTCGAAGATTAGGGTCACTCCGAGAAACATTTCTTACCTTTACTTATATATACCATTGGTTATGCGGGCGATGTTGGGTGAACGTTGTTACTCGCATTTGTCTTTTTATTTTCATGATCATTCATTTAGAATATGCCATGACGTTTGGTGACAAATCCTCTTTAATAAGTGGCTAAGGACAAGCAAATGCCATTACCTGCAATGCCATCTTGAAATAGTCGTATCTGACCAAGATAAGCCATCATGCTGCTCGAACAATGGCTTAGCATGTGTTTAACATAGATGGTGATGGATGAACATTGCCATTTAGATGGTCAGTCTTGATCCTCACAAGGTATCATGTTGCGTATTGAAAAGGCAATTTTAATATGGACATGCTGGTATGCTACCCATTTAATGCCTCAACCTTTATATTCATCATGTCTGCCCTAGGCAACATACCGCCTATTCTCAAGGCAAATTTTGTGATACACTTTTGCTGCTATTCTTTTATTTCCTTATCTTTTACCTATTATTTTGTATTGGTTACTAACTCATTCTCTTTTTTTTTTCTTTGACCATGCATCATTTCATCATAATTGCTATCATCATAGGACAATTGGCTCTAATGGATCAGTGCTCACCAAGGGGCATCTATCATGGAGAAACAGTCCACTTTAAAGCTAAGGCCCTTTAAAAAAGTTTGAGCATGGTTGAAGTGCCGATAGCGTGAAGACGGGGATGTTCCAAAACTAGGGCATGCCTTAATAGTGCGTGAAACGATCAAGATAGGATACTGTCAAAATGATTGGTAAGATCTAAGGATCATATAGACTAATTAGGACAGTACTGAAAGTGAGTCATTCACAAAGAGATACAGAGATATTGCTTTTCTACTCCAAGTTCATTTGGATGTCAGTTTGTTGCAAGCGGCCTCTCAGTTTTGGAATCTAGCATACCGGTGTTTCACTTTCAATCATGAAGACTTGGTCCCCATGATTAATGAATACACTGCGCTACTCAACATTGAAAAGGTAATGGTCAACAAAATATATTGTAAAGCATTGAATCCTCCAACCTTCAAGAAAAGATTAGCTCAAATCCTTGGGGCAATAGAGTCTTGGATTAAGAGTCATAACAAAACAAAGGGGAATAGTGAATGCATCTCATGGGCTAGTTTGAAAAAAGCAATGGCAAGTACCGTTGACATCCAAAAAACCCAAGATATCTATGCTTTGGCGATGTATGGTCTGGTTATATTCCCTAAAATGTTAGGCTATGTTGAAGCCATTGTAGCAAATGTCTTTTTTCGTTTATGCTGCAACATCAATCCCAACCTAGCCATCATCGTCGAAAAATTATTCGAGCTCTTAATTTTTGTAAGAAAATAGGTACGGGCTATTTCGTTGGGTGTGCAATGCTCCTTCACGTTTAGCTCGTTTGGCACTTTGGCCCAAAAGAAAGTAGGACGTCGCACTGCTTCTTACCCTGCTTTAGCCCTATCTCTAAGGTACTTTAGAAGGAATGGCCTTAAGATAAATCTGAAGAGCAATGGGTCTAAAAATTTTGGAACTTTAAGGGAGAAAAGGTAACATGGAAGGCCTCTTAGTTTTTCCCACAAAAGGTCATATACCGGTGCAGAGATTATAGCTGGGTACCGCTAATAGGATTATGGGGAAGTACTAGCTATGCCTCTCTTTTAGTTCTTTGACAATTCTAATGTCGTCAATTCATCCCCTCCATTCAAGACTTAGAGTTATGGGATTTAAATTATGGTAAGCCTGACTATAAGTCGAAAGTCTAGCTAGCTTCGATCGAGTAGAGGATAGAAATTACTACTCTTGAGAAGGAACTACACCAATGGAGAGAAGCTGCTAGGGCCAATAAGGAAAAGCTTGTTAGAACCCAAGCTCTTGCATCAACTTATCGAAGAAGGAATGAACAGTTAGAGGCTCGAGTCTAGGATTTAAGAGCAAACCAGGCCAAAATTAGAGTTCTGGCACTCATAATCGAAGGCTTAGAGCATTCACTTCAAGTTTGCTAAGACCAAGTCGACGCACTAGTGAGAGCCTTCGAATAGCAAAAGCAAGAATGGCTTCAAGTGGTTAATCACGTATGCCAAAACCATTAGGACTATCATTATTGTCTTACAAATCAGTTCCAAGCATCTCAGTTAGAGGCTGAGAACACGATGGATATAGCTCGATCCTTGACACATGATATCTTACACACCAGAGCCCACGAGCAAGAGTTATTGTATTTCTTGGACCATGTAATCAGGCAATGTAACTGTGTCAAGCATTTTTGAATGTAATCATCTGTAACTAAGATATTTTGTTGCTTTAATAAAAGATGCTATTGGTGGAGCTGTCCCTTTACCTAATTATCCTTTTTGCATTTGTATAATTAACCTAATCCTTGCATGATTTTTATTCATTTATCCTCATTGCATTAAACATATGCATGAACATACCACAAAGGCTTAATCCAAAAATAATTCAAAGTGAAGGTGATCCAAAACACAAAATCTACAATTTGCCATCGATACAACACTCGCAATTGTCAGAAAGCAATGGAAAATGATCACCAAGCCCATATCGAAAGACTCAAACTTATGTACAGAGAGTCCTAAGAACAGGCACTTCATAAGAATGAGAAACTTTAGGCACGGATCGTTGAGCTAACTAAATTGTTGTCCAATAGGTTGAATGAGAAAGGGCAAGCGAGCACAGTCAAGACAGGGAAAGAACCAGCCTACCCTAAAAGTAATTTGTATGGTGGTATTGAGGCCACCAATGCTCAAAAAGAGGCACTACATGGGCAACACCCTTCAGCAACGAATATCCCACCATCTCAGCCATTTTTTATATCAATCTTACAATAGCATCCCACTTAATTCAAATATTTTAAGGCTCGAGCTTTTCACTGTCAAGGCCTATAGTCTTGAACCTCAATGAGCACATAGAACAAGAGAAAGCAAAGAGGCCTTCAAAAAATGAAGATGACTCGGATAAGTATCATTAATTAGAGAAGCGTCTTTGAGCTGTGGAAGGAAGTAACAAATTTAGAATTGTAGATACAAAGTTATTAAGGCTAGTTTTGAGCCTCATCATCCCACCCAAGTTTAAAGTGCCTCATTTTGAAAAATACAATGGGACTACTGACCCTGCTGCCTATCTTTGCATGTACTATCGTAAAATGGTAGGATACGGAGAGAATGAGAAGCTGCTAATTCATTGTTTCTAAGACAGCCTGACTGGGGCAGCCCTTCGATGCTACATAAGGCTTAATCCTATAAGAATTCAGACATAGGCAGACTTGGCATGTTCATTCCTTGAACAGTAGAAGCATGTGTCTGATTGGGTTCCAGATCATCTTTCTCTCATGAACATGGAAAAGAAATCTTCTGAGAGTTTTAGACAGTATGCTCAGAGATGAAGGGAGGAGGCAGCTTAAGTTCACCCTCCTCTAACTGAAAAAGAAATGACAGTTATGTTTGTTGGCACCTTATAAGCTCCTAACTATGAAAGGTTAGTAGGAAGCGCCATGAAAAATTTTGCTAATATGGTCATATCAGGTGAAATGATTGAGAACGATGTCAAGAACAGTAGGATATTTGTTGGGGAAGCATCAGGATCAGTAAAAAAGATAGCAAATAAAGGTAAGGAGAGGGAAGTGAAAGTTATAGGTGAGAACTGTGCTAGGTTTAATCAAAGTCTACATCTAGCACAGCCTATGTACTTTCTAAGCATGTTGAATATGGGTTTTACCCCTTACTCATCAGCACTGCAACTAGTCCATGGTAATAGGTTCGCTTTTACAATGAGCTTTGCACCAAATCCTATGCAAAGTGTGGCCTAAAATGCACAGCCCCATAATATGTAAAATGTAAGAGCTCAAAATAACCAACAAGAATCTAGAGAAAGAGAGCTCTTTGAACCACTCCCTTACTCGTATAAAGAGGCTACTCTTGCTTATTAGCAAGCAAACTAGTGGCTCCAATATTCACGAACCCAAGATCACCACCGTACCTCAAATGGTATAATGAGAATGCTTATTATGAATACCATGCGGGAGCACAAGGCAACTCCATTGAGAACTACATTTCATTCAAAAGAAAGGTGCAGGGTTTACTAGAAAAAGGAGTGATCAAGATTGAGCAAGGTTCTAGACCTAATGTGGGGGCCAACCTACTCCTTAATCATGCCGAACCGAGAGTGAATGCGATAATCAATAGAAAAGGCTGTCGGATTAAAAAAAGTGTAGAAGAAGTCAAGACCCTGATGAGCAAGGTTTGGTAGGCTTTCATGAAAGCTAGAATTGTAACAGATAACAAAAGTCAAAGAAAAAAATGCTGTTGATACATCTTGCTGCCACTACAGTAAAGAACACAACTAGTAACACTGTCCATCATTCTTGGATATGCTCCAAGGGTTAATGGATCGATCCAAAATCAAGTTCTATGAGGAGTAGGATGGACATGACAATCCATCTATCAATGCTATTGACGAAGAGAGACCTACCGATGGTCAGATCTCTAGTTGTTTGTCTCTTATGGGCATGAGGAAAAGAGTTAATAAAGTTTTAGGCAATACGTTGCAAGATAGATGAAAGAGGCTGCCTAGATTCATCCCTTTCTGATAGAAAAAGAAATGATTGTCAATTCATTGGTACGTTACAAGCCCCTTATTATGAAAAGGTAGCGAGAAGTTTCTCGAAGAACTTCAAGGATGCGGTCATACTCTGTGAGTATCTATGAAGACAAAAACAAAGGAAAGATAGAGGCTAGTAAGCAATCAAAATCCTGCACTGAAGCTAGTTCATCTCAAACTCGTGCTGAGTTAGACCTAAAGGAAATGATTGTTAAAGAAAATTGCAAGATTGTGGAAAACATAGAAGAAGTTTCAACCCTAATGAATTTGGTTTGGCAAATTTTAGTGTAAGCTAAGTTACTTAATGCAACTGAGAAGATAGAGGAAATGATTGACAACTTTTGTGACTTTCATACTATTTGTAGCCATATTCTTCAAACATGTAAAAAGTTTCTCATAATGGTTTAAAAGATGATAAATAAAGGTAGCATCGAATTTTATGATGAAAAGCAAACCCCATACATTGAGTCTACAAATGCAACATCATATATCGATGCACTAAAAGAAGAAGAGGGTTATCTCTCTTACGGGATTAGAAGGCCATTGATTTTGTACGACAATCGACTGAGAGTTAAAGTTAACCTCGTTCAACCTCTACCAAAGATGATCATTCAACTTCCATCTCTCTTCCCATATAAAGATGATAAGCTAGCACCTTGGAACTATAAAAGCAAAAACTTAATCATAGGAGAATCTAGCTAGCAAACAACAAGTGTTGACCTTTCAGGGGTAAGTCACCTAACTCAGAGCGATCGATGTTATGCCCCAATAGCATTGAAAAATAGCACTCAACAAAAAAATGCCAGCCTCGTTTCTCAAGCACCAAAATCTATAAATAAAAACTCAAAATTAGTAGCGGTTAAAGATCCAGTAAGCAAGAAAGAAGCTGCAAAATTCCTTAAATTCATCAAGCATAATGAATACAGCATCATCGATCAGTTGAATAAGCAACCTACCAAGATATCTATATTGTCACTACTGTTGAATTTAGAAGCTCACAGGAATGCCCTCATCAAGGTTCTGAATGAGGCTAACGTCCCTCTCGACATCTCTGTAGGTTAGTTGGATCACCTTGTGAACAACATCACCATCGATAATTATATATCTTTTAGTGATGACAAAATCCCACACGAAGGAAGAGGAAATTATAAAGCCCTCTATATCACCACATTTTATAAAGGCACCATGTTGCCTAAGGTGCTCATTGATAACGGGTCAGCTTTAAATGCAATGCCCATGTCATGCTTGAACAAGCTCCCTGTTAATGCATCTCATATCCAGAATAGTTGCACGATTGTGCAAGCATTCAATGAAACTTATAGAAACGTTATGGGGAATATCACCATTCCACTCCAAATCAGCCCATGTATTTACAAAATTGACTTTCATGTGATGGACATTACCCTATCATATAACTGCCTATTGGAAAGGCCTTGGATTCATTCTACTAGAGCGTGCCATCAACTTTGCACCAAAAGTTGAAATTCATTATTGAGAATAAAGTTGTTAGTATTGGAATAAAGGAAAATATCATTACTGCTACCTCAACTGATGCCCCATATGTCAAACTCGATGAAGATAGCCAAGAATCCTCTTTCCAGGGCTTTGAGATTGTCATTGCTACTTGTATTAAAGAGGGATTGCCAATAGTCCAGCCTCACCTATCAAAGAGCACTCACATGGGTTTAAAGTTGAATGTTGGTGAGGGTGCCTAGGCCGGAAAGGGATTCAGAAAATGTCTTCAAAGAATTGCTAAAGCCTTGAAATTTATTAACCAAATCGATAAAAAGGGGTTAGAATTCAAGCCCAGTGCACAACAAAAAAGAAAGCAAGCTCAAAAGAACTATGAAAGAAGAATGGCTCATTTATTAGGATGAGACATGAAGGATGACCCAATGATATTCCCACCATTTTAGTAAAGTTTCTGCCTAGGGGGACATGTAAATACAGGCTCTGCTAGTGCTATGCTCATACTGAACAAAGCATTTAAGGATATCTCTATCAATATGATTGGTGAGCTAAATATGCCAACTATAAGTCTGAAGACTGGCCTATGCCTTTCAGGGTTTGTTTCGAGTGTTTGGACTAAAACTAAGATGCATATACTGTTCAAGTCTATTTCAAAGTAATGTTATGAACTAAACCTCCATGTTTTCACCCAAAAGCATTGTAGGATCCTTTGTATGAGCAGCTTTTATTAAGTATTATCAATGAAAATGACTAAGCATTTTGCATTCATTCTTTGTATTCATAATTTTTGCCGACCTTAGACTTTTTTTTCCACCTATATTGTTCTTTTTTCATATGTTCAGGTATCCCGATAAAAGTGACATGAATCTTCATATTGAAACTTCAGAAATCAATTTTTGAGCAACCAATCTATGTTAGTGAGGTCGAATCTGAAGAGGATCCTGAAGAGAACCCCATAACCTTAGACTTATTGAGACTAGTTAAATAGGAAAAAAAACAAATATTACCCCATAAAGAACCCACTGAAACCATAAACCTTGGAACAGAAGAAGACCAAAAAAAGGTTAAGATCGGAACCTCCATAAAGCTATCAACTCAGTTGAACTAATAAATCTCCTTCAGGAATATCGAGACATGTTTACCTGGTCTTATTAAGACATGCTTGGATTAGATACCAATATTGTAGTTCATAAACTTCCTCTCAAACCTGAACGCAAACCAATTCAGCAAAAGTTAAAGAGGATGAAACCAGAAATGCTCTTTAAGATCAAGAAAGAAGTCAAGAAACAGTTTAAAGTGGGATTTCTCGAGGTAGCCAAATATCCTAAATGGGTAGCCAACATAGTCCCAGTTCCTAAAAAGGATGGTAAAATAAGAATGTGTGTGGACTACAAGAGCCAACCCAAGGATAATTTTCCTTTACTTCATTGTCGCAATGTACCCCGGAGTGGATCCTCACGGATCTATGGGTGCATACAACTTAAAATATTTTTCTGACTTGGAAATGTCTTCTTGATTGAGACTATTCTTTAGCGATGTGATAAGAATGAGAATATATGGATTCTTGACTTGTGATACAGTGAAAGAGACCATGAGATGAATCACTCATCTTATTGGTCTCGGATGACCATCACGAAAGGGCCAACGCTTGGAGTCATCACTGATCATTTGGGCTAGGCATTATCAGATGCTATTGAAACCTATGTTTTGAGTTACGAAACTTAAAACATCGATCCCGTGGTCTACGTAATGCAAAGATTCATCGTTTGGGTTCAGGAGTTGGTTACGCACGATGAGGTACGAACCTC